>OX463841.1:55523428-55889872 GCA_949825065.1 Odontocerum albicorne | reverse complement strand
TTTCCATAATTGAACTGTAAAAAATCGTTATAACATATAAAGACGTTTAAGGTGTAAAAAAAGACTTTATTTCATTCATTATTATTAACAAATTGAAAGTTTAAATCGAAGTTTGAATGGAAGAACATGTTTGAATTAGTGGAAATGCAACGTGACTGACAATTATGGTACTCGTACATGTCATACTTTACATACCTGGTGTGTATGGTATGGTATGTATCATTAGGTAAAGTGTAAAGTGTTATTTATCATTTTATTGGATATTGAACTAAAACATAAGTTTTGAATTCATTTATGATTAGTCCCTTTCCTTTCCTTTCCTTTCCTTTCCTTTCCTTTCCTTTCCTTTCCTTTCCTTTCCTTTCCTTTCCTTTCCTTTCCTTTCCTTTCCTTTCCATTAACATAGAGAATATATATAATATTATACAAGTAAATATTAATATCGAATAATCTTCTATTGTAATTGACTATATGCTATAATGCTTTATACTCAAAAGTGTCGCAACAACAAAATGTAAATATATTGTAGCTGTTTCAAATCAAATCATCCCCGTCTCTTTGGAAATAGCAAAATGGTTGACCTCCTGGGGGCGACCTGGGGGCGACCTGGCTCGGCCGGACCCGCTGTTCACTATTCTTTAGGCTGCTCGTCAAATAGAGGCGGGTAGATTGCTACAGACCTACCCGCCATCGGTAGGTCGGTAGGTGTGTAGGTTGGTAGGTTGGTAGCAATCGTCGAGGAAAATCCTCACTTTTATCAAATGGACAGAGGGTCCAGTTAATCTATGAAATTTATTATATTTCAAAATGAATGAAGAAGAATTAATAAGTATTTTATTGCAATAAATATGAAATGATTGTACTGTACTACAGTTTAGTTAAATACAGTACAATCTGGCAAATATCTCGTGTAATATGGCAATCTCGCTCATCCAACCAGAAAGACGTTTAAGGGACTTTCAGTGAAAACCAGGTGGGAATCATATTCTTTGAAAGAAATCTAGGTTCCAACGCGAATCGACCCCGCAACCACCGGATTAATAGTTAGACAACTTACCAACTAAGCTACGGTGACCAAATTCATTTTGTTTTAAAATTTGTCAGTATAAAGTAAGATTCAGTGGTTAATTTGCATTAAAAACCGCTTAAATTGCATAAAAAATGCGCAATATTTTTATTTCCAAATAAAAGTATATTTGTTAAAGAACCTGTAGCTAGGTCGATATGTTACCGAACGATAAGTTTTACTGAAGAATGAAGAATTCTATCTACATCATCATCATCATCATCATCAAGATACATTTGTCCAAATTTAACTGCGCCGTGATACATTTTTATCGGAATTTAACAACACGTCATTCCTTTAGCTTTGTACTCGTATTTATTGAAAATTCCTTTTCCATCATTAATGAAATGTATCATTTTTAGGTTAAATCTGAATAATGGCATATGACGTTAAAATACGTATTAGTGATATAATAAGCTATTTTTCTCCGTTTTCAGGTGGTTCGTTGATTGTTTTTATCTAGTAATCATAATTATATGTAACACTTGTGAATCTTTATCTAGTTATCATAATTATATGTAACACTTGTGAATATTTAAAGAATAAAAAAATACTCGCAAAATATAATACTTATCATTAAAAAGCTTAAAACATTAAAGCATTAAAAAGATTTTCCGATATATATTTAAAAAAACAGACGGACAGTGACGAGTATACGGTACCGTCGTCTTAATTTCGAAACTAAACCATGAAAAAGTATTAAGAAATATTTGTGACGTTTAGAGGGTTCAAATTTCCCGAATTAACGGTAGCAATCGGAGGCGGTTGACAAAAACATGCTAATGTACAATAATGTATCCTCGTATCAGATAGAAACTGCGGTGAAAATTACAATTATACCATCCGACCGATTAGTTTGTTGCCGGTCGAGCGACTGACACGATTTATTGAATCGCTTTCTTAACGCTCTGTTCTCCGCGATATCTTCTTCGTTTCTCCGCGATATCTTCCTCGTTTCTACGCGATATCTTCCTGCGCTCCTTTTCAGTCGTACAATATATCGTACGAGTATTATAATCACGCATCTAGTTTATTTTTACGAACAATCGAACCGAAAATATATCCACGGGAGATGCATACTGACGATTTGTTTTAGTAAGTTACTAAAACCTTTTTTTTATGTATTTTTAGCATATATTTACGAGTACTTAGGGACTGAATCATATTAACGTATTATTATGAAACCTCGACATTGTTTTTGTATATTTCTGTCATACGACATAAATATGAATCGAATGATATAATAACGCGAAGCTATTTTCAACGCATTTGACTATCACGAATTGAAATTTCGCTATTTATCAATTTACCGAATTGATATTGAATGTTTCACAATACAAGTTACGAGTAAGAGAGTGTCCGTGGCAGGAGTGCTAGGCTGTTCGTATAAATAGAAGAATCTGTAAAGATATTGAATGTTTCACAATACAAGTTACGAGTAAGAGAGTGTCCGTGGCAGGAGTGCTAGGCTGTTCGTATAAATAGAAGAATCTGTAAAGATATTGAATGTTTCACAATACAAGTTACGAGTAAGAGAGTGTCCGTGGCAGGAGTGCTAGGCTGTTCGTATAAATAGAAGAATCTGTAAAGATATTGAATGTTTCACAATACAAGTTACGAGTAAGAGAGTGTCCGTGGCAGGAGTGCTAGGCTGTTCGTATAAATAGAAGAATCTGTAAAGATATTGAATGTTTCACAATACAAGTTACGAGTAAGAGAGTGTCCGTGGCAGGAGTGCTAGGCTGTTCGTATAAATAGAAGAATCTGTAAAGATATTGAATGTTTCACAATACAAGTTACGAGTAAGAGAGTGTCCGTGGCAGGAGTGCTAGGCTGTTCGTATAAATAGAAGAATCTGTAAAGATATTGAATGTTTCACAATACAAGTTACGAGTAAGAGAGTGTCCGTGGCAGGAGTGCTAGGCTGTTCGTATAAATAGAAGAATCTGTAAAGATATTGAATGTTTCACAATACAAGTTACGAGTAAGAGAGTGTCCGTGGCAGGAGTGCTAGGCTGTTCGTATAAATAGAAGAATCTGTAAAGATATTGAATGTTTCACAATACAAGTTACGAGTAAGAGAGTGTTCGTGGCAGGAGTGCTAGGCTGTTCGTATAAATAGAAGAATCTGTAAAGATATTGAATGTTTCACAATACAAGTTACGAGTAAGAGAGTGTCCGTGGCAGGAGTGCTAGGCTGTTCGTATAAATAGAAGAATCTGTAAAGATATTGAATGTTTCACAATACAAGTTACGAGTAAGAGAGTGTTCGTGGCAGGAGTGCTAGGCTGTTCGTATAAATAGAAGAATCTGTAAAGATTCTTGGCTCAGATAAGTAAAATAGTGCTTGACGCTTCAAACAATGTATTTAACTCATTGCTTTTTTGTACTCGTCATACTCGTAGTTACTCGTAGCAAACTCGACCTCATTTACAATATTTGAATTGTCCTTAAAATTGACCAAACTCTTTCGAAAAGTCCTTATTCTTTATATTGCTATACTCGTATCACGCCTGATTCTTCTGCCCTTAAAATTGGATACGTTTTATTATTCGGCAATATTAGTGCTATATCCTTCTAAATATTGTTTTATCGCATTATAAACCAATTACTCGATGAAATGTACGAGTATTATACAATACAATAAAGTAAGAGTGTGTTGAAAACATCACTTGCCAGTTTACGAGTATATTTTGATTGAATCTTCGTGAAGATTTTTGGTTCGGTTGTTCAATCAAATAATACGAGTACTTAGTACGAGTGTATATACGAGTATCATAACATATCTAAATCATGGAAATACTCGTATGTATCCGAATAACATATGAAACGTTTAGATGAGATTATTTAACACATCAAATAATTTGTATCGTGACATACCATACCATACCATATGATATACTCGTATCGTATCTGTAATCGATCATCGAGTGAGCTCAGTTGATTGTCTTTCCTTCTACACGTAAGGAAAAACATGGAAGGTTCTTCAGTTTTCAGGTTTTCTGCAACTGCACTTCAGCTCGCGATAGCAAATCCGATATAAGGTATGTGACGGCAGCATTAAGTCAAGCAGTTAAGCGCAACTGTTCCGCTTTGTCCTGAAATAAAAAGATGCGCTGGCGAGTGTGGAGTAATCAAATAATGCTTAGTGGCTTTCGTATCCACGTTCAAGTTTCTCTTTTTTACATTCATGGACCGTCTCTTTATTCACTTGACCCGATGTGATGATGGAATGCGTGTATTAACGAGTACATACATACTACTACTCTAATATTCACTTGACCCGATGTGATGATGGAATGCGTGTATTAACGAGTGCATACATACTACTACTCTAATATTCACTTGACCCGATGTGATGATCGAATGCGTGTATTAACGAGTACATACATACTACTACTCTAATATTCACTTGACCCGATGTGATGATGGAATGCGTGTATTTACGAGTACATACATACTACTACTCTAATATTCACTTGACCCGAGGTGATGATCGAATGCGTGTATTAACGAGTACATACATACTACTACTCTAATATTCACTTGACCCGATGTGATGATCGAATGCGTGTATTTACGAGTACATACATACTACTACTCTAATATTCACTTGACCCGAGGTGATGATCGAATGCGTGTATTAACGAGTACATACATACTACTACTCTAATATTCACTTGACCCGATGTGATGATCGAATGCGTGTATTTACGAGTACATACATACTACTACTCTAATATTCACTTGACCCGAGGTGATGATCGAATGCGTGTATTAACGAGTACATACATACTACTACTCTAATATTCACTTGACCCGATGTGATGATCGAATGCGTGTATTTACGAGTACATACATACTACTACTCTAATATTCACTTGACCCGAGGTGATGATCGAATGCGTGTATTAACGAGTACATACATACTACTACTCTAATATTCACTTGACCCGATGTGATGATGGAATGCGTGTATTTACGAGTACATACATACTACTACTCTAATATTCACTTGACCCGATGTAATGATGGAATGCGTGTATTAACGAGTACATACATACTACTACTCTAATATTCACTTGACCCGATGTGATGATCGAATGCGTGTATTTACGAGTACATACTACTTGCGCCCTCAAAATACGTTTTGTGTTGCCTTGAAAACCTCGAACAACGAACAATGTGCGAGTACATAATATGTATATTATATTCGTGACAAGATAATTGACCCTAGTAAAAATCCAACATAAATAATGATTAAGTAATACTCGTGCCAAGTTCACTTTCACTTTCACTTTCAATGTAAATATTGTAGAATATTCAGTGATAAGCTCCAAACTCTCTCGGCTGAACTCCAGTACTATATAAAGCTCCTGTCTATGTCCGTGACATTACGTCGAATCTGTGTGTCTGTGTCTACCTGCGAGTATACGAGTACAGATATTGTAACATCGGATGATTCGGGAGAAATCTAACATCAGGTTTTAAAACTGTCTCTGAAAATAATTCGTTTTTCTCTTTTAATTTTTACTGGAAATAAATTATATTTTTTATTAAATAATTATACGAATATGTTATAATAAATAACTTTGTTAGTCCAATAATTACATATACCCCCGCGACACGTGTTTCTATCACCATCTCGAGGCTTTCTTCAGACGAAATGACCCCGGTTTGTTATAAGAGTAAAACTGTCAAACTGGTGGCATACACATACTCGTATTTCATCGAAAATGTGTGTGTTCTGTGTTCTATTGACTCTGTTCTATTGACTGTGTGTTCTGTGTTCTATTAGTTCAATTAACAAAATAAGAGGGTTGAAATGTTTTGCATTTTTTGGTTATACCATATACCATATATGATATATCATCATCATCATCATCATTGTCAACCAGGGTCGATCCACTGCTGGATGAAGGTCTCCCCAAGTTGACTCCAAACAGTTCGGTCCTTTGCTCGCCGATGCCACGTGATGCTGCCATGCTTCCTGATTTCGTCCATCCAGCGTACCTTCGGTCTTCTTCTAGGCCTCTTTATGCCTCTTGGATATCATTGGATTATTTCGGATGTCCATCGGGAGTCTGACATTCTGGCTACATGTCCGGCCCATTGCCACTTCATTCTTTTGTACACCTTTATAACGTCTTCTACCTTTGTTATATTGCGAATCCAGGTGTTTCGTTTACGGTCTCTTTTAGTATATCCTAACATGCATCTCTCCATGCCCCTTTGTGCGGTCTGGAGCTTTTGCGTGTTCTTTACTGTGAGCGTCCATGTCTCGCAGCCATACGTAAGTACTGGAAAAATGCACTGGTTGTAGACCCTTCGCTTCAAGGATATTGGGAGATTACTTTTGAACAACAGTTTAAACGTCCAAATGAGCTCCACGCCAGTTTTGTCCTTCGTGCTATTTCCTCCGATATGCCACCTACAAAGGAAATAAGTTGGCCTAGATACACATATTCCTGGACAAGTTCTAGCGGCTTTCCATCTACGTTTATTGGTTTTGGAGTAGCAAAGCCGTTCATCATATATTTGGTTTTTGAAATATTCATTTTTAAACCAACTTCCCTGCTGACCTCTGCCAATTCTTGCAGTTGGTGCTGAAGATCATTCGGGTTTTGTGAGAATATAACGATATCGTCTGCAAATCTCAAATGGCTCAGGTATTTGCCATCAATCGCCAGCCCTTTACTTTCCCATGATATATAACATATTATAATAATATTATAATACATTTTTATTTTAGTTTATGGCTTTACTCGTATGTATCTTGAATGTTTGATCATTGATTATTTTATTTATTTTTTTCACGTGTGGTAACTTTAACTTGACTTTCTTTAAAATGATGGTTTATCCGTACTCGTATCGTATCGTATAGTATAGTATAGTATAGTACGAGTATAGTACGAGTATAGTACGAGTATAGTACGAGTAAGTTTCGTTAACAAATTCTGAAAAATAGCTATAAGATAGGCAAAGGCAACGTCTAGGTTCTTAAGAGTATGTTATTCTATCGAGTATGCTCTTCTGTGATATTCCAGCTTCCTATCTCACCTAACACCTTCCTATCTAAGCACTCGATTTATTCACAATTTTAATTTGTGACATAATTATTATAATAATTTATGATAGTAACATATGGTAGGTACACTGTCCGTATTGCAACATAATATTATCTCCCTTCTTCTGGCTAATACGAGTAACATATTGTAGGTACACTGTCCGTATTGTAACATAATATTACCTCCCTTCTTCTGGCTAATACGAGTAACATATGGTAGGTACACTGTCCGTATTGTAACATAATATTACCTCCCTTCTTCTGGCTAATACGAGTAACATATGGTAGGTACACTGTCCGTATTGTAACATAATATTACCTCCCTTCTTCTGGCTAATACGAGTAACATATGGTAGGTACACTGTCCGTATTGTAACATAATATTACCTCCCTTCTTCTGGCTAATACGAGTAACATATGGTAGGTACACTGTCCGTATTGTAACATAATATTACCTCCCTTCTTCTGGCTAATACGAGTAACATATGGTAGGTATACTGTCCGTATTGTAACATAATATTATCTCCCTTCTTCTGGTTAATACGAGTAACATATGGTAGGTACACTGTCCGTATTGCAACATAATATTACAAACGTATTATATGGATTTGAAATATCATAAAATGACCAGTTTAATTTTTCGGTGAATTTATAATATTCTTGTCCAGGTTTTGAGGTGTAGATAGAATACGTTACAGTGAAACAGTAAAGTTTCAATCTCAAAATGAGTGGATTCCATTTCATTTCATTTTATCTCTTGTTTTTCACATTTTATTGATTGATAGATACTACGAGTATATACACTATCTGTACAAAGTGAAATGTGACTGCCGGGTAATGTACACTATCTGTACAATGTGAAATGTGACTGCCGGAAAATGTACACTATCTGTACAATGTGAAATGGGACTGCCGGGTAATGTACACTATCTGTACAATGTGAAATGTGACTGCCGGGTAATGTACACTATCTGTACAATGTGAAATGTGACTGCCGGGTAATGTACACTATCTGTACAATGTGAAATGTGACTGCCGGAAAATGTACACTATCTGTACAATGTGAAATGTGACTGCCGGGTAATGTACACTATCTGTACACTGTGAAATGTGACTGTCGGGAAATGTACACTATCTGTACAATGTGAAATGTGACTGCCGGGTAATGTACACTATCTGTACAATGTGAAATGTGACTGCCGGAAAATGTACACTATCTGTACAATGTGAAATGTGACTGCCGGGTAATGTACACTATCTGTACAATGTGAAATGTGACTGCCGGGTAATGTACACTATCTGTACAATGCGAAATGTGACTGCCGGGTAATGTACACTATCTGTACAATGTGAAATGTGACTGCCGGGTAATGTACACTATCTGTACAATGTGAAATGTGACTGCCGGGTAATGTACACTATCTGTACAATGTGAAATGTGACTGCCGGAAAATGTACACTATCTGTACAATGTGAAATGTGACTGCCGGGTAATGTACACTATCTGTACACTGTGAAATGTGACTGTCGGGAAATGTACACTATCTGTACAATGTGAAATGTGACTGCCGGGTAATGTACACTATCTGTACAATGTGAAATGTGACTGCCGGGTAATGTACACTATCTGTACAATGTGAAATGTGACTGCCGGGTAATGTACACTATCTGTACAATGCGAAATGTGACTGCCGGGTAATGTACACTATCTGTACAATGTGAAATGTGACTGCCGGGTAATGTACACTATCTGTACAATGTGAAATATGGCTGCCGGGAAATTAAATATAAGACATTGTTTATTTTTAGTTAACATTACCTTTTATTCCAAATATACTCCTTGTGAGTCAATATAATACTGAAAGCGGTTTAATGTTTTTTGAAGCCCTCCTTACACTCATTATTCGTAATTGCCTCCTAAATCGCGGTCGAAACGCTTTTCTTTCATCGCCAATTTCAGTTTCGGGAATAGGCAGGAATCGCATGGAGCCAAATCAAGCGAATACGGGGGGTGATCGATATTTTTGGCCAAGAAATCGCGTACAATCTTGCCTTTGCGTGCTGGTGTATTTTCGTGCAACAAAGACCATGCCCTTTGTTCCCGGTATTCGGATGGAACTCGAAGAATCCTGCCCCATAAACGATTCAAAACACTCAAGTCATTGGCGTTCATTATTTGACCTTCTGGCGTGAATTCCATACATATTTAAAGCTTACTAACCCAGAATAAATTATCCCCTCCACTCGAGAGACGAGGAAACCTTATGAACTCTAGAATCCCGTGTAAAACAAAGATGTTTGACGATCTGCTGTTCACACTGAGAAGGAGCTCAAATGCATATACATTCACATTCCCGGACAAGTTCCAGCGGTGTTTCATCTACAATTATTGGTTTTCCAAAGCTGTTTATCATATATTTGGTTTTTGATATATTCATTTTTAAAACAACTTCTTTACTGACCTCTGCCAATTCCTGCAGTTGGTGCTGAAGATCTTTCGGGATTGTCAGAATATAACGATATCATCTGCAAATCTCAAATGCTTCAGATATTTTTCATCAACCACCAGGCCTTGATTACCCCATTCCAGTTTACTAAGGACATATTCGAGTGTAGCTGTAAATACTTGTGGGGAAAAAGTATCTTCTTGACGAACTATCTTATCAATTCGGAAGGTTTCGGACTATTCGGGAGATGTACTCGTATTTTTGCTGTTGCATTCTTATGTATGTTATTGAACAACTTAATGTACGCCCTATCAATGCCTTGTGTCTTTAGAACTTCTTGTGTGGCAACTTTCTTGACTGAGTCAAAGGTCTTTTCGTAGTCGACTAAAGTCAGATATAGAGGAAGTTCGTGTTCGTGTTCCCCTCATCGTTCTATTACAATATTATTTCACGCAGCACTTGAATATGATCCATGGTACTGAAACCCTTCCCGGATCCAGCTTGTTCTCGTGGTTGGTTCGTGCTAAAAGTTCTCGAGAGTCGTTTAGTTAAGATCTTGGTATTTTTTTTGTATAGAGTATATAGTAGGTGACATGCTGATCGGACGGTAATTCTTAAGATCCTCCTGATCGCCTTTTTATGGACAAGTATTACGGCTGCAGATTTACAACTTTTGGAATGTTTTTTTATAAAAAATTCAAATGGTGGTTTTATTTCAGGGTTTCCATCCATACGACATTCTTTTCGGAGTGCTGGAAGTTTTCTTATTATCTTTCGGTGGAAAAAAAATTAAGTAAAGGGGTGATGTAGAGGAAGGCATAATATTTACTATAAGTAGATTAAGATGGGAAATGGGAGAGGTAGATCACTATCGGAGAGAAAAATGGAGTGATAGTAAACAGGTCGGAGTCATCTAAGCCCGTGTTCGTCGGACAAACGAACCTTCGGAGGCTAAAAATAAAAAATGGATTTCAATTGAACCTTAAAAATCAATTTGAAATCCTCAGCGACTCGGAGCTTTCAATTATAATATAATAGAATCAATAGCAGAACAGTATATATAACAGTATAGAGTGCAACCAAATTACAATAGAATCAATAGCAGAACAGTATATATAACAGTATAGAGTGCAACCAAATTACAATAGAATCAATAGCAGAACAGTATATATAACAGTATAGAGTGCAACCAAATTACAATAGAATCAATAGCAGAACAGTATATATAACAGTATAGAGTGCAACCAAATTACAATAGAATCAATAGCAGAACAGTATATATAACAGTATAGAGTGCAACCAAATTAGGTGGCTAATATTCTCAAAAATAATCAAAATCGTCGCAGGAACATTAGATCTTATGAAACAATGAAGAAAAATGATATCTGCACAACTCGTTTCTACATCACCATCTTTATCAGAGGTCAATAGAATGCTACGCAAAAATATTCGTAATGATATCCGTAAATATAATACAAAAATTGAGTAAATATACAAAGATTGAGAATAGAAGAAATCTCAACAAGCTGAAGCAAAATATGTCATTAGGAAAACGCCACATCATTGCACTTAAACTTTCTGATAATACTATAACTAAACAACGAGACCTTATCCTGAAGAGAGTGGAAGGTGTTTATAGAGAACTATATGCCGATACAGATACGGTAACTGTACCTGATACAAACTCAAATCTGAAAACAACTGTGGACAAAAATATCCCGATGATTGTCGGTTGTTTGTATTCTCTGGCGCAATACCATACACACTTCTTCACACGCTACTGTTACAATATACGAATATTACAATACGGTAGGGTACAGCCTCTCGATGTGGAAAAGCTTTCTTCCGAAATTTAGGCCAGTGGATGATATTCTTAATATCCCATTTATTTGATAATTCACGCACCGCTCATTTACATCATGCTCATGCAGCCTGTGAGATTCACGCACCGCTCATTTACATTATGGTCATGCAGCCTGTGGAATTCACGCACCGCTCATTTACATCATGCTCATGCAGCCTGTGGAATTCACGCACCGATCATTTACATCATGCTCACGCAGCGTGTGGAATTTACGCACCGCTCATTTACATCATGCTTATGCAGCCTGTGGATTTTTGGGGTATTTTTGACTTTGACGTGTACCCGCTAGAATAAAGTAATTAATGTTTGATTAAAATACACAAACTGAACTCGTATTCTTGTTTTTTGATTAAAACTTTGTTTTTTTAAAACTTTGTTTTTAGTTAACGATTGCATAAAATGTCAATGTAAATGTCATTTGTTTTGAAATCATGAATTTAAACAGGTTTTTTCAAATGAAAACGTTCTTTTACAATTTACTTGTATTTTATTTCATTCTCAAATCTATACGATCTGATTTTCGTTAAGAAATATTTAGCTTAGTCAACAAAACTCGATGGAAAATTAAAGCCAACGAACACTGTCTCCGCGCCAGCCACCGAGGGGAGGGTTTCAGTCGAACCAAAACGAACTCCGTCTCCCCGCCAGCCACCGAGGGGAGGGTTTCAGTCGAACCAAAACGAACTCCGTCTCCGCGCTAGCCACCGAGGGGAGGGTTTCAGTCGAACCAAAACGAACTCCGTCTCCGCGCCAGCCACCGAGGGGAGGGTTTCAGTCGAACCAAAACGAACTCCGTCTCCCCGCCAGCCACCGAGGGGAGGGTTTCAATCGAACCAAAACGAACTCCGTCTCCGCGCCAGCCACCGAGGGGAGGGTTTCAGTCGAACCAAAACGAACTCCGTCTCCGCGCCAGCCACCGAGGGGAGGGTTTCAGTCAAACCAAAACGAACTCCGTCTCCGCGCCAGCCACCGAGGGGAGGGTTGCAATCGAACCAAAACGAACTTCGTCTCCGCGCCAGCCACCGAGGGGAGGGTTTCAGTCGAACCAAAACGAACTCCGTCTCCGCGCCAGCCACCGAGGGGAGGGTTTCAGTCGAACCAAAACGAACTCCGTCCCCGCGCCAGCCACCGAGGGGAGGGTTTCAGTCGAACCAAAACGAACTCCGTCTCCGCGCCAGCCACCGAGGGGAGGGTTTCAGTCGAACCAAAACGAACTCCGTCTCCGCGCCAGCCACCGAGGGGAGGGTTTCAGTCGAACCAAAACGAACTCCGTCCCCGCGCCAGCCACCGAGGGGAGGGTTTCAGTCGAACCAAAACGAACTCCGTCTCCGCGCCAGCCACCGAGGGGAGGGTTTCAGTCGAACCAAAACGAACTCCGTCTCCGCGCCAGCCACCGAGGGGAGGGTTTCAGTCGAATCAAAACGAACTCCGTCTCCGCGCCAGCCACCTACAGGAGTGTTTCAGTTGGACCAAAATCTTTATATTTCGACTAAAAATCTTTATATTTCGTCGGAAAGTCAAATCTTTATATTTCAGGTCAACTGAATAATTCCTTACTTCAAATAAAAACGTTTTGTTTCAAAAAGTAGATTTCCCAAATGATCGATTCTGTGGATGTTATCGGATGATCGAGAATCGTATTTTATTTACGAAAGAAATTTGTTTTGGTTATGAGAAAATGATTCATACCGTGTACTGTGTACTGTATTCTTGCGAAGGGAAAAGGGGGTTGTGTGGAATAGAATAGAATAGAATACCGTACTATAGTATATACTCCCTCATTGTATCGAGTCTATTCATTCTAATTATTATATAGTACTATATTGTTTATCTGGTCATCGAAATAAGATGTTTTGTTAAATGCATTTTCAGCATAAAATTCGACTTTATTTTAACGCGATTCAACATTTTCTGGATTTGTTTTTAAGCCGAATTATTTTATTATTCTTTTCTTTTCTCGTTTCATAAGTTCTATTTCATTTTTCTTCTTTTCCCTTTTCTTTTCTGGGGAGATATGAAACGTACCATATTTGAGTGAGGTTATAATGTTTATATTGAACGTAGCCTTTTTTTAAAAGTGTTCGACTCGGAGCTAAAAATTTGGCAAAGCGAGACAGGAAAGCAAAATGGCGAGAAATTTAATATTTTTTAAGAATCATTTAAAAAGGTATTGTAAAAGAACAATTCTTACGGTAATTATTGCAGTAATTTGAAGCCATGAACTTTTATCTCCGTAATTAATCTAACTAACGTCTACACTCGTTGATTTGAGCCGTTTACCAGTGACGGCGTTCTTTAAATCATAATTCTGGTTCTGCTTCACAGGCCCGGCCCTGCCCGGCCCGGCCCTACTTGATTTATCTATCATATACGAGTATTTAGTATAGTAGCTATACCTGTAGAATCTCGTGGCTAAATATCAGAAGCACCATTAGATTAGATTATCCATTGATATCGCAGGATCGACACGACACCATCGTGTCGTGTCGATCCGGTGAATAATTAACTTATTATTTATTCTTCACATTCCAGTTTTAAGCTTACTTCGAGATATACTTTTACCTTAAGGAATTCAATTACACTTGTGAGCTGTTATATACTTTTACCTTAAGATATACTTTTACCTTAAGATATACTTTTACCTTAAGATATACTTTTACCTTAAGGAATTCAATTACACTTGTGAGCTGTTTTTTTAATAAGAACCCCATTATATCGTTTTGACCTTTTTAACTGTGTTTTCTTTTTTCATTGGAAAAATGTTTAAAATCAGTTTTAATGATATTTATTTAAAAAAAATATTATTTCGATATTTTTGCATTTTTGCATTGTTCACCGTCAATAGGGTAACATTTAGTTCATTCATTCAACAATGTCGTTTAATCCTTAAGGAATGTTCATTCAACATGATACGACACGTGGCTATACAAGTTAGAAAAAATATATTTAAATTCACTGGATCTGGCAACGGAGAGAAAAATAGAAGAAATCAACGCTGAAGCTTTCATCGAACCCTGTCCTGCAGTAGAACTGGCTGTATGATAAGTGCGAGCCTAGATCTCGAGCACCGTCATGTCACAGTTTAACCAGGACTCTGCCGCAACCCTGCCGAGAGATCTATACTAAAACCTGCCCCGCAGTAGAACTGGCTGTACGATAAGTGCGAGCCTAGATCTCGAGCACCGCCATGTCACAGTTTAACCAGGACTCTGCCGCAACCCTGCCGAGAGATCTATACTAAAACCTGCCCCGCAGTAGAACTGGCTGTATGATAAGTGCGAGCCTAGATCTCGAGCACCGTCATGTCACAGTTTAACCAGGACTCTGCCGCAACCCTGCCGAGAGATCTATACTAAAACCTGCCCCGCAGTAGAACTGGCTGTATGATAAGTGCGAGCCTAGATCTCGAGCACCGCCATGTCACAGTTTAACCAGGACTCTGCCGCAACCCTGCCGAGAGATCTATACTAAAACGAGACTACCATATGTTACGCACCATAAAGTCATTTTAGAAAGTTTACTGTTTTTTAACATGGAAATGTGTCTGATTTTTTCCTTTCTCAAGAGTTAGTATCGAATAAAAATATAGCTAATTTTTTTTTTTTTTTTTTTTTTTTTATCCACTTTGCACGGATTTCTCCTGTTACACAAAGAGGGTTTGCTTCTAGCGTTAGCTTATTCGTTAGGAATAATATCAGCCAGGATTCTTCTCATACTGCTAGACGGTACCGAGAATATATCAACCGTGTCATTCAGTTGGTTCAATATCTCTATACCACGGGTGACTGAGTGTTTAGCCATGATATTCGTCCTGTAAGTTGGTATGTAGAACAGAGGGTGATTCCTTGCACGGATATATTTATTGGGTACATATAAACTTAGTGCTTCTAGAATCGCGGGACAGTTAAAGGAACCTTGGAAAACCTTTATTAGGAATATCGCAATGGATTCTTGCCTTCTTGTTTCAAGGCTTCTATAGTTACACACCGTGAGAAGTTCGGCATGGTGAGCATATTTTGGGTAATCGCCCTTTGTTCTGTACCATAGATATCTGAGGAATTTTTTTTTTGTATTTGTTCTATATTGTTTTTGTATTTGAGCTGGTGAGGAGCCCAAACCGTAGATGCATATTCTAATTTGGTTCTAATTAGATAATTATATAAGTTTCGGAGGATATCGGTGCTGTTAAATTCTCTTGATATTCTCATTACAAAACCGAGTAGTTTGTAACAGTCCGATATCAAACGTGAGACATGGTTAACGAACGTGAGTCCGACATCGAAGGTTACGCCCAAATCCTTGAATTCAGAAACTCTGTTTAGTGCCACTCCCTTTATAGTATACTGATGGTGGATTGGTGAAAACGATCGACTTTAAGATACACAGACACATGTATTAATATTGAACAGAAGATGATTTAGCTCAGTCCAGGAGACTACGGAAGGGAGTCTAGGTCCTGTTGTAACTGTGCACAGTCGTGAGGTGAATTGATCTTTTTGAATATTTTCAAGTCGTCAGCGAACAATAAACATGTCGAGTGACTTATGGAATTTTGAATGTCGTCTATTAATATGAGGAATAGTAGGAGACCTAAATTGGATCCTTGTGGTATACCAGATCTTGCGATAAATTCCACAGAAGACTTTGTCCTCTTAACATTGACATATGGTAATGATACGTGACAAGTGTCTCACGGCGCATTGTTTCTTTTTCTAATACATACTCGTATACCGTACACCGTATACCGTACACCGTATACCGTACACCGTATACCGTACACCGTATACCGTATACCGCTTAAATACTTAAGATGGAGAAAAAATGAAAAACACTCGTAAACTCTATGATTTACCTTTTTCTTTTCTGATTTCTTCGCGATTCACCCATCACCAGTGTTCATCGGCATTTTACAGCCTTAATTAAAAGCAGCATTACAGTTATTACGTGTTTTACGATTAACCCATATTTAAATGTGTATTTACTGAAAAAATGTACAGCTTCATAAAAGATACTCGTACTTTGGAAAGAGAACGAGATATCCAAAAAATAACTGGCGCTTCTGAAAAAGTACACCAGTAAAAATAATAGAATCGAAGAGACCAGACCGGTCCGGGCAGGTCCGGGCAGGTCCGGACAGGTCCGGGCAGGTCCGGGCAGGTCCGGACAGGTCCGGGCAGGTCCGGGCAGGTCCGGGCAGGTCCCGGCAGGTCCGGGCAGGTCCGGGCAGGTCCGGGCAGGTCCGGGCAGGTCCGGGCAGGTCCGGGCAGGTCCGGATAGATTCTTCTTTTATAACCAGTTCAAAAACTCAGCATCGTTATATAATATATTTAACTTTCAAGTACAGAGCAAATGCAAACATACAAAAATAAAAAAAACGTTTTTTTTTTTAAAATATAGAACAGATGCAATTCATTTTAATTTTGTTCAAATGATTTCGTAACTGAGTACAAAGAATTACGGAATCGTTTTTAATTGCATATTTTCATATTGCCTTTTTTATTGTACTTCATCCCAATGATATTATTGTATTACAAACACGAACTCCAAACGTGGTCTCCAAACATGGTCTCCGAACATGGTCTCGAAAAATATGTCAAAAATTATTTGAGAAAAAAATATGAAACATAAAACTTTTCCTTTCATATAATGAAAACAAAATATTAGTACAGTTAACTGATAACATTTTCTTAAAAAGCGATTCACCGGTTTTTTTATCGAGTGTCGAAACGTGTAATATTTGTTTTAATTGAGACTTGTGTGGTGCGGGTGTGCGGGTGTGTCGACCTTAAGTAGAGCACGAGCGGGCGAGAAGGACGACGCGGGGGTTCAAATGGGTGGAAAAGAGGACAATCTGCGAGGAGTTGGCAGGAAAACGGGTGGCTCGGAGCGCAAGCAGTCGGAACGGGAGGAAAGTGGGTGAAATGGGGGCAGGGCGGGTCCATTGCACTTGCGGGGGCGCTCTCTGTAGGTAGACACCTTTACCGGCTGCCTTTGTTTTTGTCCGGCACATTATTTTAACAATAATACTCGTATTTACCAAAACACGGCACTGAAATGGCCGGGGGTCACGAATAAAAGGTCGGGACTGGTGATGGAATATTCGGAACGGTTAAGTGAATCGGACTATGTGCGCGATTGGTCCAATCCCACTCTATTGAAGATACTACAGGTACGGTACACTCACTATTGAAGATACTACAGGTACGGTACACTCACTATTGAAGATACTACAGGTACACTCACTATTGAAGATACTACAAGTACACTCACTACCGGAATCCGGACTTGTTCGATTACCATTTCAAATACTAGATCAATGTGTACGCCCGCTAGCCCGATGCGATTAGAAGTTAATAAATATGTTTCTAGATTGTTTAAATTATAACATAATTGAATATTGAATAAATTAAATTTAGCTTCTAGTGATAGTGATAGTGATAGCTTCTAGTAAGCTTTTATTTGAACATTTCTGTTTTTTATTTCATTAATCGATTTTCATAAGCGCAATATCAACGCGAGTTTTTCGTTCACGAAAGGAACGATTCGATGTACTCGTATGATAATTCAATGTTAATGAAAAAAATGTATTTATTTGAAACATCATTAATTGCTATTTAATATGAATTATATTGTTTTCAAAAGAGTATTTTGTTTAAGTATTATATTGTTTTATTTGAAACGTTTGAATAAGTTTAATAACATTTGAATTATTATTATTGTATTTTAAACAACTGAAATAGTGAATAAAAAGCTTCCGCAGTTCATTTGCTATTGCAGTTGTGTGTGTGAATCTAACTTAGAATCTGCTATTGCAGTTGTGTGTGTATGAATCTAACTTAGCATTCGCTATTGCAGTTGTGTGTGTATGAATCTAACTTAGCATTCGCTATTGCAGTTGTGTGTGTGAATCTAACTTAGAATCTGCTATTGCAGTTGTGTGTATGAATCTAACTTAGCATTCGCTATTGCAGTTGTGTGTGTATGAATCTAACTTAGCATTCGCTATTGCAGTTGTGTGTGTATGAATCTAACTTAGCATTCGCTATTGCAGTTGTGTGTGTGAATCTAACTTAGAATCTGCTATTGCAGTTGTGTGTATGAATCTAACTTAGCATTCGCTATTGCAGTTGTGTGTGTATGAATCTAACTTAGCATTCGCTATTGCAGTTGTGTGTGTGAATCTAACTTAGAATCTGCTATTGCAGTTGTGTGTATGAATCTAACTTAGCATTCGCTATTGCAGTTGTGTGTGTATGAATCTAACTTAGCATTCGCTATTGCAGTTGTGTGTGTATGAATCTAACTTAGCATTCGCTATTGCAGTTGTGTGTGTGAATCTAACTTAGAATCTGCTATTGCAGTTGTGTGTATGAATCTAACTTAGCATTCGCTATTGCAGTTGTGTGTGTATGAATCTAACTTAGCATTCGCTATTGCAGTTGTGTGTGTATGAATCTAACTTAGCATTCGCTATTGCAGTTGTGTGTGTGAATCTAACTTAGAATCTGCTATTGCAGTTGTGTGTATGAATCTAACTTAGCATTCGCTATTGCAGTTGTGTGTGTATGAATCTAACTTAGCATTCGCTATTGCAGTTGTGTGTATGAATCTAACTTAGCATTCGCTATTGCAGTTGTGTGTGTGAATCTAACTCAGCATAACGAACACATTTCATGTTTTGAATTTCCAATATATTTTTCTATATCTAAAAATACTAGTTTTATTGTTTTCACGAACTTTTGCAAATATGTATTAAGTTATAATCGATATTGATACGCTCGTATTAGGTATTAGGTACGAGTGTTTGTATTAAGTTAAGCATTGAGAGTATCTGTATTAAGTTGAACATTGAGGAGTCTTGTGTCATTCTAAATGACATTGAGCGCAGGTGGAACGTGCGAGCGTGAGTTTTGGAATGAAACGAACAATCCAAAAACTGCGCGGTATTATCCAAATAATATGTTCACTTTTGTAGAGTAAACATTCGAATTTATTTCCGCCAAGGTCAAGGCCAACCTCTAAATAATATTAATTTTCCGTACAATCGGTCAATTCAATTAAAGCGGTCAAAATTCTACAGATTAAATAGAATAAAGCATAATATACGGTACACGGTCAAAATTCTACTGATTAAATAGAATAAAGCATAATATACGGTACACGGTCAAAATTCTACTGATTAAATAGAATAAAGCATAATATGCGGTACACGGTCAAAATTCGTATCGCGACATTGAAAACAATCATCTTCTTAACAAAATTGAATGAACTCCAAATCAACAAATTTTACAGAAGAACATTTATCTCCAGGGTGGTACGGGTATACACTGAACCCCCTCTCACGAGGTGGCTCGAAATTCCAGATTATCTCCAGGCTGTTACGGGTACACACTGAACCCCCTCTCACGAGGTGGCTCGAGATTCTAGATTATCTCCAGGCTGTTACGGGTACACACTGAACCCCCTCTCACGAGGTGGCTCGAGATTCCAGATTATCTCCAGGCTGTTACGGGTATACACTGAACCCCCTCTCACGAGGTGGCTCGAGATTCCAGATTATCTCCAGGCTGTTACGGGTATACACTGAACCCCCTCTCACAAGGTGGCTCGAGATTCCAGATCTTAAATAGATTAGTGGACAAATGTATACCCAAGGTGCATCTTCCGGTATTTCTCCCAGCCCTAGCCGTCAGCTTGTGTGTGTAGAATTTTTAATAATTCAGCTAGTTCCGTGTATGGCTAATAATGAAATCGTACTTACTATTGTGACATAAATAACATCACAACTTTTCAAAAAGCATCACGTCGCTTTGAAACTAGATTAAGTAACTTTCATAGATTCAATTTGAATACATACAATTATATGTACTCGTAGTCTATCAGTCACTCTCCAGTTTATATGTAGTCTATCAGTCACTCTCCAGTTTGAATGCATACAATTATATGTAGTCTATCAGTCACTCTCCAGTTTGAATCCATACAATTATATGTAGTCTATCAGTCACTCTCCAATTTGAATACATACAATTATATGTAGTATATCAGTCACTCTCCAGTTTCAAAAATTCATTGTTTTTTAATTTGGTGTTTTTTTTATATTTTTTCGGCGAAGTTAAACGGAAATCTTTAGTTTCATTATAGATAATTTAACAACAGAGAAACGAACGAAAGTGGTCGAATTTGATTTCGTTAATCGAGAATGAATTATTCGGACACAACGCGCATATCGACGTCATGTCGTCGATGAAGATTAACATAATACATCGATCAGTCCCGGGGCTAACTAATATATGGCGCCTCTAATAACAAATCCATACCATTCTCAGTTAGTACCAACCTTTAGAAGTTACGTGTCAAACTTTCATGACATTCCGACATTGTGTCATTGAGTAACAGTGGTTTTAGTGACGCTACTTTTGCTATTTTAAAACAATTGAAAAAACCGAATTTCGTGTGTTGATAAAATATTGCTTTTTAATGGGAAAAAATATCGTTCAAACTCAGCGATGGCTTGAAAACTGTTATTCGGGATCTGCTCCGTCGAAAACAACAATTTGTCGGTGGTATGCTGATTTCAAACGCGGTCGTACAGACACAAATTATGCTGAACGTTCTGGTCGTCCAAATGAGGCTGTTACACCAGAAAATTGTGATGGAAAATCGCAAAGTAAAGTTGCGTGAGATAGCTGACATCCTGAAGATATAATTTGTAAACAGTAAACACTACTACTGTATTTTGCATGAATATTTGGTCATGAAAAAGCTTTTTTCAAAATGGGTGCCGCGTTTGCTCACAATGGAACAGAAACAACAACGGATCGATGATTCAGAGCGCTGTTTGGCACTGTTTACGCAAAATAAACAGGAGTTTTTGCGTCGGTATATGACAATGGATGAAACTTGGATCCATCACTATACTCCGGAATCAAATCGGCAGTCAGCTGAGTGGAGAGCAGCCGGTGAAAGTCGTCCGAAGAGGCCAAAAACTCAAAAGTCGGCCGGGAAGGTTATGGCCTCCGTATTTTGGGATGCGCATGATATAATATTCATCGATTACTTTGAAAAGGGAAAAACTATTAATAACGAATATTACATAGCGTTTTTGGAGCGTTTGAAGGCAGAAATTGCAAAAAAACGACCCCATATGAAGAAGAACTAAGTTCTCTTTCATCAGGACAATGTACCGTGTCACAAGTCGATGGTAACGATGGCCAAATTGCATGAGTTGAACTTCAAATTGCTTCCGCACCCACCGTATTCTCCAGATTTGCCCCCCAGCGACTATTGGCTGTTCGCAGACCTCAAAAAGATGCTCCAGGGAAAGAGATTTGGCTCCAATGAAGAAGTGATTGCCGAAACTAACGCCTATTTCGAAACCAAAGATAAATCGTTCTACACGGCTGGCATAGAAAAGTTAGAAAAGCGTTGGAATGAATGTATCGCTCTTAAAGGAGACTGTTGATGAATAAAGAAGAATTTTGGCAAACAAATGTTGTTTTAGTAGTTAGTCCCGGGACTTATTGATCTATGTGTTAGTTAACATACTCGTAGATAATTATCGCACGTTTCAATATCAGGTAATTGAGCCAAAAGACTACTCACTATCCGCATTATTGAGAGTATTCGGAGGATACGAGAGAGATGGAGATGGAGATGGAGAACGTCAATTGGACGACATTCAGTTCTGCTCGGAATACTCGTATTTCGAACTACACTACAACGAACCCTGAGAAATTGTTTGTACCTCTTTCCGTATAAAATTCAGTAGGCGCGATAATTGAAACCGCGAGACCCGCAACAATGCCTCGTATAGGAGCACTCGAGCGCGTCTTACGAGTGTATGGTATGGGTCACTGGTCACTGGTCACTGGTCATTACTAATAAAATATATATATAAACTACGAGTATAAAGCGTTTTGAGAGAAATTATCCCAACATTCAGTTTTTGGCTATTGAAAAACAATTAAATTATTTTTTAATTTCCTAAATAGAAATTCAATCAATAAATCTTATTTTATGTCTTCTCGAGTATATATGGTGGACTTTTGTGTCTGTTTTTTTTTAATGAAAACTTTTATGACTGGTTTGGGACGAATGAAATGTGTAAAACTGTATCTCAATTACATTTTAGTGGTTTGATATTTTCCGCGATTATAATATGAATTATTTTTCTGTATTTCGAGTGAAATTATTTTTATGAGCTGGTTACTTTTTGCATATACTCGTGCATATGTCAGATTATAGTTAAACAAAGATTTTTATTTGCGCTTAGAAACGTTTTTTTATTTCTCCAGTCTACTTTGAAAATGCTCGGTTAGCGAAAAGCCGAGATTCCAGTCAAATTCATAATTCGGGACATCTCTCAGTCCTCGGTAAAGGCCTTTTTCTGCAAAGAAATGCGATGCCTTTGTATTCACAAGCCTCAAACTTGAAGAAGTGTTATTGAAAGGCTGTTTCAAAATCTGTTATACGTGCCATTATTTCGATCCAGATTTATTGTCGTGCACGCGATATTTCCATAAAACCTTCAATTATCATTTAGGTAATTGAAGCATATACTCGTAAAGAAATCTTAAATATATGCGAGATGATCTTTTAAATATTTAACGATACACGAGTATTTGTTTGTTATTCCACTAATGACATTAATCCCCGCTGCATGTGTTTCTATTTCCCGTGCCGGGGCTCTCTACAGGCGAAATAATCCCATTGTGTTATGAGAGTGGTATGGTATCGTATCACTATGGACCGCCTACATTGACGAGTACATCGGAAGTGTGTGCGCTCTAGTGGGCAAAAAAGAAAATATTTTTAGAGGTGCGAAACTATTTGGGGTTAATGTATTTAGTTGATTAATAAACTATTTATATTTAAAAATCCTAGTATGGAGTTCCACAAATTTATAGCCAAGACCAAGTTTCACAAATTGATACCAACATATTATACTCGTATATGGTAAATTGTGTTTAAAACTTGAATCATCCCAGGACGCACTGGAAATACGAGTAGAACTCGGTGTTTCAGAATGCATCGCAAGTGCGCTTCCAATTGTATTGTATTGTATTGTATTGTACTCGTATTGTATTGTATTGTATTGTATGGTTCGAGCAGGTTCGGATATTTTATTTTACGGGCTTTTAAATTAGTCGTTCGTCTATTGGAGAATTTGGTAACGGTTTGTTTGGTATAGGAGTGTTGGGTATTGGTATATTTTGTATTGGTATTGGTAAATTTTGTATTGGTATTCGTATATTTTGTATTGGTAGATTTTCAAGATTCATAGATTGTCAAGAAAACAAAAAAAACATTTCCATTTATCTATTCCCCTATGTTTATCTTTTACGATGTTTTATCGTAAACATACATAATAAGGAAATCAAAATTCAGCCGCGAAAACAAAACAAACTAACACCAAGAGATAAATCATCGAGATACCCTCGGGTCTATGGATTGCCATCGAGATACCCTCGGGTCTATGGATTGCCATCGAGATACCCTCGGGTCTATGGATTGCCATCGAGATACCCTCGGGTCTGTGGATTGCCATCGAGATATCTTCGGATCTATGGATTGCCAAAAATCCACAAAAAAGATACGTCCTTACGTCCTGTCATCAGTTCAGTCAACTCACCAACTCGAGCGCTAGCTAAATATTTGCCATCAGAATTACCGTTCTTACCCTCATGTCATAAACTAGATTTCCTCGCCAAAATAAAACACTTGAAATAAAAAAAATAATTAAAAAACTCTTTGTTAACCTTAATATAACTTTCTCAACCAGCAGATCTCCATCAGTCCATCCAGATTCATTCAAATTGCCGCACCGATTGGATAAGGACATTGTTTACAAACTAAAACTGAACTGTCCTGTATGTCCTGTCTGGTTTGTTCTGTCTGTTACGGAATAGTCCGAGTGCCGAGTGCCGAATGCGGTTGCCGGAGTAACGCCTCGCGCCTCGCGCCACCCTCCGGCCCGGGAATCCGAGTCGACGCTGGCGATGCTGGGCGCGGCACCGCATAGCACCGCGTAGCGGTATCGTGAGATGCCCCATTCGTAGCGCCTCTGAAAGGTGTCATTATTTGTTTCCTTTGAAAATACGATCCTTCTAAAGGTGTAAATTATAAAAATCTTTTCTGACGGATTGAGTTTAATATTCTGCATGAAAAGGAAATGAAAATGCTTTGTACGAGTATACGCGTGAAATAATTTTTATAATCTTTTGATCTTTCTTTAGATAAAGAAAATATTTGTCAAATATCCCTACACTTTGAACTCAAGTTTATCTGTGCTTTATTTCTTGAACACACTTTTTTAAATGAATCATTTTCGAACGTACACAAAATAAATACTTAAATCGTTTAACGTAAGCTGCTGACTTATTCCCGAGAATCTTTGTCAGTGATTGTACGAGTAGTCTAACGGTTAACATTCACGCTAAGCAAACGGTTCGATTCCTGGCTGATTCACTCTTTTACATCCAATTTTATATTTTTCTGTAACTCATTTGCTGCTTATCATAAATTCTCCTAGTTCAATTGAGTAAGAAAAATAGCGGTATATAATATACGCGTACCATATGATACACGTAAGATTGCCTAATAAAAGGCTGCTGTTGATTATGGTAAACATTCTTATCGTCTTGAAAGTTAAATTTTCTTGCAATGGGGACATTAGATTTTTCTGTCAAGATTGTGTGTTTGTTAAAATGCAACAGCATACTCGCAATAAACCCGTACATGTACGAGTATGATATAGGAATCTTCGATAAAAGGATGGTTAGCAATATTTTAACTGAAACATTAGTAGGAAAATTCCAATCAAAATAATATTCATATTTTTCGGCTAAGTCGAACCTAACCACATTTGCAAGTGTACACTATCTGTCCAATGCGAAAGGTGACTGCCGGGAAATGAAGTACAAGGCACTGTCTATTTTTAGTTAACACTACCTTTTATTCAAAATACACTCCTTGTGAGTCAATACAATACTGGAAGCAGTTGTAACATTTTCTGAAGCACTCCTGAAACTCATTCTTCGTAATTGCCTCCAAAATCGCGGTATATTCCTTCTGGATGTCTGAAATCGTGTCGAAACGCTTTTCTTTCATCGCCAATTTCAGTTTCGAGAATAGCCAAAAGTTGCATGTACCCAAATCAGGTGAATACGGGGGGTGATCGATATTTTTTGGCTGAGAAATCGCGTACAATCTTGCTTTTGTGCACCAGTGCATTTTCATGCAACAAAGGCAATGCCCCTTGTTTAAGGTATTCGGGTTAAATACGAAGAATCCTGGCCCATAAACTATTCAAAATACCCAAATACACATTGGCGTTCACCATTTTACATTCTAGCGTGATTTTATGGATACCTTTAGAATCAAAGAAAACAGCGAGCAGAATCTTAATTCGGGTCTTCTGCAAGCGCACTTTTTTCGATTTCGGAGATTGAGAAACCTTCCATTCCGAGTTGTGGCGCTTTGTAACATAAGTGGCTCATACTGAAAGTGCCATGTTTTATCACCTGTTATAATGCTTGACATGAAGTCTGGATCCATATCAGCCAATCTTTTTATCTCTCAACAGTGCTCCAATCTGCGATCGGCGATGAGTGTGTGTGATCTTTCATTTGCCCAAATTTTCCGTTAAAATGAGATGCACAGTGGATTTAGGAATTCCAGTAAACTCCTCGATAAGCCTTCTAGACGTACAATGATCATTTTGAAGAATTTCAGCCTTTTTTTGAACATTTTCTTCAATTCGAACTGTCATGATAGTCCAGGCCATGGATCATCTTTAATGCTCTCTCTACCATCACGAAATCTTGTTATCGAAACCCACTTACTCGTAAAAACGTCCTTACGAGTTACGACTCATTACTTCACTACGATAAACAGTTTGAATCATTTCAAAAGTTGCTGTGGCACTTTTACCTAATTTACAAGAACATTTTATGTTGGCACGCTGCTCCATTATTCCTTTTCCAATCGAGACTCGGAAGATTCTTTCAATTGTCAATACAAACTCAAAAATTAAAAAGACGTTCGCAATCGACCTTTGCCGTCCCCTGACTACACCACCCAAACTTATCGCTTACATTCGACATTTGTGTTAATACGGAAGTTTGTCTTAGTTGCACTTCTTCAAATTTCGGATTACTCCTTCAAAAGTTTAGTAGATCAAGGTCCATATTTGAAGGGAAGGATTGTTTTTACTGTGGAATGGAAGAATTATACAATACAAAAAACCTCTGATATTACATTGTATGTAATTAGGTTATTCTTTCTACAAACATGTAAATAAAAATATCTTTCTAATTTGACAATTCTGTGATTGACATAATTAAAACGATAATTAACATAACAAGCTAAAATTGTACAATATTTCAGTAACTCTGTACCTAACACGCCCTTTAATGTTTCCAAATTGTATTTCAGTAACTCTGTACCTAACACGCCCTTTAATGTTTCCAAATTGTATTTCAGTAACTCTGTACCTAACACGGCCTTTAATGTTTCCAAATACTTTAATTAACATATTTAAAATAATGTTTTTTTTTTAAAACGGACAAAAATTTAAATATTGTATTTGTTGAGTCAACTACCAATTCATAAAAACTACGAATTCTTTTTTAAATAAAATATGTTTATGTTGTAAGTTTTTTTTTATTTAAGCCCGAGGAATAAATTGGAGTAAAAAAACTTTAACTGTGTGTTAATAAACACGTTTAAAATTGAACGTTGCAAGAAGGTGAATGTGCACTTAATGTTTTAAACGTTGCAAGAAGGTGAATGTACACGTAATGTTTCGAACGTTGCAAGAAGGTGAATGTGCACTTAATGTTTTGAACGTTGCAAGAAGGTGAATGTACACGTAATGTTTTGAACGTTGCAAGAAGGTGAATGTGCACTTAATGTTTTGAACGTTGCAAGAAGGTGTCTCAAGTACCTCTTGTATGCTGACATTTAATTCCATTTCTATAAAAATATTCATAACTAAAGTAAAAATATAAAACTCTAATATGTTATTAACATATCATATATTACTCGTATTATTATAGTTTCATGGCATAAAGCAAACCATCGAACACCTGAACAATTTGACTAAAGTTTATTTTTTTCAAATCTTACACATTTGAATATATTTTTTCTATTACGAAGCTTATTATACAATATTTACAATACTATAAATGTAACGGAAAATTGAGTGTTATTCATTATTATTTAATAAACAGCAAACCGCAGTAAATTGTGATTATTCAACCGTCTTACAAGTTGGAACTCCTCGCAATTATGATAATTCAACCGTCTTACAAGTTGGAACTCCTCGCAATTACGATTATTCGACCGTCTTACAAGTTGGAACTCCTCGCAATTATGATAATTCAACCGTCTTACAAGTTGGAACTCCTCGCAATTACGATTATTCGACCGTCTTACAAGTTGGAACTCCTCGCAATTATGATAATTCAACCGTCTTACAAGTTGGAACTCCTCGCAATTATGATTATTCAACCGTCTTACAAGTTGGAACTCCTCGCAATTATGATAATTCAACCGTCTTACAAGTTGGAACTCCTCGCAATTATGATAATTCAACCGTCTTACAAGTTGGAACTCCTCGCAATTACGATTATTCGACCGTCTTACAAGTTGGAACTCCTCGCAATTATGATAATTCAACCGTCTTACAAGTTGGAACTCCTCGCAATTACGATTATTCGACCGTCTTACAAGTTGGAACTCCTCGCAATTATGATAATTCAACCGTCTTACAAGTTGGAACTCCTCGCAATTACGATTATTCGACCGTCTTACAAGTTGGAACTCCTCGCAATTACGATTATTCAACCGTCTTACAAGTTGGAACTCCTCGCAATTATGATAATTCAACCGTCTTACAAGTTGGAACTCCTCGCAATTACGATTATTCGACCGTCTTACAAGTTGGAACTCCTCGCAATTATGATAATTCAACCGTCTTACAAGTTGTAACTCCTCGCAATTACGATTATTCGACCGTCTTACAAGTTGGAACTCCTCGCAATTATGATAATTCAACCGTCTTACAAGTTGGAACTCCTCGCAATTACGATTATTCGACCGTCTTACAAGTTGGAACTCCTCGCAATTATGATAATTCAACCGTCTTACAAGTTGGAACTCCTCGCAATTATGATAATTCAACCGTCTTACAAGTTGGAACTCCTCGCAATTACGATTATTCGACCGTCTTACAAGTTGGAACTCCTCGCAATTATGATAATTCAACCGTCTTACAAGTTGGAACTCCTCGCAATTACGATTATTCGACCGTCTTACAAGTTGGAACTCCTCGCAATTATGATAATTCAACCGTCTTACAAGTTGGAACTCCTCGCAATTACGATTATTCGACCGTCTTACAAGTTGGAACTCCTCGCAATTATTATAATTCAACCGTCTTACAAGTTGGAACTCCTCGCAATTACGATTATTCGACCGTCTTACAAGTTGGAACTCCTCGCAATTATGATAATTCAACCGTCTTACAAGTTGGAACTCCTCGCAATTACGATTATTCGACCGTCTTACAAGTTGGAACTCCTCGCAATTATGATAATTCAACCGTCTTACAAGTTGGAACTCCTCGCAATTACGATTATTCAACCGTCTTACAAGTTGGAACTCCTCGCAATTATGATAATTCAACCGTCTTACAAGTTGGAACTCCTCGCAATTACGATTATTCGACCGTCTTACAAGTTGGAACTCCTCGCAATTATGATAATTCAACCGTCTTACAAGTTGGAACTCCTCGCAATTACGATTATTCAACCGTCTTACAAGTTGGAACTCCTCGCAATTATGATAATTCAACCGTCTTACAAGTTGGAACTCCTCGCAATTACGATTATTCAACCGTCTTACAAGTTGGAACTCCTCGCAATTATGATAATTCAACCGTCTTACAAGTTGGAACTCCTCGCAATTACGATTATTCAACCGTCTTACAAGCTGGAACTCCTCGCAATTATGATAATTCAACCGTCTTACAAGTTGGAACTCCTCGCAATTACGATTATTCGACCGTCTTACAAGTTGGAACTCCTCGCAATTATGATAATTCGACCGTCTTACAAGTTGGAACTCCTCGCAATTACGATTATTCAACCGTCTTACAAGTTGGAACTCCTCGCAATTATGATAATTCAACCGTCTTACAAGTTGGAACTCCTCGCAATTACGATTATTCAACCGTCTTACAAGTTGGAACTCCTCGCAATTACGATTATTCAACCGTCTTACAAGTTGGAACTCCTCGCAATTATGATAATTCAACCGTCTTACAAGTTGGAACTCCTCGCAATTACGATTATTCAACCGTCTTACAAGTTGGAACTCCTCGCAATTACGATAATTCAACCGTCTTACAAGTTGGAACTCCTCGCAATTACGATTATTCAACCGTCTTACAAGTTGGAACTCCTCGCAATTACGATTATTCAACCGTCTTACAAGTTGGAACTCCTCGCAATTATGATAATTCAACCGTCTTACAAGTTGGAACTCCTCGCAATTACGATTATTCAACCGTCTTACAAGTTGGAACTCCTCGCAATTATGATAATTCGACCGTCTTACAAGTTGGAACTCCTCGCAATTACGATTATTCAACCGTCTTACAAGTTGGAACTCCTCGCAATTATGATAATTCAACCGTCTTACAAGTTGGAACTCCTCGCAATTACGATTATTCAACCGTCTTACAAGTTGGAACTCCTCGCAATTACGATTATTCAACCGTCTTACAAGTTGGAACTCCTCGCAATTATGATAATTCAACCGTCTTACAAGTTGGAACTCCTCGCAATTACGATTATTCAACCGTCTTACAAGTTGGAACTCCTCGCAATTACGATTATTCAACCGTCTTACAAGTTGGAACTCCTCGCAATTATGATAATTCGACCGTCTTACAAGTTGGAACTCCTCGCAATTACGATTATTCAACCGTCTTACAAGTTGGAACTCCTCGCAATTATGATAATTCAACCGTCTTACAAGTTGGAACTCCTCGCAATTACGATTATTCAACCGTCTTACAAGTTGGAACTCCTCGCAATTACGATTATTCAACCGTCTTACAAGTTGGAACTCCTCGCAATTATGATAATTCAACCGTCTTACAAGTTGGAACTCCTCGCAATTACGATAATTCAACCGTCTTACAAGTTGGAACTCCTCGCAATTACGATTATTCAACCGTCTTACAAGTTGGAACTCCTCGCAATTATGATAATTCAACCGTCTTACAAGTTGGAACTCCTCGCAATTACGATTATTCAACCGTCTTACAAGTTGGAACTCCTCGCAATTACGATTATTCAACCGTCTTACAAGTTGGAACTCCTCGCAATTACGATTATTCAACCGTCTTACAAGTTGGAACTCCTCGCAATTATGATAATTCAACCGTCTTACAAGTTGGAACTCCTCGCAATTATGATAATTCAACCGTCTTACAAGTTGGAACTCCTCGCAATTACGATTATTCAACCGTCTTACAAGTTGGAACTCCTCGCAATTACGATTATTCAACCGTCTTACAAGTTGGAACTCCTCGCAATTATGATAATTCAACCGTCTTACAAGTTGGAACTCCTCGCAATTACGATTATTCAACCGTCTTACAAGTTGGAACTCCTCGCAATTACGATTATTCAACCGTCTTACAAGTTGGAACTCCTCGCAATTATGATAATTCAACCGTCTTACAAGTTGGAACTCCTCGCAATTATGATAATTCAACCGTCTTACAAGTTGGAACTCCTCGCAATTACGATTATTCAACCGTCTTACAAGTTGGAACTCCTCGCAATTATGATAATTCAACCGTCTTACAAGTTGGAACTCCTCGCAATTACGATTATTCAACCGTCTTACAAGTTGGAACTCCTCGCAATTACGATTATTCAACCGTCTTACAAGTTGGAACTCCTCGCAATTATGATAATTCAACCGTCTTACAAGTTGGAACTCCTCGCAATTATGATAATTCAACCGTCTTACAAGTTGGAACTCCTCGCAATTACGATTATTCAACCGTCTTACAAGTTGGAACTCCTCGCAATTACGATTATTCAACCGTCTTACAAGTTGGAACTCCTCGCAATTACGATTATTCAACCGTCTTACAAGTTGGAACTCCTCGCAATTATGATAATTCAACCGTCTTACAAGTTGGAACTCCTCGCAATTACGATAATTCAACCGTCTTACAAGTTGGAACTCCTCGCAATTACGATTATTCAACCGTCTTACAAGTTGGAACTCCTCGCCATCCAAACCTCACGTAAACTTGATGAATGTATGAATGTACCTTGAATCTTCTCAAAGACTATAGTTTCACTTTGTGGTGCCGTTTTTTACATACAAGGAAAAAATAAGTAAAACTTATTTTTTATTTTTGTGTTCACCACAGGTTTAATTTAGGTTCACTAAACCTAAATTAAACCTGTGTTGAACACAAAAATATAAAATAAGTTTTTTATTTTACTTTTATGTTTATGAATTTCCTTTAGTCGCTTAATGAGGGTATGGAATGTACACGTATATAACATGACTAAGTTAAGTGCATTACACGTACACCCATCCTAACATACACTCGTATATGATACCCACCCGGTGGACTGATCTGGCGGCCTTCCTGGATCACTGTATCACTATCACGGTGTCCCTGTCCCTGTCCCTGTCCCGGACCACACCCGTCGGATTGGGTTCTGGAGCGAGTGCGACTGGGAACGTCAGTCCCTGACTGATTCAGGGTCGCGTCACGTAGGGCGGAGGCGAATCGATACGGCGTGGCGGGGAGTAGTGCGAATGACACACATTACGATAATCAATAGGCCATACACTTCCCAGACTTCATACACGCGCCTTCGAGTATGCCACGGGCCACGAGCCACCCTGTACGCGTTGCCACCTCCCGGCTAAAACACCCAAGATCAGTATTTCAATTAAATTTCAAGTGTTGTTTTGTTATATCACGGAAAAGGTGGGTTTTTTTATTAATAAAATATAATTCTGAATCTTCGCTTAACAAATACAAAATTTCAAGTGACGCTTTGTTATATCATAATAAAAGGCGTGTCTTAAGTATCAGGTAAATAAATACAGAAATTTGAGTACAGTTGGAAAAAGGTCTTAATTCAAGATTAAAGCGAGAATACGAATTGGAAACCTAACATTACATAACATTCGTGAGACATCAAATTGCCGAGTATTAGGAGCAAATAATTGCGCGAGGATTAATACGATGAATCCGGAATCACCGTGTTAAAGCTTCACGGAAAGCGATATAGTGACAGAAAATAATAAATGCATTGTCATATACTCGTACCATAAGCACCTGCACCTGCAGCTGCAGCTGCAGCTGGAAGGTTGCTGACGGCTGAGATTCTCTTCGAATAATATCTTATAAAGTTTACGTCACGAAAAAGATCCATAAATGATCTACCAAAGGTTTCGTCTTTAGCTTTGTTGTGCTCCATATTAGAATATTCAAAAAATAAATTACTTAGTTCTTTCACTTCTCCCATTAATCCCGACTACACGTGTTTCTACCTCCTATTCCGAGGCTCTCTCTCTCTCTTCTGAAAAGACTGCCTCGGGAATTAATGTAATAAGTGGAATGAGAAATTAATTTACTGTTTAATATTTGAATGGAATTAATTGTGTTTTATAATGAAACAAAATGGTAAGACCTGCAACGTACTAACTTAATATATCATATATTATTACGTCATATTTATCAACAAGATACGAGTACGAGTACCAGTACTTGCCATATCTTGGAAACTAAACAAGGAGACGTACTCTGTGTACTGTACTTGTAACCATATATGATAAAGACTTCCATTCTTTTCCTTTTCTTTTTCTCTCTTTTAAGCAGAAAAATATGTTAATAATATTACCTCGGGGGGGTTTATTCTTAACTCCTTGGATATTCTTAACTCCCTGGATCTTGGACTTCCTTACTTTATTATCATATATATATTTGTCAACAAATAGTAGCCGTGTTGTTATTTATTATTCACTCTCGACTCCATTTAAAGTAATTAAGTGATATTGATAAGCGAAGCAAACTCATAAACTCAAAATCAAAGCGCTCTTGAGGTGATATTAAATGATAAATATATAATAGTATACTCGTATAACCGCGCAATATTGTTTGTTTCACTGTTTCAGCAAATGAAAAAAATATGTCGGATTGTACTATATTATTACAAAGAAATTATTTATACGGAATGTTATAAATGTTAACTCTGAATATGTAACAATATTTTTGGTTCATATCACCCCGTGTTCACAATACTCGTACGTACGGTACGGGTGGGAACACGGGGGCAGAATTCCTCGAAGTTTATCAATTGAATTGAAAAACCGTTTCGTTGTGGGTCGGGTGTTGCGTGTAGAATTAAGAGATATAAGACCCCCGTAATGTATCATACGTGGCGTTATATTATAGTCAAATATGTTAAGTATTTGATGTTTGTCTAGAGTCTGGAGTCTGGAGTCTGGAGTCCGGAGTCCGGAGGCCGGCCGGACTGTTTGCTCAGAATATATCTCAACGACAATACTAAAGACTAGAGAGTATCAAAAATATGTGTGGATTTGTTTGACTTTTATGCAAAAAAAAAACATAAAATAGGTTTTTTCTTTAAGGCTGCCTTTTTCTGATATAAAAATATCAAAAAAGATTTGCTATTTTTATTTATAAATATAAAGGAAAAGGAAAACATGCCGCGCTAATTGTTTTTAATACACGTCTATTATATGTACGAGTACCATATGTTATGTTACGTACTCGTACAATGACAGTATTCCATTTACAGTTCATTTAGATAATGTCTTTTTCCTATTACGCTATAACACATTCACTTAAAACTATCGAATATCCCTTCAAATGCGCATTTCAAAATGAACATCTGTCTTTTTTTATTGTTCTGCCCAAAAGCTGCCCCACGTTTCTCTTTGACGTTTACTGCAGACCTTGAAACCTTTGTAGAACAAATACTCGTAAGTGTTGAGACTCTAAGATGTTTGTATTATTATTTTAATATTCTCCTTATGTAAAATCCTAAAACTTTTTCTACTTTTTAAAAGCTTTTTTTTTACTGAACCGTTCATTGCCATTACGTTTCTGTTCTTACACTCAACTTAAATATTTATTTTGTTATATTTTGAATCTGGCAATTATCATACCATATATGTTACTCCTATGTTATGTTATGTTATGAGTAGTGGGTCCGAGTCCCGAGTCGGGTCGCTTTCGAGGAGAGTTTGCTCTTTAAACGATTATATAAATTGTCTTCTTATTTTTATTACAATTTACCAACTTTTTCAAAAAAGATATGAACTTAGCGAAACATAAAAGCGTGTTTTATCAAATTACAAATCTAGATATACATATATCAAGTCATCACATATAATGTATTGTAGTTAAATTCTTATATTTCTCAAATAAATTTCTAATTAAAAATCACAATAATACATTATACGAGTATACTCATGTTATATAACTCCGCGTTTCATTAAACTCCTTAATCAAATAAAATTCAGTTCAAAGTTATCGTTTATGATATTAACCGCGAAATCCTCACAACAAAATCATATTCGTATTTCTTCTAAGGCGAGGCTTCAAAGTGGATTCGGCAGTTACGAGTAGCGACAGTTAACAGTTCTTCAATAAATATCCAATTATTGTGTGTTGGCTTTATCTTCTATAGACACGCGCTGTGGAATCAGTAGGGCGTAATATTTCATAACGTACGAGTAACATATAAGTAGAGATAAATTATCTCATCAAATTTTATATATCCTATAAAAACGTACAATTCGTTAAGTAATGTACACGAAATATCATCATTATTTAGTTAACTATCGCGTACTAAACAACAGAAAAAGAGTGCTATATTAATCTGCTAAATTGATGCCTACATCATAACATATTAGGATTGTATCAAGACTGTAACATACATATGCTCGCTGAAGTGCAACAGTTGCCCGACAATAAGTCAATAAATGCGCAGGTGTCGATCACTCGCTTCTACTGACTAGTGGCTCGTGATCATCCCCGATCTTGAGGGATTTCCTTTAATATGTCACTCGTACAAGTATTTTGAATACATTTGAGAAATACGAATACCTATATTATAATATAATATAATTGATTGTACGAGTACGAGTATGTATTCAAGGACATGACAATCTGATGCACTGTCGTTAACAATCTGATGCACTGTCGTTAACAATCTGATGGACTGTCGTTAACAATCTGGGTCCAATGATGACATACGAGTACGAGTATTACATATCACGAGGACTGAGGGTTTCGATCCATTTGGAAAATACTCGCGTATTTCCCAAATATACGAGTATAAAATAATTTTAATGGTTAACCATTCATCTGATTTGGAAAAGTGTGGTTTGTGTTACAAAGTCAAGATCTCGGCCAAATGAAAGATTGCTCCGAGAGTATTCGAAGAATTTAACTGAAACAGCAGCGTAACAGTAGGATAGCAAAAAATATATTTTTAAAAAGGCCTTGAAATGACATTGAAGCCGAGACGCCAGAGTCCTTAGTTAACATACTATAATATGTGGCACTGAGTCACGGTGTCAACTTGCCGTGATCCAGAGTCCTTAGTTAACATACTATTATACTCGTATGTTAACCATTGGCACTGAGTCACGGTGTCAACTTGCCGTGATCCAGAGTCCTTAGTTAACATACTATAATATGTTAACCACTGAGTCACGGTGTCAACTTGCCGTGATCCAGAGTCCTTAGTTAACATACTATAATATGTTAACCACTGGCACTGAGTCACGGTGTCAACTTGCCGTGGTCCAGAGTCCTTAGTTAACATACTATAATATGTTAACCACTGGCACTGAGTCACGGTGTCAACTTGCCTTGATCCAGTGATTTTTTTAAATACGTTACTCTTATAAACTAGATGAAATAAAAAACGATTCGAATGTTACTGCAAAACCGCTCGTAGGGTTTATTACAAATTAATTGAACGCTCTCAGATGACAATACTATACGAGTATGTTAAGAAGAAGATATTCAATGCGTACGAGTACTTTCTTAAAACTTACGCGTGATACTATATAAGTTCCTGTCTTATGACTTTGGTACAAATAGTACTTGGAATACTTTACTTTCGTATTATTTTATTGATTGTGTAGAATAACAGTTTGGTAACTTAATATTTGTTGTAAAATGATGTAATTCTTTTATCTTAATGTTAATAGGAGAATTCTTTAAATTGCAAAGGAAAATAAATCGCCAAATCGAAAAGAAAAAGTCAATCTAACCGGAAATAATGGCTTGCGCGAAAAGAAAGCAGCTCGGGGTCGAGGAATCAAGTGGCATCCTGTTGAGAGAGGGAAGTGATCAGATAAAAGGATGCTCCTAAAAAGTTGAAACTCACCCTTAAGAAAACAAGGTGTTCTTTGTACTTGACAAATTAATAATACTGTACAATTTACCGGTGCCTTTAACTCGTGTAATAATCCCGCCAAGTTGTACCGTATTCAATTCAACTGTAATGCAATTAATAATAAATATTGAGCGGAAGTAATTAATATTGAGCGTTGCAATTTAGTCATGTTTGTTAGAAATCCATTTGATTCTTTATTTCAAATACTTTGTTATTAAAACATACGAGTATGTTACATTTATTCAAGAAAGTCGTCCATCTTAAGTCGTCCATATTATGTTGTTTATAGTTTATCTTGTTTAAGATGAGGTGAAAGCCTTGAAACCGGGAGGGGTAATACCGTGGAATAAAAAAAAAAAAAAAGTGGAATAAACAGTGTTTGTTAAAAATAAATTACAATCGTCCATATTATACGAGTATATCGATCGCTGATATGCGCTTGCACGGGTTATGTTAATCGTGTCAATAATTTATCTCTTGACAAACATATTGTTTTGATAACAAGATATCAAAACAATTTTTTTTTCAATAGAATCTCTAGAGATTTCGATGGAAAAAATAACATCATTTTATCTTTGTTCTTTAGGGTGATTATTTTAATGCGAAGAATTATGTCCACCATATTCTTCCATGATACTCCTCCAGTGTGAGCAATCCCTCACTTTGTGCAGAGTGCGTTCAGATTCTTCGTGATCCCTTTAGTTTTTCTAACATTCACAATTCCAGTCAGAATCGATCTCTCAAGGTTGTCGTCACTCTTATACAGTAACATAATGCTGTATCCTGAACACTCATAGAAAGAGGATTTTCAAAAAAGTCAATATATTAAGGCAGATTTATCGAAAAGAAGGAAGCGCTGTTAAAATTTAGATAAATCACTTTACTACTTGAAAAGAAATCTCAGCTGAAATCAAACTTGAAACATCGGAATACTTCGAAAGTATTCTCACCAAACTTGACACATCGGAATACTTCGAAAGTATTCTCACCAAACTTGACACATCGGAATACTTCGAAAGTACTCTCATCAAACATGACACATCGGAATACTTCGATAGTATTCTCACCAAACTTGACACATCGGAATACTTCGAAAGTATTCTCACCAAACTTGACACATCGGAATACTTCGAAAGTATTCTCACCAAACTTGACACATCGGAATACTTCGAAAGTATTCTCACCAAACTTGACACATCGGAATACTTCGAAAGTATTCTCACCAAACTTGACACATCGGAATACTTCGATAGTATTCTCACCAAACATGACACATCGGAATACTTCGAAAGTATTCTCACCAAACTTGACACATCGGAATACTTCGAAAGTATTCTCACCAAACTTGACACATCGGAATACTTCGAAAGTATTCTCACCAAACTTGACACATCGGAATACTTCGAAAGTATTCTCACCAAACTTGACACATCGGAATACTTCGAAAGTATTCTCACCAAACTTGACACATCGGAATACTTCGAAAGTATTCTCACCAAACTTGACACATCGGAATACTTCGAAAGTATTCTCACCAAACTTGACACATCGGAATACTTCGAAAGTATTCTCACCAAACTTGACACATCGGAATACTTCGAAAGTATTCTCACCAAACTTGACACATCGGAATACTTTGAAAGTATGTTACATATTCTCGTCAAATACTGATATTACGTCGTAATAAAATCAACCTTTTTATCTTTGGATTTTTTTTGGCATATTCGATATATTATTAAATAACATGAAATATTTAATCACGTCGTCGCTCTCATAAATCTTTGTTTTTAATAATCTCAAATTTGCCGTTGGCCAAATTGGATTTCAGTTGAAATAATCTATTTTATCGTTTCATCCCCTGCACGCTCGAGCTCGACCTTCTGATTAAAAAAACATTGACACAGTTTTTGAAAAAAAAAGCGTATGAATGTTTTTGAAGCATTTGCAGTGTGGGTTCAATAATGTGGGCAGTGTGGGTTCAATAGTATAATATTATACAATATAATAATATTAACTCGCGTTTATCAAGTTCAACTTAATTGTATCAAGTTGTGGTAACGAGAAAAGGACGACAGATATCATACATTAAAACGATTCTTTCCTTCCTTTCCTTTGATCGATGATATCTCACTACATAAAATATGAACAACCATTTTAATATATTTTGCGACCGTGTAATTTACATTATTTAATTTTGGCTGATCGGTCGGAAGAGATTGCCACCTGGAAATAAGCCCACCAGATTGCAGTCGCGATTAAATGTTAAATAAATAAATAAATAGAAGGAAAGAAAAATACGCGCGTTCATTATTTTTTTTAGTTTGTTAAATTTAAAAGTTGCTGAAGTAAAATTAAAGCTGATTCAAAATAAACCGGCTTTGTTTTATCATAAAGCATTGAACGGAACGGAACGGAACGGAACGGAACGGAACGGAACGGAACCAGTCAACGTTTTTGTAGAGCTTTACCTCATACCGTGCTTCATATATACTATACAATAGTTCGGAGCTTTCCTAGTTAAGGCTTAACCATGATTCAGTCTGAAGCTTAAACTGTAAAAATATTAGGGACCGGCAGCCCTTAATGGGTGAGCTGGACCTGGAGCTAGAGCTGGACCTGGAGCTGGCTTACGAGTAAGGATTATTTAAGGTGATCGTACAATTTAAACATTCTGTACTGTAACTTTTAATTTCGTATATATGGTATACGGCTAGAACTGGCTTTAGTATTCACTAAACAATATCCTACTTACGCCCCACTGGTCTTACGGTTTTACGAGAGTTTGCACTGCTGGTCTAGGATGGTCATATTTTAATTTATTTTGTAATATATTATTATATATTTTTAAATATTGTCTATCTGATATTTTATATTTCAATAAAATACTTACTTACCATAATAATAATAATATAATATCAGATTGAGGTATGTACCTAATGACTATAATGAAATCAATGGTCAATGTAAAATTTAATTATTTATTCAATATGCAAAGAAAATACAATTAACACTAATAAATACTAAGATCAATTAATCGTCGCTTGAATTGATATTCATTTAAAATGGATTGAGATCAGTAATACTGTCCACAGCTACTTCATTTTCCCAGTATTTGAATTCCGTTTCCTGTACATGCCGGCAAACATTACTCCACTCGTCGTTCCAAATCATAGAAACCTTCTCTTTGACCAACCTTACGATAGAACTCAACGTCATATCAGTGTTTCAAGAGCCCATATATCCCTTGATAGAAGCCCAAACTTTTTCTATTGGATTGAGATCTGGATGGTAGGGTGGAAGCCGTAAAACATCGTGTTCGTTATTCTGAAATAATCATTTCACTTGAAAAAGGGATACTCCTGTGAGTCAGCCATCGAATCATATCGGCCTTCTTGGAATTTGATGTTGGTGCAGGATTCATTACTTTATTATGGTATAAAGCGTTATCAATTACCACCACAGATCTCGGTTCTAAGTTGGGAATAAGTTTTTCCGTAAGCTATTTCTGATAGTTGTTGTAGTTCATATCATCATGGTAGTCTCTAGTTTTTTGGTGAGATTTGTATATGAGTAGACCATTAGGTATGAAACCTTTTTCACTTCCAGCATGTACAATAATGAAACGGGATCCCTTTAAAATGGGCTTTCGAAGTCCTTCTTCAGATTCATCGCTCCATGCTCTCGATGACCCGTGGCTAGTATGAACATATGTTTCATCTGTGTACACGATTCTTCTACCTGCTTCTCGGTATTGTTTGACTGCCCTTAAATATATTTTTTTTAATACTATGTCTGGTTTTTCCCCTCAAAATATTTAAATTGTCTCGCGTTGCATGCCAGCGAAATCCATTTTTTTTATTATTCTTCTCAGGATTGACTCAGATCCATTAAAATTAATTGATTCTTGCAACACTGGAAACAATTTTGGGATTGTAGGCAACATTTTTTCTTTAATGTGAAACTCACACATACACCTCCTTATTACACATTCATCAAAACTGTTTACAGATACTTTGTTTTGTCGATTTTTTGTTTTTTTTTGGAGACCTAATGGCATCTCCTTTTCCGTTTTTGTTAAAGGAAGATGTTATCGTTTTAATAGTTCTTGGCGATGGCGATACCCCAGTTGGCATCGAAACTTCGTTAATAAGAACCATTCTCTGAAAAAAAGGAAAAATAATATTATTAAAACTTCTTGATAAAAAAATTTCGTACACAAAAACATAAACTATTTCATATACTCGTAGCCGAAAATGATGATTATCCGAGTGAGTATATCTAATATGGCATAAATAAACATGATCGCGAGCTAAACTGGTATTGTATTGTATTACTGGTAATTTAATTCAACATCTTTTAAAAATAAATTGAACTAAACTTTTTTTTATTGTATTAGGTATTTATAAATATTGTAAAATGTTTAACTACTCCTATACCATAAGGTGATTTAATGAAGAATAAATAAACATCCTGAATATTTGCCTCCTCACTAGTCATAGTGTCCCGTCATTTCTCGATGTAATTATAAACATTCAAAACCACTTCTTTAGTTTGTCCGCACAATGCTCTTCCTTTTCCTAACTTCGTAACTTCAGACATTATGATCACCGTATTATTCGTACAAATAAACATGCGCGCGCGCTTTAAACGTCAAACGGAACGCATCAACCGACCAAGTCAAAGATACTTACTAATACACTGACACGTTTTGCATATTACGCACTAAACTTATCAATGTGTTAAAAAGGGCAAGGTTTTCTGATACGCACTATACCTACCTACTGTATGGTATATAGTATTCATTGTATTGATAATATTTTGATCCAACCATGAATAATACAAGTATTTTGATCAAACCATGAATAATACAAGTATTTTGATCCAACCATGAATAATACAAGTATTTTGATCCAACCATGAATAATACGAGTATTTTGATCAAACCATGAATAATACGAGTTTTTTTATCAAACCATGAATAATACGAGTATTTTGATCAAACCATGAATAATACGAGTATTTTGATCAAACCATGAATAATACGAGTATTTTGATCAAACCATGAATAATACGAGTTTTTTTATCAAACCATGAATAATACGAGTATTTTGATCAAACCATGAATAATACGAGTATTCCGAATATGGTACGCATATACTCGTATCATACATGTATGTGTATGTGACTACAATGTATGAGTTTTCCAATTGCAAAATTAAATGCACTGTTTTATGTTCTTCTTAAAATAGTCAATACAACACATTTTTTTAAATTATTGAATATATTTTTATAATTTAAATTATGTTTATTGTAACCCGTATTGAGTTCGCTAAATGATGGTCGACGTTCCGAAGGCATTGCAGTCTTCATCCTCGAGTACATGTCAAAAAAGACGGCGACGAGTCCGAAAAACATTTGAAAGTATTAGAAAGCAGCCATGAAGATTGTACAATAGAATATATTTACTCGTATTTAACATGTCTCAATATTCCCCTTTGTTATAGGCGTCATATTCCAGGATTTACCAACTTCCTCGAGCGTTCAAATATCATTTTCCGAGAGTATAATTGTTATAGGCGTCATATTCCAGGATTTACCAACTTCCTCGAGCGTTCAAATATCATTTTCCGAGAGTATAATTGTTATAGGCGTCATATTCCAGGATTTACCAACTTCCTCGAGCGTTCAAATATCATTTTCCGAGAGTATAATTGTTATAGGCGTCATATTCCAGGATTTACCAACTTCCTCGAGCGTTCAAATATCATTTTCCGAGAGTATAATTGTTATAGGCGTCATATTCCAGGATTTACCAACTTCCTCGAGCGTTCAAATATCATTTTCCGAGAGTATAATTGTTATAGGCGTCATATTCCAGGATTTACCAACTTCCTCGAGCGTTCAAATATCATTTTCCGAGAGTATAATTGTTATAGGCGTCATATTCCAGGATTTACCAACTTCCTCGAGCGTTCAAATATCATTTTCCGAGATTATAATTGATTATATGAGATTGTGTCTATAAATAAAGCTTAACACGAAGCGAACTATAGTATGGTCTTCATTTATATTATATAAGAGAATACATCCATCCTGTGTGAGGATGATTTGTCTTTAATTATGTATATATTTATTATATAAAGATACTCACATACGGTATACTCCCAGATAAATACTCACATACGGTACACTCCCAGAGAAATACTCACTTACGGTACACTCCCAGATAAATACTATAACACTTGCATATCGTCACCAACACTAACACTAACAATAGTAACGGCAAGGACAAGGGAAATAAACTATAATATAGTATGTAACATGAGAGCGGCGAGGCGTATATAGTAGTATAGTATATTAAATACAATAGAATGTGCTTGTGAAAGTATTGTACAAAATACGTGTATACTTGTATACGTGTATACTCGTATTGGAAATACACAAAGGAACATAACATATGCATGTTAGAATGTGCGTTAACATGTGCGCTGTCTACTCGTGTCTAATAACATCTTTTCAATATTTGTAATCAATATAATAGAGACAAATCATATTGTTGTAGTGTTATTTTTCCATCGACGCGCGACGATGCAATGTACTCGTACTTGATGGAAATATTATTAAAATCAGCAGCTTCATTTAAAATAATCTAAAAACAACAATCTACTATATGAAGATTCGACAGAATCAAATAAAAAGACACACCAACATAACATTTAAAATAATACGTACGAGTAAGTATTTACTTACTCGTACGTATTTAATTACCGAGTGAAACTGATCAAAATTGAACAATATCATATACTCGTACTCGTACACTGATCATCTGATCACGCGATACCGGGCGTTCCTTAGTTCCTTTGTCAGCTGTCTGCATCTCACCACTCGCCACTCGCCACTCGCCACTCGCCACTCGCCACTCGCCACTCGCCACCTCGTACTCGTACCCGTACACTGATCATTTTTAACATGTTAATATGTTAGTGATCGAGCTAGAGTGACCTTGAAGAAAGTGTGCACTCTGAACGGCGCTGTAAAAATTATCCTTTTGTTATTATTTATTATAAACGAGGTGAAATATTTAAGTACATATATATCCGAATTGACTACAGTTGCCGGCCACCAGCCACCAGCCACCCGCCACCAGCCACCAGACACTCTTAGAATAATGGCAAAAGATGGAATGAAATCTTTCATAATAAACGCACGGCACGGCACGGCATGTGGTCGCATAACGCTCGTGCATGTTCTAAAATAGAAAGGTCACCCATAAATATACACTGTACGCAGCGTGGTCGCGGCAAGAAGAAATTCCTCAGCGGCAAGAGGAGGGAGAAGAAGTCTAGTGTTGATCCATTTCGATTCGTAGTGCATCGCAGAGGTAGTGCAGTGCAGTGCAGTGCTTCCCAATTACTTTCATGTAACGCCCCCCTAAATCTGAAGTTATTAATTCCCACCGCCCCACCCCCCCCCAAAAACATTTTTTTTATAGTTGAAGATTTATTTGGCAATAATTATTACAATTAAAATACATATAGTTATATTCAACACAAAATTATTGGAACTTGCTTAAAAACTTTTTTTTAAAAATAAAAACTATACTCACATGAAACAATTGAATGCGATAGATGAGATCGCATGTTTTAACTGTTAAATATATACATTTCCTAAATATGTTATGTGGAAAAATATTCATAAGTGAATATTAGTACTTTGTACTGAATATTTTTGCGACCCCCACGAGAAATCCCGCGGCCCCCAATTTGGGAAGCACTGGTGTAGTGTAGAGAGAGAGAGAGAGAGTGTAGAGACGGTGTAAGACCGGCCCGTTTGGGGACGGCTCACGTGTGATGGGGAGGGGGTACGGTACTTCGAGCCTGTCAAGAAGGGAAATTATAAAAATCGTCACGTTTTCCTAATTTTATTACATATTTCAATTATTTATTTATTCGTATGATACATTAAAGTGCGTAACCTACAGACAACATTATTATTTAGCCTTCGGGGTTAAAAATAACAATTAGAATATCCAAGTAGTTTGTTCGTGTTCGTGCTCGTGTTTGGTGAGGCGACAATAATCACACACGTCTACCAAATTCGAGTATTGTTGCCAGATTTTTGGTTTAATGTTACTTATCGTAACTCGAGTTTCGGTCACCTTTTCCGAGCTCTTCATCATGAAAACTTACTGTATAATTTATTATATTACTCAAGTTATTTAACCTTAGGTCGTGTAGTGGGGAGTGACTGCTTTGGAAAAAAAAATGGAAGATGGACAGATGCGTTTTGATAGTCAAACTGACAATAATATTTTGCACTTGTTTGCTTTTTGAATTTTCCTACAAGTTTTTTATTGCTTTCCAACAATTGTATTCTCTTTGTATTAATTATGATATTGAAAGTATGGGATGTTTATCAGATGGTTAGCAAATTCAGTATATTGATTAGATAAACAATGATCTTACTCTGTAATATGCAATAAAGCCATTCGATATAAATAAAGGGTGGCGTGTACAACTTTAGGAAGCACTAGAATACAATCCCTTTTATGAGGTCTTATCAAAAGTTATGATTGTATATTATACATTACACTACACCTAAATCCGAATGTGTTACAATCACGTATCTTCGAAGATCTACAAAGGTTTCCTTGTAGTTTTCTAAGTTTTTTGCGGTTTTTTTATATCAGGATCTCAACATACGCTGGATGCGGAAAAGTTTCTTATATAATGGCTGCAGCCGCTGCTTTCCTATTCTTATACTCAATTTATATAAATTTATTATGTAATAATTTTAATCTTTCAATTATAGCGGGTTCGAATCTCGAGTTAGAGCGCCATTGAGGAATGTTTGCTGTTTAAAGGGCTCTACAATAATTTTGTTTTTATAATTATTTTTACTTTAGATAATATTTTGAATATTATGTTTTTAATGCGATATACAGTTAAGATAAAATAATAACCAAGTTTTGTTTTCAATGAAAAAGATAATCAATTATCAATACTGTATTTTTAAGACCTAATTTTTTCCCAATGAAACTAATCCTCCGATCAGAGGCCGGAGCAGTAAGGATGTGGGATCCGAGATATGGCGATAGGGAGATAGGGAGATAGGGGCATAAGGGCGGGCGGGCGCATTGCGGGCAGTTAGTTGTTCTCAACTGTGTGTGACTCGAACTCGAGGGCTTAACTGTCACCATCGATAATATTACGAGTACACTACAAGTATTGTAGGATTTGACCATATCAAGATCTTAAATATAACGTATTATTTCATTATTTCAATACGCAATCATTTCAGTTGTGTCGATTGACAGTTGTCGTTTCGTTAACGAGTGAAAACTTACAAAAATGTGCCACAAAATGAATAAAATGTCCCATCACTAATGCTGTGCTGTGCTGTGCTGTGCTGTGCTGTGCTGTGCTGTACACATTGATGAAGGTTATAAACAAATAGTCGTGATATACGAGTACCACCATCAATCACCCTTTATGTGAAAATAATGTACTATGTTAGTTTAAATATTCCTTTTTGAATCGTTTGTGAACTCATTACATTGTTAACAGCGCTAGTACAAAGACTTCATTTTTTTTACTTGAACTAAAGAAGACAAATATATTTTTATTGTTGTGCGCAATTATTGTTGCCTGCAATTATTGTTGTATGCAATTTTTGTTATTTGCAATTATTATTGTAAGCAATTAGTGCACAACTGCAAAAAATAAAAAAAAAATACATTTATTTGTTTTTCATGAAGGAATATCGTTATATTCACATATTCAAAACTCTTGTCAGTTTTTATATGGTGAATATAATTGAGTGAATGTTTTAAAACCATACAATTAGTATAAAAATATATTTGAATAAAAAACGTTTTTTTTTATCCGTTAAATAATGATTTTTCTGATACGAGTAAAATGATTGGCAGTAAATATCCAATTTAGGGAAACAAAACTGTGTTTACATCGAAGACATTTATCTTGCCTTCATTTGTTTTATAATTTTGATATATTGAAAATTCCCATGAGCGGTTTATCATTTTGCTAACACATTTACTTTACTTTCAAAGTGACAAAACATTTATCTCGAAACTAAAAATGATTAAAGTAATCCATGGACATACGAGTACTTGTGCCTATCTAGCACTATCGTCAATGGTCAGCTGAATAGTACACATTAATACATATTATAGAAGGAAGGAAGATTTCATGGGACCAGATGATAGGCACTATCATCAATGGTCAGCTGAATAGTAAACATTAATACATATTGTAGAAGGAAGGAAGGTTTCATGGGACCAGATGATAGGCACTATCATCAATGTTCAACTGAATAGTAAACATTAATACATATTGTAGAAGGAAGGAAGGTTTCATGGGACCAGATGATAGGCACTATCATCAATGGTCAGCTGAATAGTAAACATTAATACATATTGTAGAAGGAAGGAAAGTTTCATGGGACCAGATGATAGGCACTATCATCAATGGTCAGCTGAATAGTAAACATCGTTTACATTTTAGGCATCTCAATTTCGAGTACACTTTTAGACATCATTACACCAGAATTTACCAGTTTCGTTTTACAAAAATATTTTGAACACTATTTGTTTTTATTAAGCGTATTTAAAAAATCTTAGAAGCATATTTTTTTGTAAATAATATTAAAGAAAACAATGGAAGATTTGTTTAAACTGTTTCGCTGCATCCCGTCCCTTCGTCATTTCTCCCTCCCGCGGAGAACAGACATGTTTTATGGACTTGATATATTTTTAGAATGTGCTTGCTTATTTTTCGGCAAAGAGCGCATTGCGGATTACGACACAAACTACAATTACTCGTATTTTTATCTCCGTGTAATTTAACGGAATTGCATTATATCAACGCATTCATTTAACGGAATCGCATTACCTCAACGCATTATTTGTCATTTTATTATTTAAACGTCGTATGTTAAATATTAAAAATATTAAATATATATGCTAAGATACGTGGATTTCAATTATGCGATTGGTTACATTTCATCCCTTCCTTCCTTCAAGTTTTGATGAAAATATGTATGAATATTATCAATTTATATTTCAGTATTTCGTTTTACCCCCTCATCAAGTGCCTCTCTTTTACCACCGCATCAAGTGCCATCTCTTCAGCCACGACATATTCCATTGGTCACGCTCCCATCCGCATCTGCTACAATATGTTCCGAGTCGTATAATTCAAAGTATAAAATATCATTTGGTGCCCCATTTGGTGTCCCCGTTTGGTGTCCTCTTTTGGTGTCCCCTTTTGGTGTCCCCTTTTGGTGTCCCCTTTTGGTGTCCCCTTTTGGTGTCCCCTTTTGGTGTCCCCATTTGGTGTCCCCTTTTATATCTTCGTATACTACTTTCATTACTCCGAGTTCAGGAAAGAGAGAAAAGTGTAGGAAAAGACGTCCCAGTATTCAGTCACCAGATTTCACCTGTAAGAGTTCCCATACAGTTGGAAGATTTGTGAGCGCATAGGTCCGTCTTATCACGGTCTGGTATAACAAGGGCGCAATTTCCTTAAAGACTGAGGAGTATATTCATTTTCATTTAATTTTCGCTTTGGTTTGATTATGGGGTACCTTGTATATTGTTAGTAGGACGAACCCACGTGTTCACGTTGTGGTCGAGAATATGTCATAGACCTATCGGTATCGTGCCTGCATCCACTTATTATGAAGTTGACCACATAATAATAAATAAGCCCTGAAGATGACTGCAACTTTTTTGAAACGTCCACGCTGTCCAATACTCCGAAATGCCTTGTACAACTGAGATAAATATGTATTTAAACATAAAATGAGAAACGATAAAACGAAGACAAAGTTGATACTAAAAAAATTCTTTATATTTTTAAATAACTAAAAAACAAAACGTCTTCTTTACAAGTCGAATAAATGATACGAAGTACTCGTATTTGAGGGTGTCGTAATTTTCCTTATTTCTATCACAATGGAAACAAAAAGGTAAAAGTTTCAATTGACTTTCCACCACCGAGCGCCCCAGCACCGGTGGCTTAACCCCCGGAGATTTGCGAGTGTTGCGAGTGTTATCAGGTACCGCGGAGAGCTCGCAGCGAGAAATTCAATCAGACAGCTTATTTGAGTTATTGAATGTCAACTCCCATTTTGCTGTTTGTTCTTTCATTTGATTCTTGGTGAATTCCTCTTCGTTGTTTTCTCAAAAGAGAAAATTCCATTATGCCATTGACAGTATGAAAAAATATATTATTTACAATTTGAAAGGCGTTTAAAATATTAAATACCGTATATTTTATACAAAGGGTTTTACTATATTTTCTTAATATTGATATTGTTTTAGTTATTGTTTTTATATATTTATCATTGTACTATAATTTCAGTGTATACGGTACAACTTTGAGAGCTTATCGCCATGTATGACAATTTTTTTCAACTAACTACTAAAACAACATTTGTTTGCCAAAATTCTTCTTTATTCATCAACATAGTCTCCTTCTTTCCTTCTACATATGGGGCCGTTTTTTTGCAATTTCTGCCTTCAAACGCTCCAATAACATTATGTAATATTCGCTATTGATGGTTTTTCCCTTTTCAAGGTGATCGATGACTATTATACCACACGCATCCCAAAATATGGAGGTCATAACCTTCCCGGCCGACTGTTGAGTTTTTGGTCGCTTCGGACTACTTTTACCGGCTGCTCTCCACTCAGCTGACTGCCGATTTGATCCAAGTTTCATCCATTATCACACACCGACGCAAAAACTCCTGTTTATTTCGCGTAAACAGTGCCAAACAGCGCTCTAAATCATCGATGCGTTGTTATTTTTGTTCCATTGTGAGCAAACGCGGCAGCCATTTCGAAAAAAGCTTTTTCGTGACCAAATGTTCATGCAAAATAGTGTAAACACTACGAAATGATATCTTCAGGATGTCGGCTATCTCACGCATTTTTACTTTGTGATTTTCCATCACGATTTTGAGGGTTTTTTATGTTTTCTGGTGTAACAGCCTCATTTGGACGACCGGAGCGTTCAGCATCATTTGTGTCTGTACGACCGCGTTTGAAATCAGCATACCACCGACAAATTGTTGTTTTCGACGGAGCAGAGCCCGTATAGCACTTTTCAAGCCATCGCTGAGTTTGAATGGTATTTTTTCCCATTAAAAAGCAATGTTTTCTCAACACTCGAAATTAGTTTTTTTTCCATTGTATTGAAAATAGCAAAAGTAGCGTCACTAAAACCACTGTAACTCAATGACACAATGTCGGAATATCATGAAAGTTTGACACATAACTTCTAAAGGTTGGTACTAATTGAGAATGGTATGGACTTGTTGTTGGTTAGTCCCAGGAATTGTTGATCGATGCGTTATGTATATTTCAAAAACATGTCAGTGCAGTGCCTTCAAGACTTCTGTGTCGTTAGCCTCTCCGTTCTCTTGAATGAACTCTAGTCCGTGTGACACGACTAACAGCGGATGATCCTACTCTATGGTATATAACTAGTAATCCACTCAGTGTACCGAATGAATTTCTTATAAGTTAATGAATATTTTCCAGAATAAAGCAATTTTAAAAAATAACTCTACGACTCCTTTAAAAGTTGTATTTATCATAACATAACATAACATAGATGAAACAGATATGTTAGAAACACGTGTACCATATACTCACTTGTATGATATATCGAAACAATATAATTGAAGAAACATAATGTTACAGTACCGTATTATACTTTCACTCTATACAATGCAACCTGGCGAGCTTATGGCCATGTGGCAATCTCTTTTTACCGAAGTGAAGTGCTTTCATGAATGATAAATTAATTATTTATTTGCTTAATGTTACGCGTACGAATCATCCCGTTATGTACCTTTGCGGTAAAAACAGAGTTTTTTTCGTCATTTACATCCATACATCTCACCATACTCGCTCTTTTGCTTCGCACACTTCTCATATTTGGTTAAATTTAAAAAAATACTTCACTTTATTTTCATTTCTAACTTCCTCTCTTTTTCTCCATAAATTTAAGGTAAATTAAATATATTTGTTTTGTCAATAACTGTTCTCTTGGTGGGACATTTAGGGTGATAATCATCTTTGTTTTGTAATTTTATAATACCAAAATCGCACCTTTGTGCTGCACAAGTGTACACTTAGGCCTCGTAAAACACGGGTTTATGCAACACGGTTTTGATATAACACGGTTGTTGAAGTGTGGCATATTTTTGTACAACACGCTTTATATAACACGGTTTCAAAAGAAATAATTAATTAACACGTTTGATTTGCTACACCCATAGATCCACAGTTTTGGCTGGGTCGTCTATCAGTAAGAAAAATACTTCGCGTACACGCTCAGTAATAATAGAAAATATGGAAAGGGGTCTTATGATATGGATAGAAGACTGCATGACAAAAACATATCTGCAGACAGAAACATTATTCAAAAGAGAGCACTAAAAATGTATGATAATTTAAAAAGAACTGAACAATCGTCACCTGAAGATCGACAACCATCTCACGATTTTGGTGCTAGTAGAGAAGAATCGATTGAAAATTTTAAGAAGCGATTCTCACTACATAATATAAAATTTCGAGGAGAAATTGCGTCGGCTGACATAGAATCTGCCAAAAAATTTACTTCAGAATTCACCGAAATTATAAAAAATAAGGTCTACACACCAGACCAGATATTCAATGAGGATGAAACGGGATTTAACTGGAAAGAGATGCCCCATAGAACCTACATATCAAAAAGCGAAAAACATGCGAAGGAATTCAAGGTGGCGAAAGAAAGAATACGAGTATCTTTACTCTTGTGTTCTAACTCTTCCGGAGATTTCACGATGAAGCCTTTACTTATTAATCGGTCTGTAAGCCCCCGAGCACTGAAAGGATATGACAAAAGGAATTTGTCTGTTTATTGGGGAGCAAATAAAAAGGCTCGGACCACAGTTATTATTTTTACTTATATAAGGGTTTCACAAATGTTTTATACCTGATGCAGAAACTTATATGAGGAAAAAGAATTTTGATTTTGAAATATTATCGATACTGGACAATGCACCGGGACATCCGCTCGATTTAAAACATCCAAATGTTGAACTATTATTTTTACCACCGAACGCTACGTCTATAATACTCGTACAGCCCTTGGACCAAAGAATAATTTCAACATTTAAAGCGTATTATTTTCGTCGAACATTTGAAAAAATATTAGATGATATCGATCAAGATGAGAATTTAACAGTTATACAAATTCGGAAAAAAAATCTATTCGAAATTGTGTCGATATGGTTTCTGTATCCGTTAAAGAAATAAAATAATTCACTTTAAATGCTCGCTGGAAAAAGCTGCGGCCAGAAGTAGTCCCTGGAGAAAATGTTGTACCACCGATCGAAGATGAATAGCAAAAGACAATTAACATTTGTCGTGGTATTGGTGGAGAAGGATTTGATGATTTTGATATTCGAGATATCGAAGAAATATTGGAGGATCGTACATTGAACGGAGAAATATTGGAGGATCGTACATTGAACGGAGAAATATTGGAGGATCGTAGATTGAACGAAGAAATATTGGAGGATCGTACATTGAACGGAGAAATATTGGAGGATCGTACATTGAACGGAGAAATATTGGAGGATCGTAGATTGAACGAAGAAATATTGGAGGATCGTACATTGAACGAAGAAATATTGGAAGATCGTACATTGAACGAAGAAATATTGGAGGATCGTACATTGAACGAAGAAATATTGGAGGATCGCACATTGAACGGAGAAATATTGGAGGATCGTACATTGAACGGAGAAGAATTAGTCGAAATGTCGGATGAACCTACCATAATTAATGACTGAAAGCAGTTGCAGCGAAATAGCTTATTATAGAATTTTTTAAAGGCAAAAATACTCCCGAGTCCTCCGATGATAAAAACTCACAACCGATCTCGAAAAAGAGTCGAACAAGTAGGATTGTTAGTGATAGCGATGATGAATGAATGATCTATTATATGTGTGTTATTAAAGTTTTTTCAATAAAATAAATAACAAATGTAAATGTATATTTTGCCGATTATTTAATAAAAAAATAAAGGATATTAACAAACTTCGATATTTTTTGGATCGCAAAGACTATTTTTGTATGAACTTCAAACCTCGTATAACACCGATTTGTATTACACGACGTTTTTGTGGAACCATATGACCGTGTTATACGAGGCCCAGGTGTATTTGTTTTGTCAATAACTGTTCTCTTGGATTGTAAAATCTATCAAGAGTTGTTTCCTACGATAATATGTGGAATACGTTTGATAAAAATGAGAACTCGAAGCTTAGAAAAATTGGCAAAGTTGAGCCGAGAGAGATGTGTCGATAGGATGTTTCTGTTTCTGTTTCTGTTTCTGGGGGTTACATCGGTTCACAGTGGATCCGGGTCAGCACCGCAGTCTCGCCGGCGTCGCGCCGCGGGGCTGGAGGGGGGGCTGGAGGGGGGGCTGGAGGGGGGCAGAGAGAGAGAGAGATGATACTCCACCGCCCCTCCCCTCCTCTCGCTCTCTAATTATGTAATCCCGGGAGATAAATTGTGAGTGAGTTGTCATTCTAAAAAGTGGATAAAATTGATTTTTAAATAGCGTTATGGTTAAAACCTTCCGCGAAGTTTTTAACCATAACGCTACTTAAAAATCAATTTTATCCACTTTTGTCGAACAAGTCGAACAAGCTGTGAACTAATTCATCCCAATTGAAATACGTTTTTAAGGTTTTTTGGAAAAACAAATGTTAATTTGTTTTTAGAAAACATATGTATCATATCTACTCGTATTTATATTATTTATAAAACGGCGCCGCTAACAAAACTATAATAGTTGTCGCTTACTCGTACCACTTTATAGTGGTACGGTATACTCGTACTATTATATATGTTACCATGTGTTAAGACAATTATTCTAACCATCCATATTCATATTCTAACCATCCCTCCCTCCCTAGGCTGGTCCCGACCTATTTACTGTAACGGCGTCGTGGCCCTCTGATTAGTGCTCGCTTAGCACTCGGGCGTCTCGAGTTCAATTCTAATCAGTTCAATATATCGAAACGGCATATTCTAACCATCCCTCCCTCCCTAGGCTGGTCCCGACCTATTTTTATTTATTTTTATTTATTTATTTATTTATTTTTTCAAAACAGGCTTAGCCCAAAATTACTTTGAAAAATATTACTTTAAAAAAAACTTTAAAAAAATATTACTTTGAAAAAAACTCATTACTTTGAAAAATACAAGACATTAAAAAAAAGGAAAATTACATAGAAAAAAAATTAAAAAATTATATAAAATAAAAAATAATGCATACATACGAGTATATACACACAAACATATAATACACATATATTCACAGTCACTTAAGTATGTTGATGAGTGCTTTCTAACGCGCTCAATCGAAGAAGAAAATTGACTTTTGCTTTTGGTAATGTGATATGAAATATATCAATATCCGAAGCAGTGTTATTGAGAACAGTTTTTGCCGGCGCAGTCTAGTGTAATTGTTAGGAACATTTAACGCTAATCTTTGTAGTAATGCTGGACAGCTCACAACTCCTCGAACGAGTTTGACAACGTATACCAGGAGACGCAGATCTCTTCTTACGCTCAAGGAGTTATATCCGAGCATGCCCAGCAGAAACTGAGTAGGATAAAACCATGGATAGACACCGAACTCTCTCATATAGAGATATCGTAGATATTTCTTTTGTACTTTCTCCACCATGAGTGAGTTCTGCGCCCCCACCGGGCTCCAAATGCAAGCATTGCTTTCTAGTTTGCTACGGATCAATGAATTAAACAACGTTTTGAGCACCAATTGGTTTTCAAACGACTTAGAGATTCTCATTAAAAATCCTTGAGTTGCACATAACTTCTATGTGAGGACCAAACGCGAGATTGCTGTGGAACAAGACACCCAGATCTTTAATATTATCTGTGCGGGGTGTAGGTATAGATTCTAGTGTATATCTATGGAATTTCAAGACGTGTGAGCGATGATACGACATAATTTTGCACTTTGATGCATTGAAATATAATTTATTATTGTGGCTCCACTCACAAACCTTGTTGAGATCTGACTGTAGGTCTAAGCAGTCGGTATAAGAACGATTTTTTTTAAAGATATTGAGGTCATCAGCAAATAGAAGAAACGTGGGTTTTTTTAAACCTCTACCTATATCATTAATAAAAATAAGAAATAAGGTAGGTCCAAGATTAGACCCCTGCGGAACGGTGGATGCAGCCTCTAAAGACGATCTTAACATATTAACTCCTTTATGGCGACATCTTGTCTAAAGTACAATATAATATAATTGTTGGATGATACTATACAGATGTCAGTGCGCTTTGCTTTGCGCTCCGTGAGATAAGAAACGGCCGCCTCCGCTCCGGCACCACATCTCGAAGGCATTCATTCTCATCGTCCATATTTCCACTCTATACGAGTACAATGCTATGGAGCGCCACACAGCTCGATTCGATTCTTCCAATGTACTATAACATAATGTCTCAATATAAACAACGAACTGGGACAATTACATTGTGAAGTCCCACAGCGAGACTCAGTTGAAGTAATGATATAAATCGAGCGCGCTGCGGATGAATAACAAAAATAAACAACTTTTATATTATCTTCTTACTCGTAGGCGCTATACAAGAATGAGGCCGCTATAATCAGATGTGACGAAAACACAAAGGAAGCCAATATAAGACAAGGGGTAAGGCAGGGATGCTCTCTGTCACCTGTTCTTTTTAACGCCTATATACAGAGCGCGATTGACGACTTGAGAGAGAGAATGAGTCACAGAGAAGGTGTAAAGATACACGGGCAAAAGGTGGACATGATAAGGTTCGCTGACGATATTGCTATGGTTGCTGAAAGTGAAGAGGAACTACAAGAGGCCTTAACAACTATGGAAAGCATTCTTCAAAATAACTACAGTATGAAGATAAATAAAGACAAAACAAAGCTGCTGACTGTAGGCCGAGCGCAGCACCAGATGAGAATAGTGATGTCGGGTAAACCACTAAAGAACACCAAGGAGTTTGTCTACCTCGGGAGCAAAATAACATGGGATGGTCGGTCCAAGAGCGAGGTCGACAGCCGTATACATCAGGCTAGACTTGCATTTAATAAAAGGTCGAAAATAATAGAATCAAATAATATAGACCTAAAACTGAGAATACTCCTCATCAAGACCTATGTATGGAGTATCTTGATGTACGGCTGCGAGACATGGTGCCTATCCGAAAGAGATAGACGAAGACTAGAGGCTTTTGAGATGTGGTCCTATAGAAGACTATTAGGAATTTCCTGGAGAGACCGCATCACAAATGAAGAGGTTCTCCAACGAATCGAAGGAGGAAGGCACCTGCTCAGGATCCTGTCCGAAAGGCGTGCAAGATGGATCGGTCATATAATACGACAAGAGGGCCTCTTGCATGCCATAATGGAGGGTATGACCGAGGGGACAAACTCTAGGGGACGCCCACGCCGAGAGTACCTGGAGGACCTGTTGGTGGACGTGCGCTGCTCAACATATACAGACTTAAAGAGAGCCGCACAGGACAGGGGGCAATGGAGGAGAAGAGTTCAAATTGCTGCAAACCAGTCTTAGGACTGCAACCACGGAACGGAACTACTCGTATTGTTGATATCGTCACTCTACGAATACATCTTCTTTCAAATTTGAGATATCTGCTCGTATTTCAATAGTCCAGAACTAACTCGGCTTATCATGTTGCAGGTTTTTTGTAATCCTACCTGATCTATTGTAATATATAATCCATAATAAAGTATTGTAGTTTCCGTAAATTATTCATAAAACTTCCGCATAGCAAAAATACAAAGATTGTCTATCATATGGACTTCCTAGCGATATGACTAGCTAGCGAAACTTCCAAGAGAAAACTGAACAAGTTGTTCATGTTGAGGTGAATTGAGGAAAATACGTGTATATGGGCTTGCTTTGTTATTGTGTTGGGTTATTAATCTGATACTGTTTTTTATTGTATAACACCGCTTAAACGTTAATCTCGAATTTTATTTGTTGACTTTTTGTGTAACATTTTGTATCAGAAAGCTCATTTAACCGTTGAAATTAAATTAAATATCAATAACTCTAATTTGAATACAATTATTAAATGAGAGTGTATTATGTAAATATAGTAAGTCCCTCCTTAATTGATACGAACGAACTCACGAAAGACATATTAATTACATCCGATGCCGATTTTGTAATATAACTGCTATAGTATTAACTCATTGAATCCGATGTAACAGGATCTTGGTCCTGCCTGCGAATGTTTAGAAATGATTCAACATACTCGTATTGTAAGTTGCGCCATTCGATCAATAGCAATTGCGCGAGTATTACAAAATCGGATGATTTGTACTGTACACTTTTCATGCAAAAGTTCCCTTATTTATTTTGATTAAAACTAATTCCTACAAAATATACAGATTAAGAAGTGTCTTAATATATCGAGTGAATTCCAATTTTGTTTTGTTGAAGTAACATTACGTTAATTAAATATGGTCGATCCCACACCATGTTACGGGTGACACAATGAATTCCCATCAAGCGCGATCTACACAAGAAGACCGAAGTCTTCTTATGAGCGTGAGTTGTTTATTATAAGCGTAAAGTCACTTAGTGACGAAGAACGCACTACCTAAAAGTACTCCTCCAGCGGAGCATGTGACTGAAAAAGTAGCGACGACGGACTTCACGAGAGAATGAAAATGACTCCCAGTGTAGTAAATATTCTTACACAATGACAAGACCAGACGTTTAAACAGCGCTGCGCAGCGCAGTTATTTTATTTTATTGGAATAACATTTTATAAGGTGAACCTTCCCCTGGACCCTTAACTCGAATCACATATCGACGTATTGTATTCATTGTATTACACTTTCGTTGTATACAGTACAACCTGGCGAGCTTATTGCCATGTAGCAGCCTCTTTTAACCAACCAGATATATGTTAAAGAGGTCTAAAGTGAAAACGAAATTGAAATCCTTTTTAAAAAAATTTGGATTCCAGCGAGATTTGAACCCAAAACCTCCGGATTGGAGACAGGCGCCTTACCAACCTCCGGATTGGAGACAGGCGTCTTACCAACCTCCGGATTGGAGACAGGCGCCTTACCAACCAGGCCACGGATGTCGTTCGTATGTATATAAGCAAAAAAGAGCCATGCCCTGAAATAGTTTTTTTTTAATTTGAAACATTTCATACCTATGAAATGCGTTCATCCATACATTGAGCCGTTACGTTTTCTCGAATGTCTGAAAATATGTTATGCTTACATTCAAATAATATTCGTGCGCAAATCATCTCGGTTTTAGGTGAAAAATCAAATTATCAAACTATGTTATATTCGTACATAACTTTCTAATGAAGCTTCTAACATAATGTCTCGAAATTATAAAACATATTTCAGGGGAAAGTTTTTCATTTAGTATTGCCTGAAAATTCAAATAACGTTTTAATTGCAATGACATACTCGTACATATTATGTTCATCATCATCCTGTTGTGTAGCTCATGATGCCGATGACGATGAACGAGCATCGCGACTCCCGTGAGATAGCTCTCGACGAGTCCTCCGCATCCATTGCTGCACTTCAATGGGCAGTTGTTAAGAGTAGTTTCGTTGCGTCTCTGACTCTGTCTCTGTCTCGGTCAATTCGTCGTTTCGGGAGTCTTCCTACTGCGAGACGATCTTCTACGAGTATACTTCCAGTGACCACACAATCCTCTCCAAACAGTCTCCTCGACCAGACCACGAATAATGTGTCCAAAGAATCGGAGGACTCCGGCAGATTGTCGACAATCTGTCGCTGACTTTCGGTTCTTCGAGAACGGAGACATTAGTGGGTCGTACTGTACATTGATTTCATTTTATAGATTTCCAATCTTCATTATTTACAACTGGCTTGAATGAAAAACTAACTGAAAAGTCCATCCAAGAGCGTGTGAAAACAACAAACTTATACTTGTCAACGCCAACACAGTAATAGCTAAATGTTCGTTTGACTATAGTATGTTTTTTCCGTGTTTGTACCCTGAATGTTTTGTGCGTTTGTGTAGCCTGAATGTTTTTGTTGCGTGTGTGTACCCTGAATGTAAATGACAATCTATTATATTTGAATTTGTTTTCTAAATATCTTTGAAAAAAATGCATTATTTTTATAATGTTAGTACCTAATAGACGCCTAACCTTACCCTGCACCCTGCACCCTGGCTACCTAGTTTCCCTTTGGTTAAGTTTTTATAACAGAATACCTGCGCTGCGTAGTAAATCTGTTTATTCTTGCTTCTTTGAGTTTATTATTGACAAACTGTACATATGTAAACGTATGCTACGAGTACTAGTACTAGCTATACTTGTAGTTGAAACGTTCGCCCGAGGATGTGAGAAAACAACCTACACTCTCTCCCATCAAGCAATGTCCCGTCCCGTTGCTGCATATTATCAAACATCATATTATATTATCATACTGGCGTTACCCTTACCCTTACCCTGGCGGCATATCTCATTTTGGTTTTGCAGACCTTCGTTAGAGATCCGTGATCTTTGATCCTCATTAAGAAATTGTCTTTGTTCAGCATTTATAATTTGTCGCCATAGCCGTCGTTGTTCTGTTTTTCTTCACTTTATATCACCACGTTTTTCTTCTGTCAATAATGGGTCTTCCAGGGTTTTTCTTCCGTCAATTCTGTCAATAATGGGTCTTCCAGTTTCTTTTTAAAGTTCAAAAGTTAACTGTCGCACCGAACTTTACCGAACATACTATATGCATTCAATATGTCAAGAAAAATTAAGATTTGCTCGCTTTTCATCACTTTAAAATATCAAATTGTGTGATATTTCACAAAATAATAACCTTATTTTTCACTGTGTGTACTCGAAATGTACGAATAACATTTTTTGTACGAATTTATATATATTTTTTAAAAAGTATAATATAAATGTTTAGTTTGAAAAATTGCCTAACTTTAATATTGCAAGTACCTTCCAATTGCTGACTTTTTTACATCGATAGCGTGTGTTTCAAAATTGGAATACTTACGTTACACAGTAGCTTTTGCGCGTGTTTTTTTCATTTTCCCTTCATGGCTACAGTGGGGCTTGTTTAATTTTCGGCTTAATGGCATCAGGCAAATTATGTTATAGATGATATATTTTATACAATAAATCTGGAAAATCATAAGTTTGTCGCGTCGAGTTAACATCACTCTGTCAGGATTTCCACAGTGCCTTAACTGTGTCTCATTGGGTTAGATCGGTTGGTTACCTGCGCGTGTGATAGGTCACCATTAGGTTAGATCGGTTGGTCACCTGCGCGTGTGATAGGTCACCATTAGGTTTGATCGGTTGGTCACCTGCGCGTGTGATAGGTCACCATTAGGTTATATCGGTTGGTCACCTGCGCGTGTGATAGGTCTCCATTAGGTTAGATCGGTTGGTCACCTGCGCGTGTGATAGGTCACCATTAGGTTAGATCGGTTGGTCACCTGCGCGTGTGATAGGTCACCATTAGGTTAGATCGGTTGGTCACCTGCGCGTGTGATAGGTCACCATTAGGTTAGATCGGTTGGTCACCTGCGCGTGTGATAGGTCACCATTAGGTTATATCGGTTGGTCACCTGCGCGTGTGATAGGTCACCATTAGGTTAGATCGGTTGGTCTTGGATCTTCAAAACTCTAAGCAAAAATTATAAATATAAAGAAAAAGTCGGTTGGAATTGACACAACTGAACAGGAAGGCAGGGTGACCTCAAAACTGTTCAAGTTCTTCTAAAAAACCTAAAAATAACCTCGCCCGCTTTGTAATCGAATTAACAGGGTCTAAAAATAAACGTTCAATTTAAAATGGTGCGAAATGTCTAATGTCTAATGAACGCGATAGAAACGAAACAAACACTCCAGTAAAATGTTATGTTTACGATATTAATTCAGCGAAACTTGGAAAATACGAGTAATAACTTGAATTTGTTAAAGATTCTAAGAAGGATCTTGTACTCCGTGTGTAACATACGAGTGCATACGAGTATGTTATTGTACTCGTATTATGTTGAATAAGCGCGGTTTGACAATATCGCGTTTGGATGCACGCTTTGACCAAGGTCTACTACGAGTAGTATATTGTACACGTGGTGAAACATTTACAATAAAAATGTTAAGTGTGTCAATTTGTTTGTTTTTAATGTTGTCCATTGTACAAATTGTTTTCGGTATCTCGACTGGAATACATTATTTGGAAATATTCCAGTTCTACGGATCCAAAAAGAAAATAAGTTTTATGGAAATGAGGATTATTTTGAATTTGTCAGAAATCGTAATAAATTCTCTGTTCCTAAATATAATATAATGTAATATAATGATACACGGATGCAAAACATTTATATTGGTTGAAAATATCAAATTAATTATAATTACGGAGGATATCCTCTATCAATAGTAATGTATGATATAAGTATATTAAGTGTGTGAGTGTGCGAGTTGAATGATAAATGTAATGAAGGTACGGTAACATATAGTAAGTATGGAATAGTACGAGTATGGTATGTGCGAGTATATCATATTGTACTACTCGTATATTGGGTGTCGATGTGGAGCTGTCAAGTGGAGTGGAGCGTTGTCGGTCGCAGGTACGAGTACGAGTAGAGCTGATTGTGGGACCATCGTGTGAGCGATTCCCGCAACAGCTGTTTGTCAAGTGGAGTGGAGCGTTGTCGGTCGCAGGTACGAGTACGAGTAGAGCTGATTGTGGGACCATCGTGTGAGCGACTCCCGCAACAGCTGTTTGTCAAGTGGAGTGGAGCGTTGTCGGTCGCAGGTACGAGTACGAGTAGAGCTGATTGTGGGACCATCGTGTGAGCGACTCCCGCAACAGCTGTTTGTCAAGTGGAGTGGAGCGTTGTCGGTCGCAGGTACGAGTACGAGTAGAGCTGATTGTGGGACCATCGTGTGAGCGACTCCCGCAACAGCTGTTTGTCAAGTGGAGTGGAGCGTTGTCGGTCGCAGGTACGAGTACGAGTAGAGCTGATTGTGGGACCATCGTGTGAGCGATTCCCGCAACAGCTGTTTGTCAAGTGGAGTGGAGCGTTGTCGGTCGCAGGTACGAGTACGAGTAGAGCTGATTGTGGGACCATCGTGTGAGTGACTCCCGCAACAGCTGTTTGTCAAGTGGAGTGGAGCGTTGTCGGTCGCAGGTACGAGTACGAGTAGAGCTGATTGTGGGACCATCGTGTGAGCGACTCCCGCAACAGCTGTTTGTCAAGTGGAGTGGAGCGTTGTCGGTCGCAGGTAAGAGTACGAGTAGAGCTGATTGTGGGACCATCGTGTGAGCGACTCCCGCAACAGCTGTTTGTCAAGTGGAGTGGAGCGTTGTCGGTCGCAGGTACGAGTACGAGTAGAGCTGATTGTGGGACCATCGTGTGAGCGACTCCCGCAACAGCTGTTTGTCAAGTGGAGTGGAGCGTTGTCGGTCGCAGGTAAGAGTACGAGTAGAGCTGATTGTGGGACCATCGTGTGAGCGACTCCCGCAACAGCTGTTTGTCAAGTGGAGTGGAGCGTTGTCGGTCGCAGGTACGAGTACGAGTAGAGCTGATTGTGGGACCATCGTGTGAGCGACTCCCGCAACAGCTGTTTGTCAAGTGGAGTGGAGCGTTGTCGGTCGCAGGTAAGAGTACGAGTAGAGCTGATTGTGGGACCATCGTGTGAGCGACTCCCGCAACAGCTGTTTGTCAAGTGGAGTGGAGCGTTGTCGGTCGCAGGTACGAGTACGAGTAGAGCTGATTGTGGGACCATCGTGTGAGCGACTCCCGCAACAGCTGTTTGTTTTTCTTTATATTGATGCGGTATAACAATATGATACATAGTCAAGAGTACAATTTAAGGGACGCGAAAGAATCATATGATAGTTTAATTTTGTAAAAACATCAACGAGGAATGTTTTATATTTGGTTTATTTTGACCAGGCACTGTTTGATCGTGTCGGACGATCGGTTTGTCACGGTCTACTGTCCTAAGTGGTGGGACATTGTTACGAGCACGCCGTGCGCCGATTTGAATGTGAAACTTGGCAGGAATGCAAACTAATTTGTCCCTCGATGATTCATCGAGTATTTGTATCGTGAGATGAGATGAGAAGATACGAGAACCTACACAATATCTATAGTAAAATGTGATGTGATGGGATGTGATGTGATGTGATGAGACTCGAGAACAGTACTATACTGGCACCATCTAAACTCAAAATGGGCCTCGTTTGCAAAATGCTCGTGTTTCCATTGATCTTTTACAAATAGATTTATGTTATGACAAATACACGAGCGCGTACTTTTATTTATTTGTACAGCAAAATAATTATACATCTGTGTCGTAAATGGTAGAATACCGTAGTAAAAAAAAATTGATATAAGAATTCAGTAAATTAAAATATCATACGTATCTGTTACGATTTCCAGATTTCTTTCTACGTGTATAGAAAGCTATAATATACTCGTATAACATAATATATGGTATATACTCATATACCATCTATTATATTATAGATATATTTATAGGTACATGTGTGCGAATCGGAAGGAAGTTTACAATAAACTTTACCATAAATGGAGATATTAAAACTTTTTTATTCGTTGTAATACACATTTTCACATTTGAACTCTTGAATATTCATATTTTTACGACTGGATCGATTTTCAGCCTTCTTTCGTTATTCCTTTCAAAATCGTATTCAATCGATCCGATCCGATCCGATCTGAGCGAACTTATAATAAGTTATTAAAATTAAGATTTACTTCGTTCATCTTTTATCGCTCACTCGTTGTAGAATGTATGGTATGATAAATGCTTAAATCAATTCAGAATGTTCGTCCTTGACCTTGGACCTTGACCTTGTCCTGTCCAAGACGCATCATAAATGTTTAAATTATTCCTTAATCTGGTAAATATAAAGCATATTCTGTCATACACAGATACTCGATACATACTCGTACATCAGATACTCTTCTGCATTTTGATAACTTCGATTCGATTAGGATGGATACTTTCATAAAACGTTGTAATATCAAACGAAGGATGGGTCAGTCACCTCAACTAATTAACATAACATACTCGTACTTCCTCCCTCCCTTCCTTCCTTCCTTCCATATTTCTTCTAGATAAAATCACGTCACTAATTTCAAGCATCTAGTTCGGTAGTTCAGTAGTTCAGTTCTTAACCAGAAGTTCCTTCTATATCAAAACCAGATTCGTGACCTGTCATAGCTTTTTTATATTCTCCTTTTTACTAAATTGTGTTAGTGTTATGGTTCCCTTCGTCAATCGATATAGATCATAAACTGTCAGTGTTATGGTTCACTCCGTCAGTTGATATACTCGTAGATCATAAACTGTCAGTGTTATGGTTCCCTCCGTCAATGGATGTAGATCATAAAATGTCAGTGTTATGGTTCCCTCCGTCAATGGATATAGATCATAAAATGTCAGTGTTATGGTTCCCTCCGTCAATGGATATATAAACTGTTAGTTAGTAAATATATATTAATATACTATAGTATTGTATTTTTTGTTATTATTTTAATTTATAATCACATGAAGTTAAATTATAGATTAATTGTTCCCTGGTGTTAAACGTATATTTAAAATTCAAATATTTAAAAAAAAATTACGTTCTCATTTACCATTCAATGTACGTGTATATGTGTATGTATATAATGTTATACAATTGTTTTTTTACTGTGTGCGAGAGCACATTTTGAGAATATACGGTGCGTCGGCAGTTTAGGTGCGCCGGCAGTTTGAAAGGTTTAGAAGTACTAATCCAGTTTCATCTTATTCAAGAATGATAGATCAGTTATGTACTCTACAGACAGTGGAACATACCCTACTAAGCGCTCTACAGACAGTGTAGCATACCCTACTAAGCGCTCTACAGACAGTGGAACATACCCTACTAAGCGCTCTACAGACAGTGTAGCATACCCTACTAAGCGCTCTACAGACAGTGGAACATACCCTACTAAGCGCTCTACAGACAGTGTAGCATACCCTACTAAGCGCTCTACAGACAGTGGAACATACCCTACTAAGCGCTCTACAGACAGTGTAGCATACCCTACTAAGCGCTCTACAGACAGTGGAACATACCCTACTAAGCGCTCTACAGACAGTGGAACATACCCTACTAAGCGCTCTACAGACAGTGGAACATACCCTACTAAGCGCTCTACAGACAGTGGAACATACCCTACTAAGCGCTCTACAGACAGTGGAACATACCCTACTAAGCGCTCTACAGACAGTGGAACATACCCTACTAAGCGCTCTACAGACAGTGTAGCATACCCTACTAAGCGCTCTTAACATATAAGCGCAATCATTTACACCTGTGTTATTAACATTACTTTAAAATAATCCACGAACATATTTCAGATTTTTATGTGACCTAAAACTCTAAACTATTTTCCAGTTGTTATTTTTGTGAGGTCAATATTTTTGACTCATTATTTATCTGTTGCGCTAATGTCGATTGCGCAACATATTTATTTGTTGCGCTAATGTCGATTGCGCAACATATTTATATGTTGCGCTAATGTCGATGGCACAACATATATTTTTTTTCTTTTGGTCGAGTTGTGTTTTTTTTGAGTTTTTGTATTTGAACATTGTTTTTTTTAATTTTCGTTTAATTTAAATAGTTTTATGGATTGTGTGTTGTGTTGTCATGTGACAATGGGGTCGTATTGCGTCAAGTCGTATTGCGCTTTACTGTGTGTGCATTTGTTTATTGGGTAGATGGTTGCACAATTATTTGTAATCGGTGATGTTTCTTTAGATTGTTTTCCGCCTAAAATAGATATTGCGAGTGATAATAGATATTGCGGGTGATAATAGATATTGCGGGTGATAATAGATATTGTGGGCGATAATAGATATTGTGGGTGATAATAGATATTGTGGATGGTGCCGACGCGGAATTCTCGTGAAAATTCATTTTCTTTCTCAAAACGACACAAACACACATACCATACAATTTGACGCAACATAAAAAGTGAAATGTGTCACAATCACAAATTGTAAGAAATGCAAAGATTTTATTTTTCTCTTCTAGTTCTCTTCCTTAGGCATTATTTTATGATTTTCTTGTAAATATGCATTTGCCAAATAATAACGGGGAAGTTCCTAAATAAAGGCAACAGTTTATACCTTCCTGCCCTTACACGAACAGAATCTTTTTCGATTCTTCTGGATTTATCCATAAACATTTCATTTTTTAAATATTCGTAAAATGTTTATGAAAATATTTTTTATTGGAACCTTAAGTTCAATTTCCAAATACGTATACACTTTGTTTATTTTAAGCGCCTTTGAGAAAAGCTAGCTCACTTAATGGTACTTCACAAATACGTATACACTTTGTTTATTTTAAGCGCCTTTGAGAAAAGCTAGCTCACTTAATGGTACTTCACAAATACGTATACACTTTGTTTATTTTAAGCGCCTTTGAGAAAAGCTAGCTCACTTAATGGTACTTCACAAATACGTATACACTTTGTTTATTTTAAGCGCCTTTGAGAAAAGCTAGCTCACTTGATGGTGTTTCTTAAATACTCGTAGTCTCTTGTTCATATTCTACGAGAGTCGGATATTCAAAGATTAGACTCGTGGGATGATTCATTCGATCCCCAGGCCTCTGAGTAATTGTGTCAATCCCCCAACGCCCTTAAAAATATTCCAATAGCCATAGATCGGCTCGGAACAAGTTTTCATGAAAGGTACAATACATTGCCTTGGGGACCTTGGACCTTGGAGCGGACAGGCACAGATCTCCTTGAACTGAGGATAGACGAAATCCACTGCTGAGGGTCTGGCTGCAAAAGTGCAATAACATAGTGTTATATACGGAAAGACCCTTCAGGCTGTCTGGCGTCACGCTTCCTATGATCCGATTTGCCACCCACTGTCTGATCAGCTGGAAGCTTATCTCTAACCCTGCTGCTGTGAGCGCCCATCAAATTTACTGATGGAATTGGATCGGTGTTGCAGTGCTATGGTCCCGACTGAGAGGGCTGACGATGTGGTGAAAGACAGTTACGACTGCCTCTTTACTGCTGTCAGTTGGCTCCTGGCAGAAGCATTATGGTCGGTTTCAATGCTCAGACGAGCTAATGTTTTATCTGTGGCATAACATTGGAATGCAAAAGGATTGAACAGGGCAAAGATGATTACGTTTGCAATTATCCATCCTTTTATTCTCAATGGAACGTATGAGGTGAAGAATGTCGATTGGTTATTAATTGATTTCTATCTGTGAGACTCGACCAATTTCCTTTTAACGTTCCTCGGTTGGCAATCATCATGACCATTTTAATGTTGTCTGTAACTGTTCCGAAGAATATCTTCGTGCTACAGTGGAACCATTCTCTTAGACTTTTCAGTCAGGAGTTTCTTCTTCTTCCTACACTTCGCTTTTCTTTTATCTTTACCCACAATCTGACTCGAATGATTTCATATTTATTTCCTCTCATGAAATTTGACCATTAAAAAAACCTTTATTATTTCTAACACCTATTCATTTTATTCAACTGTTAAATATCTACTCGTACATGAGTACAATTATGTTAATGTTAAGCCAAACTTGAATGTTTCCTTCGCTTTGTCCAACAGTGGGAGTTCATTCGAAGGGCAATGGCAGAACGGCAAGCGGCACGGGCTGGGCGTGGAGGCGCGCGGGCGCTGGCTGTACCGCGGGGAGTGGACGCAGGGCTTCAAGGGGCGCTATGGGGTGCGCCAGAGCGCGACCAGCAACGCGAAGTACGAGGGCACCTGGGCCAATGGCTTGCAGGATGGCTACGGCTCCGAGACCTACGCTGATGGCGGTGAGTCACTAATTTGGTTTCTCTGAAGCTTCTCAAAATATTATTCTTTTCGTTGTCATTTGATTCGATGACTGAACGTGGTGAATAAATTTCGATACAGATGGTTCAAACCATATACCATATATTTTGTTCATTAAGTGTTACATTTAGCGAAGCACTTATTATTCGTACACGACAGATTTCTAAATTGTTATTTTTACATTCTTTAAAACGTCCTACGAGTATGTGGTGAAATAGCAGATGTTAAAATAAGATGTCAAAAGCTTAGATTTGAAGATACCTGCAGAAGAGACATATTGTCCTTCGGCCAATATACGAGTACGAGTATATTGCATTAGAAGTAGTAATAATAATAATAGAAGTTGTAATCCCAAGACCGAAACTTGCGGTGAAGTACTGTTCACGAAGGGTAGATTATTCACGATCAGGTTTGGCTAGCTGGCCCGCATAGGAAGGGATTGTAAAGTAAGCGGGTATCGGAAGGATTCTGTCCATGTTTGTAGCAAATGTGAGAGGAAAGGAGATACGGGTCTAGGATTGTGAGAGGAGAGGAGATACGGGTCTAGGATTGTGAGAGGAGAGGAGATACGGGTCTAGGATTGAACTCCACAGCCACAGTAAAAATGTGTCAAAAGTTGCTGCGAGAGTTCATCGTTTCTTGTAGATGAAAGTGTGTCATTATTACGTTTAGATAACACGATTCTTTTTTGAAATGTGGTCCAAAAAGGGAGACATTAGATAAAAACACGAAGTTAAGCTTATTTATTAAACCTACCTTCTATGGCACATCAGACCATCGAGATAAAGAACTGGCTTCGCCGGTGCCAGGTGATAGCCAGGAACATTCAGAGTTACTCGTATTCCTCACATTGTCCATCCGTATGATTTGCAGATTATCAGGACGTCCAGAATTATTCGTTTCTTATAACGAGTGTGGTGGATCCAAACTAATCTTCTGGACATAAGTCCATCTATTATATAAATAATAGACTTTATTTATTAAAACAAAACATAGGCGATATACTGAATGACTTTTTTTTTTTTTTGAAATTCCGATTTTATTTTCATCACTTAATTATTACTATATGTTATTATACATACATAACATCACGCCATTTCTCTATCAGGATAGGTATATAAAACGGAGCGCAAGATCTTTGCCTCTTCTACATCCATACACCTTCTCATACATCTCTAACGATTTCTCTCGTATTCTAGATTTACTTCTTTCAAAAAAATATCACTCACCTGATCCAAATTGACTTTGTACAAATCACCTCAGATAGCACCGCCTCAAGCTCACACATTCCTCCCTCCTCACTACTCCCTGTATTCTGTGTCCGTGTGATGTAACGTGCACGCATTATTATTAACCCCCCCCCCCCCCCCAACCCCCGTAATTTTTCACAGTGTACGCGTTTGTTCAATATTTGTTCGGGTCCTTTAAGTATCTCCCCCTATCTTTCATTCCCATAAATCAAAGTTGGTAATAAAATACGTCCATACATTGAAACTCTGGAACCAGTTTACTAACGCGAGTATCGCCCCGTCATTAGTATGTTTACAACTTCCTATATAGTCCATACATTGAGACTCTGGAACCAGTTTACTAACGCGAGTATCGCCCCATCATTAGCATGTTTACAACTTCCAATATCGTCCATACATTGAGACTCTAGAACCAGTTTACTAACGCGAGTATCGCTCCATCATTAGCATGTTTACAACTTCCTATATAGTACATACATTGAGACTCTGGAACCAGTTTACTAACGCGAGTATCGCCCCATCATTAGCATGTTTACAACTTCCTATATAGTACATACATTGAGACTCTGGAACCAGTTTACTAACGCGAATATCGCTCCATCATTAGCATGTTTACAACTTCCTATATAGTACATACATTGAGACTCTGGAACCAGTTTACTAACGCGAGTATCGCCCCATCATTAGCATGTTTACAACTTCCTATATAGTACATACATTGAGACTCTGGAACCAATTTATTAACGCGAGTATCGCCCCATCATTAGCATGCTTACAACTTCCTATATCGTCCATACATTGAGACTCTGGAACCAGTTTACCAACGCGAGTATCGCCCCGTCATTAGCATTTTTACAGCTTCCTATATAGTCCATACATTGAGACTGAAACTAGTTTACTAACGCGAGCATCACCTCGTCATTAGCATGTTTTAGAAGTTGGAAAATAATTAAATTCATGTCAGTAATGTTACGTTTTTCATTCCTTTCCACGAGGCCTTCCTTTTTTCATCCACCAATGCCATTTAACTTTTTTTATTGTTTATGATTTTTTTGTAAATCGATAATTGGTTTCATTTTTGTATCCGTATAACGTATCTAGTTAGTTAATGATTGACATCTGCCAATATCCGTATAATTTATCTAGTTGCCATCTAGTTAGTTAGTGATTGACACCGGCCAATATCCGTATAACGTATCTAGTTACCATCTAGTTAGTTAGTGATTGACACCGGCCAATATCCGTATAACGTATCTAGTTACCATCTAGTTAGTTAGTGATTGACACCTGCCAATATCCGTATAAGTTATCTAGTTACCATCTTGTTAGTTAGTGATTGACACCGGCCAATATCCGTATAACGTATCTAGTTACCATCTAGTTAGTTAGTGATTGACACCTGCCAATATCCGTATAACTTATCTAGTTACCATCTAGTTAGTTAGTGATTGACACCTGCCAATATCCGTATATTTTATCTAGTAAGTTAGTGATTGACCCCGGCCAATAAGTCGGCGTGATTGTTGTGCAACGAGACGTTAATAAATAATCAAATAAATAGTTATTAAAAAACATTTTTAAGTGGGTACCTATCAAAGTGGGTACCAGTCAAAATTATCAATTTTACAAGAAAATAAATTATGGGTAATTTCGCGATTTGTACTTTATTTTATCTTTTCGTTAGTTCTGTCGCCATTTTAAATTAATTTCTGCCATCGCTTACCGATTGTGGACACCTGCCCTTACCGATTGTAGACACCCCCCCCCCCCCCTTACCGACTGTGGACACCCGCCCTGACCGATTGTGGACACCCCCCCTTACCGACTGTGGACACCCGCCCTGACCGATTGTGGACACCCCCCCTTACCGACTGTGGACACCCGCTCTTACCGACTGTGGACACCCGCCCTGACCGATTGTGGACGATTGCGCTTATTACTTGTTTTTAAATCAATTATTACTATTGAACACTTCTCATTCACTGTCGATTCTTGTTAGAACTAATATATGAAAAAACGAAAAGTTGATATACTCGTACTATTCTTTCACAAACTTTTTATCAATTGATTAGTTTCCTTATTCTGAGCACGCCTATTGGGTGAAGTCGGCACAAAGTTACTGATATCAGGTTAGTTTTTTATTTTAGAATCCTACTAAGTTATTCAATCGGACGAATAGTTATAGTTTCATCGCATAAAATAATACTCGCTATAAAATAATGCATTTTGCATAAATTCAAATAAAACACTTTTACTTAAATGAAATAAATCACAGTTCCTTTAATAGTATATTATATTATATTATAGGTATATATGACTCGGCGTTCTTGATTGACATCCTCATTTCTTACTCGTACGAGTATTAGCTTAGCCATGGCAAAGTCGGCCGTTTATTTCAAACCCTGGGAAAGCTCGCTATCGCTGACGTGAGTGAGTGAGTGAGTGAGTGAGTGAGTGACACATCTTCAAAAGACATTTGCTAATGTTATTCTGTATACATTTGCAAATGTTATATCTTGTTTAAACTAACGGAAGAGGAAGTTCTCTCAGTAACATGTGACGATGGTGACAACGTGGAAATTGCTTCATAAAATGTTTTTAATGTAGATAATGTATACCTAACTACTAACTACTAACTTCTAACGTGACAAGAGACCGAACACGGTGAATAGATTCGCTATCGAACAAAAACATAAACAAAGTGGACTAACATAACAAGTATTCCATACGGAGCTTAGCTAAAACAACATAAACAAAGTGGACTAACATAACAAGTATTCCATACGGAGCTTAGCTAAAACAACATAAACAAAGTGGACTAACATAACAAGTATTCCATACGGAGCTTAGCTAAAACAACATAAACAAAGTGGACTAACATAACAAGTATTCCATACGGAGCTTAGCTAAAACAACATAAACAAAGTGGACTAACATAACAAGTATTCCATACGGAGCTTAGCTAAAACAACGGACGATCTCGGGGTCGTTCATCAATTGGATAATCTCTTTTCACTTTCATCGAAAATGATTCAGAAATAATCAGTTACCCACCTCGAGCTACGAGCTATGTTGCAGAAAGTTTTTCGTCTATAACTATTTGAGAATTTGCACGTATTCTTAAGTCAGCCTACGCCCAGAAAATATATCTCTCACAAAATATAGTATAGAGACAATTTACCTAATGCGGTCATTGCAGTTCAGTCGGACTCCGCCACAAGCCACGCTGTTATGGGGGGCATAATAAGTCCCCAGCCATTCGATCTACACTAAAAACTGAAAATCTTCACTAGTTTTATGAGCGTGACATCACGTGGTAACGAGGAACAATTATCCAAAGGAACTCATCCTTCGGTGGCAACATATATGTGTATGAGTGTGAAAATAATAGTAGCGACGACAGACTTAAGGGCCGATGTCAAGGGAGAAGGAAATGATTCGCAACGCTGTAAATATTAAACTTATAAAGCGGTTTAAGGCCTGGAATTCGAAGGACTATCGAGTGCTAGTACTTTCGCGAAACAAATTGAATGCAGCAAACATGTCATATCATTTAAGACAATAAGATCAGAGTAGCCGATCAGTCCGTAGATGAACCGATTTAAAGCGGAGTGGGGATCGGTTCAGAAACGATTAACCCAGTACTGTACTACTCGTACTAAATGCGATCTGTGGGTTGATTCCGACGGTCGCAATGATTACAACAGCGATCATTACAACTGGAACTCAATACTTCAAAAGGACACGGCAACACCGAGCACTGGTGACTGTTAGCGCAGATACTCGTACTCTTAAAGGCTATCAGTCTCGCGGAGGTAGCAGATCCATGCAAATGTCGCCCAATTAACGTGTCAAAATAAAATATAAACTTAACAATGAAATCACATTTTTTTACTTTTTAGGCTTTTATTATCTTTAAAGCATAAACAAGTGTTTTATTTTAATACCGCCTAGTCCACAACAATATTCCATTACTGACTAATGTATGAAAGTATAACGCGGACGTGGAAAATACTTAAAGAAGCCAATTAAATGCTATAGAAATACGTGCACTGAGAAAAATAATCCGGTTGACAATGTATGGTAGAATACGAAACGAAGTAATAAAGGATGAATGTGTATTAAGCATGATCAAGAAAATCACGCTGAGATGGTTTGGACATGTGGAATAAATGAATAAAGAAAGACTAACAAAACAAATATACAATGCAAATGTAAGTAAAACGCGTCGTAAAGAAGGCCAAGAAAAGTATTGTTGGTTCGATTGAATATTTAAAAAAAAACTAAATGTAAAAGTTAGAGAAATCGTAGGAGTTGCATGAGACGGTATATGGATATAGACGAGGCAAAATATGTATGTCGCAATAATAAGTCTGGCACTCTCTTTTCTCTGTTTACACCGAAAGGTAACGGCGTGATGGTATATGATATATGTATATAATATAACCTGAGAATAAGAACAAACGTTTTCGAAATATTTATATATTTAGCGAATTGTGCAAAAAATGAGAGTGAAACTATATCAAAAATTAACTTAAATATAAAACAGCATTTATTGATAGAATAATAAACAGCATTTATTGATAGAATAATAAACAGCATTTATTTATAGAATAATAAACAGCATTTATTGATAGAATAATAAACAGCATTTATTGATAGAATAATAAACAGCATTTATTTATAGAATAATAAACAGCATTTATTGATAGAATAATAAACAGCATTTATTAATAGAATAATAAACAGCATTTATTGATAGAATAAAAAACAGCATTTATTAATAGAATAATAAACAGCATTTATTGATAGAATAATAAACAGCATTTATTGATAGAATAATAAACAGCATTTATTGACAGAATAATAAATACGTCCATGCAATGTTTTGCCGACGTAAATATATATTTTTTAAAAGCTACATTCCCCAGCGAGCAGGGCCGAAAGAAAGAAGAATAGTGCGGAATGTTTCTATTATGAAAGTGGGTCCCGAGCCCGCTCTCGGAAGAGCAGCAATTATTCAGTTGTTTGTTCACCTGAGCCGAAGCTAAATAATGCGGGGAAGGCGAATTAGTTTCCATTTTCCTTCCATCCCGTCCCGTCCCGCGGGTGGGGCGGCCCGCCATTATTGATCATGGCAGCGCAGCATCCTCGCTTCACGGTCATGCATGGACCGATGTATGCCGAAAGGATGAGCGCAAAAAGGTTTCGTCACAAATAACCCGTAGCGCATATTTTTCTTAATTCAAACTGAGAACTTTTCTCGAAGTGACTTTACCTCGCAAGAGTATTTTCATAATATCTCGTTACACTGTGCCTTTGCTACATCTCGCTTGCACTGATGCCGTTGCACATTTAGCGTTTCACCTTGAATGAGCAGGTTTCCGACCACCTTGAATGGAAAAGTCCATTCAGTTCCAGTTCCAGTGCCAGTTCCAGTGACTCTTCCCATTTAACTTCGTCTCGTGTAAACGTTCATTGTTTTACTTACGAGTACATGACGCCGAATTAACATCTCACCTAACATTGAGTAGGAATGAACAAAAATAATAATAGATTTGTTATTCCATATTCAATACCCGCTACAGTACGTATTTCTCCTACCTATCCCGAGGTTCTCTTCAGGCGGAATGATATCGGTTTGTTACGAGAACAGGGCTTGGTCTTATCAAACTGGTGTCGTTTACTATGGACCACCCACATCAAAAGTGTGTGTGTGTGTGGTCTATTGACGGAAAGATTTCAATTCGAATAAAATAATTGAAATATTTTCTATAAACATTTATAATGAGTTCGACAATATTAATGCAGAGGAAAAGAAAGGAGGTGTGAAACCTATTGCTTTATTTGCATTCTTTGGGTATTTCCCACTTTTTATTTTAGATTCCGACTTTGTGCTCAAATGTTTCTAAATTCCTTGTTTTATATCATTTTTGTGCCGTGTGCAAAACTTGAACCTTAATTTCGTTGTAATTGTGATTTGTCTCTATTACATGGTTTGTCTCTATTACTTGGTGTGTCTCTATTACATGGTTTGTCTCTATTACATGGTTTGTTTCTATTACATGGTGTGTCACTATTACATGGTTTGTATCTATTACATGGTTTGTCTCTATTACATGGTTTGTCTCTATTACATGGTTTGCAAATTATAACACCCAGGCCTATGTTTCTTTGGGTCATTCTAATATATAATACAAGCACATTCTATTTCATATACGCCGCTCTTATGCAATTCATCTCCCTCTGGTCATCGACGTTAGAAGTCTTTTTTCTTATATTAATTTTGATGAAATATTTTCTCTGGAAGTAAACGGGAGACAACCAGGGCTACTTACTCCATAAATGTGTAGAATTCCTCCCCTCTTATCTCCGCCATTAAGTTCTTTTTTTGGTAAATATAGTACAATAAATTGATTTTTAAACATTCTCACACGAAATCCACAAAGTCAAAGCCGAAACCTTCGAATAAAAATTTGAATTTCATGGTGATTTTACATATTTCATAAGCAGAAATTTCGTGACAGTGAATTTCACACCCTGAGGCTGGCTGTTCATCAATCAACCCCTCCCAATATTGTTGAACTAATGAGCCGATTGTCTCGCGTTTTAAACTAATTAGTGAAGTAACGTCAAGTGGCGAGACTTGGGATCCCCGGATCTCGGAGCGTTTTCCTTTATTTAGCCCGAATATGTGACATACTACGACTAGATTAAATCAACATTCATGACCCTTACTCGGGGAGATTCTTGTCCCTTAACCCATTATAAGGGGCATTATTATATAAGTCAGATATGAGTTAGTCATAGTTACCAACACTTTCCGCTATCTCTCGGGGCCGAAAGCCATTCCAGGCTCTCCTATGCAGGTGCCACGTCGTTATCATAGATGAGTTAGTCATAGTTACCAACACTTTCCGCTATCTCTCAGGGCCGAAAGCCATTCCAGGCTCTCCAATACAGGTGCCACGTCGTTATCATAGATGAGTTAGTCATAGTTACCAACACTTTCCGCTATCTCTCGGGGTCGAAAGCCATTCCAGGCTCTCCTATACAGGTGCCAAGTCGTTATCATACACTTCATCTTGGGAACATCTTCTTCAAATAATTGAAAGTCAAGAACTAACTGGATGAAAATGAAGTGTCTCTGAATGTAATTTATTGTTTAAAGATTCATCTTCTTCTGCGTTTGGTCCGTACACGCAGTGAGTATTCTCCACCCGAGACACAGCGTCCGGTGTTAGGTTATCTGACTCGTGCACGCCCACAGAGAACGCGTACAATAGGCAGCCGTGTACGATGTTCTCCGTGGTTTGAGTTTCCCCACATTAACAGAATGGTGACTCCGCTAGGCCCCACTTATACAAATCATACGCAGGGCGGCCCACTTCACACGCTAATCCTACCACTCCTTCTGAGGTTGGGAAAACCCAGGTGACCTCACTGTCGTCAGGTCGTCCACAAGATGCCTGTTTATTACATCACACTTCATCCAACGGGGTCATCACATATCAGCGATCGGCATGTTGTCTATTTATATACTCTAGAGTCTTCCAGATTAAATGACAGGAGATAAGGAAATTAAATCAGGAGATTCAATATTTGCTAGCAAATATTCATCGACAATGTTTCTAAGAAGTTCGGTTAAAGAACCCAGTTCAACCCATTGTTAGATTAAACGTTGTGTGGCATTTCGAGCCAGGTAATCGTGGTTGGGCTTGTGATACTGACGTTTCGAAAACATTGCAGTTTTCACCAATACTCGTAGGCATATTAATAGTCAGTCGCGCTATAAAGTTGCCGAAGTTGCTACAAATAAGCAACATTTTCTAAAAGTCGGCCAAAGCATAAGTCTAAGCCAAATCACGCGGTACAACACTCCTAAATGCCTTATACAAATATTGAAAGATTATTTTCTTCTAAAGATAACAAACACCACAACAGCATGCGAATTAATGTTTTAAGCCTTCCAAAACGTATTGCTCGCACACTCCTTTACGGACTCCATCTTAGGTAAATATAGTATACAATAAATAATACACGACTGGAAACCTAATTAGCAATTTGGCTGTTGTCGGGAATTATAGCTATGATAAGTAATGACATCAGCACACGCCCGGTCGAGTGTGATGTGAGGAAACGGAGACATCGAGGCTTTGCGGAGCAAGGAAACAATTTCACGAATGGCTGACGATCCCGGGTGAATAACTGATTATTCGCAGCTCGACTCTCAAAGCTTTATGTTAGATCTCATCGAGTATTTGGATTAAGTGGTGAAATTGCGTACAGTCAATGCCACTCATGCAATCATTTGTCTCCATCTCTTTATGATACCGATGTAATTAATTATATTCGATGACATAATATGGAGGTCCACATATACAAGTCTATTTGCTGCATGTAATTTCATAGTTTGAAATTAAGCTAACCTCAGTAGAGCTAACGCATATCCCAGAGGCACATATTTCCGATAGGCTAACTCTCGTAATCAACTATGATTTCGAGTCCCCCTATGGATGAAAGTTGAATGTACGTGTATTGTGCGTAAACTCTTACACTTCAGCAAGCACACGCCTTTGACATGTTAAACTTCTAAGACGATCGGCAGTTTTCATTTTCTACAACATTTCGAATGTCAAAATTTTATAAAGCGCTATAAGAATTTATGCGCTTTATAAAATTCTGTCGCTATAAGAATTTGTGATAAGTGGCATATATGGTAAATTCCCACCACCGATCCCGCCACCACCCCCGCTATTATGAAGGACCAAATCAATCCCCATCCAGGGCATTATACACTTGAAGATTGATTTTTTTTACGAGCGCGACATCCAGTGTTCAAACACCCAGAGTAGCGAGTGAGTTGACAATACTTTCGCAGAAAATTACAAATACTCGTACAACAAAACTCTCCTTTGATGTAACTAGATTTGATATAAATTACAGAAAAACGTAAATTCAAATGTTAACTGATATAAGAGTAAAACTTGTATTGAATTGTACCTGGGACGCCCAATTGCTTAGCGTAAATACTAACCGTTAGACCACGCCCACCGACAACATCCTAAGCGTCGTACACATTTATAAGTTGTATTATAATAGAGCGCTATAATATGCTAAACTTTGAGACGACAAGCGACAGTTTCATCCTGCGAATGAGGAAGTTGGCTACTAACAAGTCCTGAAGATGAAAACTGCAACGTTTTCGAAATATCCTTATCATAAACCAACCCTTATTCGATAGTTTAATCTTGTTAGGACACCTCGACTAGTTATTGTCATAATGGAGTTTTTCAATCAAATTTTTCTGCATTAAGAGTGAAACTTACTAAAAAAAAATCTCCCTAAATTGTAACGTAATAAAATTCGTTTGTATTTTAAGCTTTTATTGACCACATCCGCAGCGTGGATATGAAAATAAATCATGATTTTACGCAACTGGAATATTTAATTTTTTTTTCTATTTTGAGTGGTTCATTTCGATTCTTGCATAAATACCAAATCGATCCAAAGACGTCAAGTTCCGAAAATATAATGTTGGACTAACATACTCGTATGTGTACAGATGTACGGGTGACGACAAAGTATGACGATCATACAAAAATACCCCGTGTTCAACCATAGTAAATTCATTCGTCATTTTATAGATTACCCAGGCTGTACATTTTTGGTAAAAACACAAAAGTCTCTTCACATCCAAGCTTTTAAATTGGTTTTCAATTATATAGTTCATTCAAAAGTATACCGCCTGAATTGAGTCTAAAGACAATTAATTGAGTTAATTCAAAAGTATACCGCCTGAATTGAGTCCAAAGACAATTTATTGAGTTCATTCAAAAGTATACCGCCTGAATTGAGTCTAAAGACAATTTATTGAGTTCATTCAAAAGTATACCGCCTGAATTGAGTCTAAAGACAATTTATCGAGTTCATTCATAAGTATACCGCCTGAATTGAGTCTAAAGACAATTTATCGAGTTCATTCATAAGTATACCGCCTGAATTGAGACTAAAGACAATTTATCGAGTTCATTCAAAAGTATACCGCCTGAATTGAGTCTAAAGACAATTTATTGAGTTCATTCAAAAGTATACCGCCTGAATTGAGTCTAAAGACAATTTATTGAGTTCATTCAAAAGTATACCGCCTGAATTGAGTCCAAAGACAATTTATTGAGTTCATTCAAAAGTATACCGCCTGAATCGAGTCTAAAGACAATTTATTGAGTTCATTCAAACGTATACCGCCTGAATTGAGTCTAAAGACACCGCCAACGCTGATTTTTCACTTGATATTTTAGGTTGAGATTTTGAATGTGGCTGAGAAGGGTAGCTATAGTTTCAATTGAAGATTTTTAAAAACATATACACCAAATAAATCCATCCAAGTAAATTCCAATCAACTGAAGGCATCGTCAAATAAAGTCACTAAAAACTATTCCCACGCCCTTTCCCTGCCCCCGTCACCTATTCCATTCCCATAGATCATAATAAATACAATATTTCAACGTGAAATCTAATTTTTGCCGGGTTTTTAGGCGTGAATGATATTTATTTCTGATTATAATTGTATAAGGAAATCCGGCAGTGTACCCCAGCCGAAATGGAATCTGCGCAGGGAATGGCGGTGGCGTGCGACCCCGCCATTTGTTATGTTACCTACTCGTACTCGTACTCGTTAATTCCCTCAGCCCCGAGTGGGCCACTCATTGCCTTGCCTTGCGGGACACAAATGGATCTTTACTAGGCGTACTAAAATACTCGTATGTATATCATATTAGAAAACCTGTGTCAATACTGAATTGTTGAGGGAGAAATATTAGATATTAAACATTTTAAATCACAACTCACGAGAGAAATTCTTTGACACCTGTAGTTTTTCAATTTGGCTTTTCTTGTGTTTGTGCTGTTGTCGTGTGTTTGTGAGTTCGAGATAATTGATTATTTCTCTGAATTTTTTATTACGTGACGTAAAACAAGAAAACTTACTTTTCAATCATGATTATTTTCCATCTTACATAAATATTTAACTATTTTTTTTTAAATACAATATTACCACATAAATTATTCCAATAATTGTGTTAATCCTCGCTACACATGATTCTACCTCCTATCCTGAAGCTCGATTCAGGCGGAATGATTCAAGTTTGTTATAAGAGTAATGTTTAGGTCATACTGGTGTCATGTTACTACGGACCATCTACATACTGGTGTCATGTTACTACGGACCACCTACATACTGGTGTCATGTTACTACGGACCACCTACATACTGGTGTCATGTTACTACGGACCACCTACATACTGGTGTCATGTTACTACGGACCACCTTCATACTGGTGTCATGTTACTACGGACCACCTACATACTGGTGTCATGTTACTACGGACCACCTACATACTGGTGTCATGTTACTACGGACCACCTACATACTGGTGTCATATTACTACGGACCACCTACATACTGGTGTCATGTTACTACGGACCACCTACATACTGGTGTCATGTTACTACGGACCACCTACATACTGGTGTCATGTTACTACGGACCACCTACATACTGGTGTCATGTTACTACGGACCACCTACATACTGGTGTCATGTTACTACGGACCAACTAGATAAATGTGTAAAGTCTATTGACGGAAAGATTTCTAAATATATATATTTAATATGAATTAAACAATATTAATTCGAATGATTTTCTTAACTTATTTCAATACATCTGACATTTTCGATAAAAAGAAAAATGCCTTTTTTTAGTATAAGTGGTTTCCAAATTAAATTTGGAAACCAAATAAAGTAGCTATGACTTTTCAGTTGGTCACTTACACTTACACTTACAACTATCGATTTTTGTCGAAATAAGTCAGTTATTAAATATGAAATACAGGTTAAGTGCCATAACATTTATACAGGTTAAGTGCCATAACATTTATAAGCCGTTTTATCCACTAATAAGGTTACATAATGGTTATCGAAAATTAATTTGTAATCATTCTAGCTACAGTTTACAAGTATCCTAAATAATTTCGAGTAATCTCGAAACCGATATTTTAGTCACGTCATAACTTGTTATAATTGGAACCGTATTCAAATATTAAAAGAAACAAGATTGATACTCGTAATACTATACATTTTCCAACCACGTGTATAAGCTCCTTGTCATGCGACTATGCGCGAATAGGACATAACATAACACACGCGTGTGTAACGCAATAAAATTCTCGTTACTTACGGTTCGTTGATCTCTTCAGGGTAAATAAACAACTTAGGAAGAAGCGAAGAATTCTGCGAAAAGTGCGCCATTGTTTGGAAACAGTTTCTAATCAATGTGTTGGATTTAACAACGCTAATTCTCCTGATGTTTTGTTATAAACCTTTCTATTGTAAACCTTAACGTTCTCCCTTTGTTCTTATAACAAGCACTCGATTGTTATATTCCATTATTTCACACCATGATTCATTGAACTCTCATAACTAACTTACGAGTAAATATGAAAGCTTTTCAGTGTTCTTATTTTGTTTCAATGCTCAAGTGGAATTTTAAGTATACGAGTATGTACGAGTATGCTACGTATGCGAGTATACCATACGTGCGTGTGACTTTAAAACAATAAAGTTAATTTTGAATTGAAATACAATACGAGTATATTATAATCTCAAGACCATGCTCACAAGGTAGACGAGTACGTACGAGTTTAGACTATCTAGGACAGTGTTCCCCAACCTTTTTAGACCTGTGGACCGGTAAAAAAAGGAAACTGTTTTCGCGGACCCCTAATACTGAAACAAAAATGATTTTTTAATTTAATATTTTTTAAATCTTATATTGTGACAGATGGACATATGTAACTATAATTGACAAATATACATATAACAGTTAAACAATTTCAACTGTAACATTGTCTGATACAATTAAAATTTAAAAAAAACAACGGGGTTTTTGCAACAAACTAATGCGAAACCTGCTGTTGCATATTCTTGGCTGCAGTGATGTCTCTGACAGACGAAGTGCTGCATTCACGTCCAGTCTATTCCTTTGTTTCGATTTTATTGAGGGCATGGATGAAAATCCTATATTTAATATTTTTGCATGGTGAATTTCTTGAAATTTGGAATACTGTTTGCGGCCCGGCGTAAAGTTTCTGCGGCCCGGCACCGGGCCGCGGACCACCGGTTGGGGAACACTGATCTAGGAGACATCAAGTGGAATAGCTTAGTATCATTTATCATTTTTTCTTACGAAGAATACGTGCGGTGAAGATGTATAACATTACCAAAAATTAAATGAACTCACTATGAATTGTGAACTGGACGTTTACATATTAAGCAGGATTGTGAAGAACACTTAAGAATAAATAGGTATAAGTGTGAAGTGGGCGTATGTATACATATTAAGCAGGATTGTGAAGAACACGCAAGAATAATTAGGTATGAGTGTGAAGTGGGCGTATACATATTAAGCATGATTGTGAAGAACACTTAAGAATAATTAGGTATGAGTGTGAAGTGGGCGTATACATATTAAGCAGGATTGAGAAGAACACGCAAGAATAATTAGGTATGAGTGTGAAGTGGGCGTATACATATTAAGCAGGATTGAGAAGAACACGCAAGAATAATTAGGTATGAGTGTGAAGTGGGCGTATACATATTAAGCATGATTGTGAAGAACACTTAAGAATAATTAGGTATGAGTGTGAAGTGGGCGTATACATATTAAGCAGGATTGAGAAGAACACGCAAGAATAATTAGGTATGAGTGTGAAGTGGGCGTATACATATTAAGCAGGATTGAGAAGAACACGCAAGAATAATTAGGTATGAGTGTGAAGTGGACGTATACATATTAAGCAGGATTGAGAAGAACACGCAAGAATAATTAGGTATGAGTGTGAAGTGGGCGTATACATATTAAGCAGGATTGAGAAGAACACGCAAGAATAATTAACTGAATTAAGTACGATTGTGAGCTGAGCGTTTATATTTAAGCAGGATTAAGAAGAACACTCGAGAATAATTAAGTCATGTACGAGTAGAACGAATGGATGATGAAATACCGGTTGGCTAAATTATCTACACAAATTTGAGTGGGTGTATGGTTTTACTTTGTGAATCATATTTTGATATAATTATTGTATATTTTGTAAAAATTCAAATAAATTAATGGAGCTGTGTAACAAAGTGCATGATTATAAAGTAGGCGATAAAAATATGACGCGGTCGAGAAATGCTGTACTTTCTCGAAAGATAGGGCGCCACATTTCCCTTTAGGGGAACAACCCTACAGGAAAACAGCGTGATGGTATGTGTGCATATTATTTCTTTCCGCCGTTTGACTACCGAAATAATCCCAATGACGCTTACGCCATCCTTATCCCTACAGGATCAGTTCATTAACGCGCTGATTCAGATCGAACCTGGGTACGTCTTGTTCGTATCGCTTTAGTATCACTTGGACACAAATGCATAATATAAATCAAATTACTACCAGTGCGCTGAATCTCAAACTCGTATTATTTAATGTCAGTGTATCATGTAACAGCATCACTGGACGAAATCTTTCGCTAGTGTCTTTTTTTGTCTTTACCATTTTGACAGCAAATAACCTAAACGTACCCCATCGCGATAATAATACATTTTTAACTTTATTTACGAGTAGCTCTTTTAAGCCACTTCTCCGTTCGGATCGAGGCTAAACAATATCTTCTCTATGCCTACCTGTCTGACGCCACAGCCCTTTTTTCACTAATATTGACAAATTCAATTATCACAAAATAAATGTACATAAGTTGGATGTAAAGAGAGAGTAATAGCTGAATGTAGTTAGTGTAGAGAGGGTAGTAGTAGAATGTAGAGATGGTAGTAGTAGAGTGTAGAGAGGATAGTAGCTGTGGCCATTAGATTATATACTCGTACTTCTTCGTGTCTGTGTGTATTCGCAAAAACACATTTGGTAAGAAAACCGCAAAAGACTTACCAAGTGCAGACTAACTACGAGGAAACCTTGGGAGACTTTCCGATATATAAGAGTAATATTATACATTCGGTGTAGTGAAGTGTATTTATTAGGTGAAACGTAGTGTATACGTGGACTTTTCATACAGCATCACTAATTTTGATAAGACCTTTAAAAAGGGTTGTCTTCAAGTGCTTCGTAAAACTGCATACGCCAAACAAATCTCATTAAAAAGTGTAATTATAGTAAGGAAGTGGCCGCAGCCATTAGATTGTGCGCTTCCGCACATCTGTTCAGGAAAACATATTTGGTAAGAAAACTTATTAAAGGAAGTCAAACTACAAAGAAATCTTTGTAGATCTTCCGATATGTGATAGTAACACATTCGGTTTTAGGTGTAGTGTAGTGCGTGTGTGAAGTGTTCATATAACATCATACATTTTGATAAGAGCTCCCAAAATGGGTTGTCTTCAAGTACTCCCTTAAGCCACACACGTCATCCAATCCACATCTCGAACAGTATGAGCTACCATATACCATTCCACACCACAAGGACTAGCAATGGGCAAAACTCGGTCGTAATACCCCGCTCTATTGGATTGATTTGGAAACAATGAATTGATTAGACGACGAAGAAATCGGCCTGGAAGTTTTACTCCTCTCAGAGATAGAGATGCGTAAGATACAATGTGAACATCCAACATTCTAGGAAATATACATTTGTTTTCGTAAATTCATGTTGAAATAATTATAAAATTAAAAAAAAATCTAAATTTATTAATATCAATTTTTTTTAAGTTTGATTCAAGAATATGTACTCGTAGGATTCAAAACCAGCTCAAAATTGTCAAACTTAAAACTTCTACCGACCTTGGCAGAAGGCGGAAGCTCCTCGCATCAATCGAAATGTCAGCGATGATGGCGTGTTCCTTCTCCCAAGCTGACATAACATAATCCAAGTAAGTCTCGCGCTGAACACTTTCCAACACGGAGATAACTCTGAATGGATCGTTCTTAAAAAATCGCTTTTACTTATTGATTTCCCATTAGCGGCGCCGAAGGGAAGCTTTTCATTTCTCATCTGCTCGTACTTATTATAATACTTCCTCTTTGTTATTCAAATATAAAAAATACAATACTTAAATTTATCTTCCGCAAACGGGGTAACCGGTACGTTAAGCGAAATATTTAATGAAATAAAATAGAGTACACGAGCAAGCTTTAACATCTTTCTGGTTGATTGGAAGAGATTGCCACTTGACAATAAACTTGTTAAGTTGTACTGTTTGCAACGAAATTATAAATTCTGAAAAATTTCGTGTACTTAGAGGAATATATTATATGGGGTGACCATGTATGACAGAAAACGGAATGAAGTAATTAGGAAGGAGTGCGACCTTAGAAAAGTCTAGCGCTCTCTCTTCTCTACCTACCCTGACAGGGAGGAGGTGGTGTAAGGATATATACATACGTATAATACAATACAAACTATGAAGAAAAAATCAATTATTGTCTCGTATTACACTTTTGTTCTGTTCATGTGACTATCCCTACCAAACGTATTACACTTTTGTTCTGTTCATGTGACTATCCCTACCAAACGTATTACACTTTTATTCTGTTCATGTGACTATCCCTACCAAACGTATTACACTTTTGTTCTGTTCATGTGACTATCCCTACCAAACGTATTACACTTTTGTTCTGTTCATGTGACTATCCCTACCAAACGTATTACACTTTTGTTCTGTTCATGTGACTATCCCTACCAAACGTATTACACTTTTGTTCTGTTCATGTGACTATCCCTACCAAACGTATTACACTTTTATTCTGTTCATGTGACTATCCCTACCAAACGTATTACACTTTTGTTCTGTTCATGTGACTATCCCTACCAAACGTATTACACTTTTGTTCTGTTCATGTGACTATCCCTACCAAACGTATTACACTTTTATTCTGTTCATGTGACTATCCCTACCAAACGTATTACACTTTTGTTCTGTTCATGTGACTATCCCTACCAAACGTATTACACTTTTGTTCTGTTCATGTGACTATCCCTACCAAACGTATTACACTTTTGTTCTGTTCATGTGACTATCCCTACCAAACGTATTACACTTTTGTTCTGTTCATGTGACTATCCCTACCAAACGTATTACACTTTTGTTCTGTTCATGTGACTATCCCTACCAAACGTATTACACTTTTATTCTGTTCATGTGACTATCCCTACCAAACGTATTACACTTTTGTTCTGTTCATGTGACTATCCCTACCAAACGTATTACACTTTTGTTCTGTTCATGTGACTATCCCTACCAAACGTATTACACTTTTGTTCTGTTCATGTGACTATCCCTACCAAACGTATTACACTTTTATTCTGTTCATGTGACTATCCCTACCAAACGTATTACACTTTTGTTCTGTTCATGTGACTATCCCTACCAAACGTATTACACTTTTGTTCTGTTCATGTGACTATCCCTACCAAACGTATTACACTTTTGTTCTGTTCATGTGACTATCCCTACCAAACGTATTACACTTTTGTTCTGTTCATGTGACTATCCCTACCAAACGTATTACACTTTTGTTCTGTTCATGTGACTATCCCTACCAAACGTATTACACTTTTGTTCTGTTCATGTGACTATCCCTACCAAACGTATTACACTTTTGTTCTGTTCATGTGACTATCCCTACCAAACGTATTACACTTTTGTTCTGTTCATGTGACTATCCCTACCAAACGTATAACACTTTTGTTCTGTTCATGTGACTATCCCTACCAAACGTATTACACTTTTGTTCTGTTCATGTGACTATCCCTACCAAACGTATTACACTTTTGTTCTGTTCATGTGACTATCCCTACCAAACGTATTACACTTTTGTTCTGTTCATGTGACTATCCCTACCAAACGTATTACACTTTTATTCTGTTCATGTGACTATCCCTACCAAACGTATTACACTTTTGTTCTGTTCATGTGACTATCCCTACCAAACGTATTACACTTTGGTTCTGTTCATGTGACTATCCCTACCAAACGTATTACACTTTTGTTCTGTTCATGTGACTATCCCTACCAAACGTATTACACTTTTGTTCTGTTCATGTGACTATCCCTACCAAACGTATTACACTTTTGTTCTGTTCATGTGACTATCCCTACCAAACGTATTACACTTTTGTTCTGTTCATGTGACTATCCCTACCAAACGTATTACACTTTTATTCTGTTCATGTGACTATCCCTACCAAACGTATTACACTTTTGTTCTGTTCATGTGACTATCCCTACCAAACGTATTACACTTTTGTTCTGTTCATGTGACTATCCCTACCAAACGTATTACACTTTTGTTCTGTTCATGTGACTATCCCTACCAAACGTATTACACTTTTGTTCTGTTCATGTGACTATCCCTACCAAACGTATTACACTTTTGTTCTGTTCATGTGACTATCCCTACCAAACGTATTACACTTTTGTTCTGTTCATGTGACTATCCCTACCAAACGTATTACACTTTTGTTCTGTTCATGTGACTATCCCTACCAAACGTATTACACTTTTGTTCTGTTCATGTGACTATCCCTACCAAACGTATTACACTTTTGTTCTGTTCATGTGACTATCCCTACCAAACGTATTACACTTTTGTTCTGTTCATGTGACTATCCCTACCAAACGTATTACACTTTTGTTCTGTTCATGTGACTATCCCTACCAAACGTATTACACTTTTATTCTGTTCATGTGACTATCCCTACCAAACGTATTACACTTTTGTTCTGTTCATGTGACTATCCCTACCAAACGTATTACACTTTGGTTCTGTTCATGTGACTATCCCTACCAAACGTATTACACTTTTGTTCTGTTCATGTGACTATCCCTACCAAACGTATTACACTTTTGTTCTGTTCATGTGACTATCCCTACCAAACGTATTACACTTTTGTTCTGTTCATGTGACTATCCCTACCAAACGTATTACACTTTTGTTCTGTTCATGTGACTATCCCTACCAAACGTATTACACTTTTATTCTGTTCATGTGACTATCCCTACCAAACGTATTACACTTTTGTTCTGTTCATGTGACTATCCCTACCAAACGTATTACACTTTTGTTCTGTTCATGTGACTATCCCTACCAAACGTATTACACTTTTGTACTGTTCATGTGACTATCCCTACCAAACGTATTACACTTTTGTTCTGTTCATGTGACTATCCCTACCAAACGTATTACACTTTTGTTCTGTTCATGTGACTATCCCTACCAAACGTATTACACTTTTGTTCTGTTCATGTGACTATCCCTACCAAACGTATTACACTTTTGTTCTGTTCATGTGACTATCCCTACCAAACGTATTACACTTTTGTTCTGTTCATGTGACTATCCCTACCAAACGTATTACACTTTTGTTCTGTTCATGTGACTATCCCTACCAAACGTATTACACTTTTATTCCGTTCATGTGACTATCCTTACCAAACGTATTATACTTTGGTTCTGTTCATGTGACTTTCCCTACTAAACGTATTACACTTCGGTTCTGTTCATGTGACTATCCCTACCAAACGTATTACACTTTGGTTCTGTTCATGTGACTATCCCTACAAAACGTATTACACTTTTGTTCTGTTCATGTGACTATCCCTACCAAAAGTATTACACTTTGGTTCTGTTCACGTGGCTATCCCTACAAAACGTATTACACTTTTGTTCTGTTCATGTGACTATCCCTACCAAACAACCAGAAATATATTAAAGAGGACTTCTGTAAAAAACCTAACCTTACCTAACCCAAATAACTAGAAAGATGTGGAAGAAGTCTTAAGTGGAAACATATTTTGTTTAATCAATAGGATTCAAATTCGCAATCCCCGGATTGGTAGATAGTTGCCTTACAAACTAGGCTACAGAAGGATTTAAACCGTTAACATTATGGATTTATTAATTATGGAAAAAAAAACTTGTCTGTATCGCATATCGTCCTCCAGTCACAGGGTTTTTTTTTTAAAGGAAAAATAAACTGTGGGTGACTGACTAATATTTCATAAAGTTGATTATTTTTGTCCCCCTCCCGACGTAAGCGAAATCCGGAGCAAAGCCTTTAGAAAGGCCGCTATATCTGAGCCAGAAGGAACTCCCCATCAACCTGTATCAGGAATACGGTCAACTGTTGTAATTAATCCGATGCACGGTATAAAACATTAAAGAGGAGTCAAGTGTTTATGGTACTCGTATGTTAAAATACTGCAGATAACGTTCTTGCGCTCATTTTAGCTGGCTTAAAACGGTCTACACGAGAGCTCCGATTATCCGGGACTAAATTATCATTATCAGTGAGTAACATTAACTGCGGTACTTTTTTTTAAATTTTCCCGAAAAATATGTATTTCCAAATTTTTCAACGAGCTTTCACATCTCTATGATGACAAAGCGAGAACCTGAACTACAATATTATAAAATGTACGGTTTTCAGTATTCTACTTAACTTTGACATACTTCCACGTCTATCTACGAGTATACACCTCATATTATCTGATCTTGACACACTTCCACGTCTATCTACGAGTATACACCTCATATTAGTAATACAATTTCTACGTTTCCTTCTTTTAAGATATCATTCACTTGATCCAACCATACTTCCTTCGTTCTTCCTCTCTCGCAGCTTCTACTCAAATGTACACTATATACTCGTATTTGTTTCGTTAGTCATCTTTCATTCATTCATTTCATATGCCCAAACTATATCAAATGTAATGTATGTATGTAATTCGATAAATGAAATTTTCCTTTATATTTTTTTCTGCTACTTTGCGATGCGTAATAAGTCAAAAATGAATCTTGATATATTCTTTCTCTAAATTCTATTCTAAATTGTCCTTTCTCTGAACTCTATTCTAAATTATCCTTTCTCTGAACTCTATTCTAAATTGTCCTTTCTCTGAACTCTATTCTAAATTGTCCTTTCTCTGAACTCTATTCTAAATTATCCTTTCTCTGAACTCTATTACATATTCTTAATTATGGAATTCCATAATTATTTGAATTCTAAGAATCGAATTTTTCATTTTCACAACCAAATTAAAAACAATGCGAGAAAATTGAAGTACGAACGAGTATATGGTATGGTATGGTATGGTACAGAAGGTAAGCGCTAATTACTCGTACTTCCTTTCAATTGAATTTCTAAATAGCGACCGCAACTCTTATAACTTCACAGAGAGTCACTCTTGTAACTCTTCTCGGAATATTTCCTTTTTATTTCCTCGCAAACTGTTTATTTTATAAAACCATGTTCAATTAGACTCGATAGCATTAGCATTAGCATTAGCACTAGCATTAGCATTCCAATTAAAGTGGGTTATTATGTTTTCTAGTTTCACGAAAGGTCACACACACACACACACACACACACACAGAAGTGAGGCGAAGTTGGCGTTAGTTAAATTATTTAAGTGTACATAATTGTTTTCTATGACGTTGCATAGTTGGTAAGACAAGACACAAGTACTCGTATCCAATCGAAGAATTTGAATTCGTTTTCCGATTGTACCAAAAAAACACATTGTTTGACTTCGTATATAAGTTTATTGTCTTTTCAGATTGCATACTTTCGACTTGACAGCCTCAGCAGCCTAATTACGAGTATGTAAGACACATGTTGTCTATCACGGAGCATTACACCTCGTAAGATTCACATTAGAACCGACATTTTTAAAATGAAAGGGTTTTAATCCAGTTTTAACTTAAGGTCTCTTTAATGTCTTTCTCGTTAATTGAAAGAAGTTTCTTCAGGTTATAATGTATACAACAAAAGTGTTATACAATACAATAGTAATATTATCAACCCAATTATGATAAGGGCGCCAGAGATAATAGTGCCATAATAAAATTTCCTCACGAATCAAAACAAAAACTCAGATTATTCTTTGTAATATTAAAAGCGAGTGATTTAAATTCAATAGGCAATCAAATTCTGACAAAACTGGTATTTCAAATTCTCCGTTTGTTTCATCATAATTTCAACAGGTAGTTTGGCGAGGCGTCGATCAGTGTACATCAGCTTTAGAGCGTAAATGCCCTTAAAGTATCAAACCCAAGAGTTCAAGTATCAAACCCAAGAACAAGCCTCATTTGACGAAGTGAGAAACCCCTCGAGTGCCTCTTTTTAAGCTGTCACCTTGACCCTTGCGCTAACTTCACATACTCGTACACTTATAGGTACACATTCTCCCTGTCTTTGTCTTTGTGTCACGTTTTCGCTTTCTTGATATTTATTATCAGTCTGCTTATGAATGTTGAATTACTTTTACCTCGGAGAAATATAAAAACACTTTTTTTTGCCGTAATAATTTGTAGGATACCCGAATTGAAAAAAAATACAATGGATGCCCATGAAGTTCATGAAGAACTTTAAGTTATTAAAAATATATCATACAATATATAGTATAAACTAGGAACGTCATTTTTTTAAGATTTTTTTCGCTAGATAAGATTAAACATGTGGAATCGTTCTTGTTTCAAACAATTATTTCAAAGGATTTGAACAATACCATTTGTATTATACGTTATAGGTATATCACGCGATACAATTACAGTTAAATTTAAACTTTTGGAGTTTAATAACTTTTAAACCACAAATTAAAACTGACGAAGTATATCAAAAAGTAATATTTCTTGCTCTAACTTTTTATGAATGTTAGCTGGAAGATTACGAATCGAAATCTAGAGTTTCAGAAACGGCTTATGAAACTGAAACTTGAAGTAACTGAAAGCTACTTGAAGTAACTGAAAGCTGTAGCGATAAATCGTAGATTTTCAATTTTATTTTAAACTTTTCTTGATACGGTTCACTGTTTGGTTTGGTTTGATCTTAAGTTTCCCCTACAGAACAAAAAGACAGTTGATTGTTATTAGTTTCCGTGTTTGTCAACAAGATTTGTTTACTTTGTTCTGCAGGGGAGACAAGACTTACGTTGTTATAAACTAGGTAAATGCTTAGTGAAGTTAATACTCGGCGTGCCACAAGTATATACTCGTATGTACTCGTATGTAGACTAGGTGAATGATTAGTGAATTGAATACTCGGCGTGCCACAAGTACATATACGAGTATATTGGTATAGACTAGGTGAATAATCAGTGAAGTGAATACTCGGCGTGCCACAAGTACATATACGAGTATAGTGGTATAGACTAGGTGAATAATCAGTGAAGTGAATACTCGGCGTGCTACAAGTACATATATATTGGTAGACTAGGCGAATGATTAATGAAGTGAATACTTGGCGTGCCAAAAGTACATATATATTAGTAAACTAGATGAATGATTAGGTCGTCATCCCCGGTGCAAGTCCGGCGCGTCGCTTTGTGGCCGCGCACCTAATTTGGTGATCATTATTTATATTTTGATACAAACTTTCTTCTTATATATTTTTTGATAAAGTGTAATGGGTGCATCGCATCCCTGCTTTATTATTTTGATAAAGTGTAATGGGTGCATCGCATCCCTGCTTTATTATTTTGATAAAGTGTAATGGGTGCATCGCATCCCTGCTTTATTATTTTGATAAAGTGTAATGGGTGCATCGCATCCCTGCTTTATTATTTTGATAAAGTGTAATGGGTGCATCGGATCCCTGCTTTATTATTTTGATAAAGTGTAATGGGTGCATCGCATCCCTGCTTTATTATTTTAAATATTTTCACACATTCAAAAGTGAGGTTCACTATTTCATCGCGATTCATCAAATATTATAATTGAGTTACGCTATTCTGTGACGTAACCTATGCGCGGATTCTAACATATACTCGTGCATCCAACTCCACGATGCTGAGTTTAGCTCTTCTTCGTAATGTTACAATATAATGTGGAAGATGTTGGAAATAGGTTCAGTTCAAAAGACGCCATTCTGTCCCATCAAGTACGCGCGCCGGGTGTCCAACTCCGAAAATTTTAATTTGACAATTTTCAGTATTATTTTCAGACATGAAATGAAAAATAAAACCAACACTTCATTATTTTCACAAATTTCAAATTCCGCCATAAAAAGCTAAAGGAAAGACTCGCTGTTTAATGTTCATCATTCACTGTTTTCTATAGAAATTATAAAATATTTAATGGAAACAAAATATTCCAATTATAATCGATGGTTTATATATTCTTATACCATTTGTGCACACACACACTCACTCCTATCTACAAATGGTTGTATTCATGATGATGTACCAATGCACATCTCTATCGTCTGTCCGCCACGACGCGACGTATGCGATGGTTGTATTCATGATGATATACCAATGCACATCTCTAACGTCTGTCCGCCACGACGCGACGTATGCGATGGTTGTATTCATGATGATATACCAATGCACATCTCTAACGTCTGTCCGTCACGACGCGACGTATGCGATGGTTGTATTCATGATGATATACCAATGCACATCTCTAACGTCTGTCCGCCACGACGCGACGTATGCGATGGTTGTATTCATGATGATATACCAATGCACATCTCTAACGTCTGTCCGCCACGACGCGACGTATGCGATGGTTGTATTCATGATGATATACCAATGCACATCTCTAACGTCTGTCCGCCACGACGTGACGTATGCGATGGTTGTATTCATGATGATATTACCAATGCACATCTCTAACGTCTGTCCGCCACGACGCGACGTATGCGATGGTTGTATTCATGATGATATACCAATGCACATCTCTAACGTCTGTCCGCCACGACGCGACGTATGCGATGGTTGTATTCATGCACATCTCTAACGTCTGTCCGCCACGACGCGACGACGTAAAACCATCATATAGAACTTTGCTATAATTTCTGTTTATTTTTTTAAATTTCACTGAATATATGTATTCAAACTTGAATACACAATAATGCAATCATTGATTTTCTAAAATTTCGCTGAATATAAAATATATACAAACTTGAATACACAATAATTCAATCATTGATTTTCTAAAATTTCGCTGAACATAAAATATATACAAACTTGAATACACAATAATTCAATCATTGATTTTCTGAAATTTCGCTGAATATGAAATATATACAAACTTGAATACACAATAATTCAATCATTGATTTATTTTTTATTTCGCTGAATATGAAATTGATACAAACTTGAATACACAATAATTCAATCATTGATTTTCTAAAATTTCGCTCAACATAAAATATATACAAACTTGAATACACAATAATCAAATCATTGATATTCTAAAATTTCACAAAATATATTCAAACTTGAATACACAATAATTCAATCATTGATTTTCTAAATTTTCCCTGAATATCTTTATTCAAACTTGAATACACAATATTTCAATCATTGATTTTCTAAAATTTCACTGAATCTCTTTTTTCAAACTTGAATACATACTATACTCGTAATAACTTGAATACATACTATACTCGTAATAACTTGAATACATACTATACTCGTAATAACCTAAATCGATTCTCTAAACTTTCGTTTTATTTCACTTAACTGAAACTAAATGATATTTTTTCATATATCTTCATTTTAATAAGTTTTTAGTATATTTTATACTTTTAAAACTCTTCTTTGCTGCTAGATCTATTTCATTTCGGAGAATATGCAATAGTTTCATTTGAAACGAGTTTCGAAGCAGGCAATTAGGTGTAGCTGGTGTTAATGTTATTAGGTGGAGCTGTTGGTTATGTTATTAGGTGTAGCTGGTGTTAATGTTATTAGGTGTAGCTGGTATTGATGCTATAAATGAAATAACTAACTTATTTATTATAAGCCTTAGAATAAAAAAATGGAAACACGGAGCGGATATATATCTTCAATAATTATAATTATAATTAGCGGAATAACAAAGTCATTATTTGTTCAATATTCTACAATAATATAGATTCCCACAAAGTTAAACCTTTAATGAATCCTATACTTGTTGATTCAGTGTTTCATCATAAGTAAAGAAAACCTTCAGCCTCCGTAGCCAAGCTGGTAAGAAGCGTGACATCCGATCCGAGGGTTGCGGGTTTGATAATCCGGAGGTTGCGGGTTCCAGCGGAATTTGAATACGCAATCTCCGGAGATTGCGTATTCAAATAGCCCGGGCTAGGGCTAGGTGACTGACGTCTTACCGACTAGACCACGAATGCAAGGCTTAAAGAGGAGTAGTTTCACTCCTTTATTTGGTCCTAACAAATGATGCCTTCTTCTTTCACGCAAGCTAGACTTGAAAATTTTTTTAGCAACATGCAGTGTTGTCGAAAGTCTTTCGGTAATCTCCGATTCTTGGATTTTGGATGATGGTCGGTCTGGCTCGCGGTCCATCGGATACGGAGCATCAGCCTCCAGCCCCATATCTCGAAGGCATCTACAATTATTGTTTCCTTTCTTCATCTCGGCGATGTTTCCACTCCGTATAATGCCTAAGATTTCCCCCAGAGCCTACCATAAACCAGATGGATTTTGTTTCTGCAATACAATACAAAATACGAATTGTCTTTCTTTTCTTCAACATTTATACCTACGAGTATATAGTCGATTACTCAACTAAAAATGACAAAGACTTTACAATGTTTCGTCCTTATTTTTGCTGTAAGGAAGTTTGACCTAGTTAATCTATAATCGCACGCCATGAACAATAAACAACTAACAACTAGCATGGACACGGATCCTAAACTAAGTTGCAATTAAAACGCGAGAAATACATAAAATTATAATATATATTGAAAAAGTTTTATTTAGTGGAATATTTACATATTTCAATGTTCCGTACTGAAACTCCCAGCCACAACGAGAATACTGTATAATATTTCAATGTTCCGTACTGAAGCTCCCAGCCACAACGAGAACGTTGTATAATGTTTTAACATATTTTCTTCTTCCCCTCGAGCAACGTACAATTACCTACTTGTACCATAATGTAATGTACGGGATCTGGGGAAACTGAGAGCGAAAGCATTTCTGTTAACAATATAAACGAAATAAAAAATAGTTTTTTTTTTATTTTGGATTTAACTCACACGAGCAAATACAATTCTGTTACGTGAATATGAAAAGGGACAAAGGGATTTTTTTAAATTGTATCTCAAGATTCTTCCCTATTCACGCATTTTTCCTTTGTCCTGCGTGTGAGATTACTCATTTGCATACGGCATAGTACGTACTCGTAATTAAGGCATCTTACCAACCAGGCCACCAGGAATATTATTTGCATACGGCATAGTACGTCCTCATAATTAAGGCATCTTACCAACCAGGCCACCAGAAATGTTATTTGCATATGGCATAGTACGTACTCGTAATTAAGGCATCTTACCAACCAGGCCACCAGAAATGTTATTTGCATACGACATAGTACGTACTCGTAATTAAGGCATCTTACCAACCAGGCCACCAGGAATGTTATTTGCATACGACATAGTACGTACTCGTAATTAAGGCATCTTACCAACCAGGCCACCAGGAATGTTATTTGCATACGACATAGTACGTACTCGTAATTAAGGCATCTTACCAACCAGGCCACCAGAAATGTTATTTGCATACGACATAGTACGAACTCGTAATTAAAGCATCTTACCAACCAGTCCACCAGAAATGTTATTTGCATACGGCATAGTACGTACTCGTTATTAAGGCGTCTTACCAACCAGGCCACCAGGAATGTTATTTGTGAACGAAAGTATTGACATTGAGTGCGTCTTGTCATCTCCGATTTATTATTAATTAACAAACTTTATTGCCGTGTTAGTGTTTTGCTATTCGTCTTAGCTAAAACTTTATTGCCGTGTTAGTGTTTCGCTATTCGTCTTAGCTAAAACTTGTTTTTAGTATTATTTTTTTAATATTCTACACAATCGTTCCGATAAAGAATTTTAAAAATATATGATTCGTATTGATATCCTCTTGAACTGAATGTACGAGTATTAAGTAACAGGACTATTCGAGTCATATACTTGTTATTATAAAGAAAATGTACTCGTACATCATCTTTAATATCAAATTTATATATATTAATACCACGGACAAACAATTAAAATATTTCAGCTATTTTATGGCACACTTAAAGAGATTCTACAGTAAAATGAAAGCTCTGTTTGTGTAACTTTAGCCATCAAATGTAACTGTAGAAATACGAGTAGATCTATTAAAATATTAATATCAATATGATATATTGAAACGAGCTGAAGATTCCGTCATTAGTCCAATACTCGTACCGCTCCCACAGACGGAATTATAATATATTATACGAGTAAGTCAGAATCATGAGAAAGGAAATCCGACAACCTTCTCCGAGCTCCTCCCGTTGAGATTCCGAGATTCCCCGAAAGTGATAGTCTGATGTAATAATATTGAAATGAAACTGTATCGCTGAGGATTACGAGTATTCGATTGCCTCCGGTAGAAACGGGCTTTATGGTATGTTATGGTATGGTATGCCTAGTTAGGCAGCTAAATATTCAAATTGTCACAAAGGGTGATCGATTGAGAGTTTCTCAACGGTTCTAATTGATTGTAAATAGCGGCAAATTATATGATATTACTCGAGAACAAGGACGGACAGAAAAAGGAATTGTTTCATTCGATCTAACATAGTTTCGGTCCTCCTTTAGTCACAAAATAGCGACAACGCTGTTTTATCGTCCACAAGAGAATCGACGAATCGGACATCCATCCTTCACTATACATACCATATACTCGTATGATACACCGGTGTTACGATGAGGAGGTGTCCCACGTTTGTTCTCTTAACTTTTTATATTATAAATTGTCATACGAGGCATATCCAGAAAGTAAGTGTACTGAATTTTTGTAGGTTACAATTTTTTTTATTTAAACAAAAAAATTACGTGGTTACCGTAGTACATATGTAAGCTATTTTTCGACATAGTCGCCATTCCTCTCAATGCAGGTGGTGAAGCGGGGTATCAACTTTTTGATGCCTTCCTCGAAGTAGTTTCCCGCCAACCCCTCCGTCCACTTCTCCACCTCCTCCTTTACCTCCTCGTCGGTTGAAAACCTTTTTCCACCCATGTGCAGCTTCAGGGAGGTAAAGAGATAGTAATCTGAAGGTGCTAGGTCAGGGGAATGCGCGGGATGGTTCAGGACATCCCATTTAAATCGTTGGCCGAGTGTGGTCTAGCATTGTCGTGCAGCAGGCAGACTCCCTTTGTCAGCATGCCTCTCCTCTTGTTCTGAATCACTCTCCGCAATTTTTTTAGGGTCTCACAGTATCTTGCAGAGTTGATGGTCTCCCCTTGAGGCATATATTCAATTAAAATTATGCCTTGACAGTCCCAAAACACGGATGCCATGATTTTCTTGGCTGAAATTGTGGTTTTGAACTTTTTGGCGGAGGATGAAGAGGTGTGACGCCACTGTTGAGACTGCCTTTTGGTTTCAGGCGTGTAGTGTGCAACCCAAGTTTTATCTCCAGTAACGATGGAGCGGAGAAATTCATCTCCATGGAGTTTGCAGCGCCTCAAAAACTCTTGCCCGGCATTATTTATTTCGCACTTGGCGGGAAATTGGATTGACATTTTTCACGAAACGTGTTGTCGCGTCGACACTTCTCAACGTACTGACCTCGAACTGGTCTCGTTGCGGAGGGGAAGGGTCAGGCTACACGGAAGTGTAGCCAACATGTCGAAAATAAAATCCATCCGGTCGTGAGAGCCTCAGTACACTTACTTTCTGGATACGCCTAGTATTATGTCCTATTTTTCTTTGTGCAAACAAATGTTACAATTATTCAAAAAATTATATAGAATTGTATAACTTACACGTATGGAAATTTCGCACTACCATCTAGTGAAACAATACAAACAAACACATAAATAACCACACAGTTAGCTGCAGATTGGATGTTGGTACTCGTATCTGCGTTGCGGGGAATCCCGCTCGGACTTCACGTAGTGGGGCGAGATGAGACGAGACAAGACGAGACGTGAGAGCGACGATCCATTATACCTACTCGAAATACAACAGTAAACTCTTTATTATACTCGTAATACAACAGCAAACTCTTTATTATGTTCGTAATACAACAGTAAACTCTTTATTATACTCGTAATACAACAGTAAACTCCCTATTATACTCGTAATACATTCGATAAACCCCATCTCCTATGGCGTACCTTTAGTTATTTTTTAATATTTTAAATTGTATATATATTTATTATGATATTGAACTATTTTTGGTTTTATACATGTTTTTATACATATATTTATGTACTTCATAACACGGATGTCCTCTTTTTGTCCCCTTTTTTTAACTGAGTAGTTCAAAAGTCCTCTTTTGATGTGTAGAATGTGTTATCGAGGTGATGATAATGATTTACCGAATTCTAGACTCTCACATCTTCTTTAAAGTTGCTAGCATGATATGTGTGTTGGTAATTATAATAGTAGACTTTATATAAAAAAAAAATTGATTTTCCAACCATTCATGTGAAAATCTAAAAGAACGTTCGAGGAATTGGCAAAGTGGATCGGTAAACATAATTTTGTTTATTTAGTTAGTGAACTAAGTCGCTTACTTTTCGGTATTCTTTGTTATTCTGAAAAAATGCACGTGCGTGTTTTTGTATAAACAAATATTTATGATATGCCTGAAGGCTTTTATAAACTAATATACGAGTATATCTCAGTGTCGTAAAAAAATATTTAACAAAAAGAAGGTTTTTCAACAAAATCGCTAGAGAAATCAATTAGGAAGATAACAATTAGGAAGATAACAATTAGGAAGATAACAATTAGGAAGATAACAATTAGGAAGATAACAATTAGGAAGATAACAATTAGGAAGAGAACAATTAGGAAGATAACAATTAGGAAGATAACAATTAGGAAGATAACAATTAGGAAGATAACAATTAGGAAGAGAACAAAAAATATAATGGGAAAATCTGTTTATTGATTCAAAATACAGTAGATTAGATTTCTAAAAAAATCCCCTTATCAGATATTTTATAAACCGTCTTTAGATGATAGTGGAGAATCTAGATGATAGTGGAGAATCTAGATGATAGTGGAGAATTTAGATGATAGTGGAGAATTTCTAATTTGAGATCTTTCACCTAAAAAAGAACGACCGAGAATATACGATATAATTAAATGATTTCCACTTTATGCTACGTTATAATATTGTAGTATCCAACCACTAACAAAGGTATAACATTCGGATATAATGGATCTGTTACCGTAGATTTCCACTTTATGTTACGTTATAATAGTATCCGACCACTAACAAAGGTAAAACATTCCGATATAATGGATCTGTTACCGTAGATTTCCACTTTATGCTACGTTATAATAGTATCCGACCACTAACAAAGGAAAAACATTCCGATATAATGGATCTGTTACCGTAGATTTCCACTTTATGCTACGTTATAATAGTATCCGACCACTAACAAAGGAAAAACATTCGGATATAATGGATCTGTTACCGTAGATTTCCACTTTATGCTACGTTATAATAGTATCCGACCACTAACAAAGGAAAAACATTCGGATATAATGGATCTGTTACCGTAGATTCCGACAATTTTTCATGAATATTTTCGTACTCTCAAAACATCACAAAAAGAAAATACCGTTGTTTAACAAGAAGAAGTAATCTCAAGTATTATTCTAAATTAAATTAGCATGATTATGATTGCAAAATGTAAGTGTATGCATGCATGTATGTATACTCGTATAACATATAAACACATACACATGTGTATGACAATTGTGTCTTAAGGTTAAATCAATGAAAAAGCAAAGATGATTTAACTTGACACGAAAATGTATAATAATAAGTTATCGGTAAACCGCGGGGGCAGAACAGAACAGAACAGTCAGTGGATGGTGGGATTAATACTCGTAAATATCGCCGTCTCGATAATCTCGACTCGACGCCGACGAGCTGAAAGTAGGCAAGTATTGTAACTTAGGACTAGGAGTATTCCCGAAGAATGAAGTAAGCGTCCATGACTCCTCCACACGAAGCGAGCGGCCACCTGTGAGATCCTGTCAGCTCCCTGGCACGCGGCCATACGCTGCTGCGGTGACGTCGACTCCGGCCCGTGCTCTGCTCTGCTCCGCTATAACGAGTGGTCGGTCGGCTTTCGGCCGTCATTCCACCATTCTGCACCCAGGGCCGGCCGGCATCGCGGTGCTTCTCAACTTTTCTTTGAATCAGTGGTAGCCAACGTTCATTCGTACGGACCACATGCGGGCCGCTAGTGGGTTTATTTATCATCAATATGTGTAGGAATATTAAAATTGAATTATATTGTTTATATGTTAGTTAAAGCATTAACGTTGTGGAGGTTTAAATACATTGTAGTTTGTTTTATCAAACACTGTCTATTCCACTTTTTGTAACAGTATAACCCTACCGGTTTCAAGGTGCACACCTCATCTCAAGTCTTGTTTGTGCTCCCCTGAAGATGAGGTGAAAGCATTGAAACCGGTAGGGTTATACCGTTACAAAAAGTGGAATAAACAGTGTTTGATAGAACAAATTACAATAAAATTGTATTACCTAAAAACGAGGTAACATACTTCAAAGTCAAGCATTTGACTATCTTCGTTACCACCACGGTTTGGTTGCAATTGAAACGTTACCACAACGTTTTGATTGCAAATTATACGTTACCACAACGTCTTGATTGCAATTGAAACGTTACCACCACGTCTTGATTGCAATTGAAACGTTACCACCACGTCTTGATTGCAATTGAAACGTTACCACCACGTCTTGATTGCAATTGAAACGTTACCACCACGTCTCGATTGCAATTGCAACGTTACCACCACGTCTTGATTGCAATTGAAACGTTACCACCACGTCTGGATTGTAATTTATTATAATTATTCCTTGAACTAACTGCCTAAATATGTAATAAAATATCTTTGGTTTAGACTGGTAAAAAAAATTAAATAAAATTCCTTGGTCGATTGAAAAAAATACATCAATTTTAAAAATATTCGTTTTATTAATAATTAAAAAATGTGAGCCTTAAGACTGGTTGTCATTCGCAAGATTGTACAATATTTATCTAGCAACAATGCCTGATTGTTATATTTTCCATGACTTTATAAATACGAGTAACAGCTTGCGGACTGCACAAAACACCCTGGTCGGCCACATTCAGCCCGCGGGCTACAGGGAGGCCATGCTTGCTTTAAATCATTCATTATTTCCGTTTCATCCAATTAAAGGATGTTTCGTTTAAAAATCATTTGGATAAAATATATTAATATTAAGTATGTTATATCTCGTTTAATGTATTAAACTCTTTTAAAAAGAGGATCTTTTAAAAATGTATGATCATTAATGCTTCATTAGAATAGTCACATAGGACAATGGGGGGGGACAATTTATATGATCATTAATGCTTATTAGAATAGTCACATAGGACAATGGGGGGACAATTTATATGATCATTAATGCTTCATTAGAATAGTCACATAGGGCAATGGGGGGGGGACAATTTATATGATCATTAATGCTTCATTAGAATAGTCACATAGAGCAATGAGGGGACAATTTATATGATCATTAATGCTTCATTAGAATAGCCACATAGGACAATGGGGTGACAATTTGTAACATAAATAAATAAAGTGATGACGGATGAATGTTAAATGAAGGCTAACGTGTTGAGTAAGATAGAGAAAATCTATCTGAGATGTTAACATCATCTTTATTATTAATTCCACAATGCTTTTATTATTATACTTTAATGTAATTCAACGATTATACAAATGAAATTACACAGTTCAAATTCTAAAAGTGTTTTCGTTACAAAAGGCCATAACACTCACATGTGCAGTCAATATTATTAGTAAGTCTTTCTTCGTTCATTCGTTACGCATGCCCAAACCATCTCATGTCCAAACCATAAATTTTTCATCTTAATTAAAACAACAGCCATGGATTCCCATTCATCCCTAATTACGATATTCCGTATTCTGTCACATATTGTCACCTCAATAATTATTCTTAATGCACGCATTTCCACAAGATCAATTCAACTCCTATCAGTCTTTTTCCACGTCTACGTTTCTTTCCCATAAATAATAATTAATAATGGCGAAGTCAAAACATATTTTTCAATTACCCTTAATTTTTTAACGGTCCTCAGATTACGATTCACATTCCCTGGGTTAAGCCGAGTCACTAAAAAGTTTTTTAGTCCGATTGAAATTTACCCGAGCCTATGCGGGTTTTGTCTGTCCCCTAAGGAGCGGGCGCTAAGAAAATGTATGCCGGTTGCTCTCCTGGGACTGGGAATATATTGGTCCGATTGGGATTGACCCGAGCCTATGCGGGTTTTGTCTATCCCCTAGAGCGCGGGTGCTAAGAAAATGTATGCCGGTTGCTCTCCTGGGACTGGGAATATTTTGATCATATTGGGATTGACCCGAGCCTATGTGGGTTTTGTCTATCCCCCAGAGCGCGGGTGCTAAGAAAATGTATGCCGGTTGCTCTCCTGGGACTGGGAATATTTTGATCATATTGGGATTGACCCGAGCCTATGCGGGTTTTGTCTATCCCCCAGAGCGCGGGTGCTTAGAAAATGTATGCCGGTTGCTCTCCTGGGACTGGGAATATTTTGGTCATATTGGGATTGACCCGAGCCTATGCGGGTTTTGTCTATCCCCCAGAGCGCGGGTGCTTAGAAAATGTAGTCTGGTTGCTCTCCTGGGACTGGGAATATTTTGGTCCGATTGGGATTGACCCGAGCCTATGCGGGTTTTGTCTATCCCCCAGAGCGCGGGTGCTAAGAAAATGTATGCCGGTTGCTCTCCTGGGACTGGGAATATTTTGGTCCGATTGGGATTGACCCGAGCCTATGCGGGTTTTGTCTATCCCCCAGAGCGCGGGTGCTAAGAAAATGTATGCCGGTTGCTCTCCTGGGACTGGGAATATTTTGGTCCGATTGGGATTGACCCGAGCCTATGCGGGTTTTGTCTATCCCCTAGAGCGCGGGTGCTAAGAAAATGTATGCTGATTGCTCTCCTGGGACTGGGACTAGGAATATTTAGCATTTGATTAACACTTATATATTTGTTCTATTTTCAACAGAACTGTTAGTCATTAGGTACATTTTTTTTGGAGGGACTCCCGGGTGGGAGAAGGAGAGTGGGCAGGCCGAGGCTGCGATGGGAGGACGAAGTTGAGAGGGACGCAACCCGGCTGCTACAGGCGCAGGATTGGAGGGTCGTGGCAGAAGACAGGAGTTGGAGGCGAAGATTGACGGAGGCCAAAGCTCGATATGGGCTGTAACACCATCGAAAGAAAGAAAGTGTAAATGTATCACCATTTATCCAGTGTGGTGAGAAATCGAAAGTTTAAAGAAGGACATATCACTTTCTGCCTCCACCGGAATATTAACATTCTCTTCTGTTTGCGATGTTGATGTTTCTTCTCTACTGAAACACGGTTCCTGCTCATCTATTTCTTATTCGATTACAGACGCTTGTTCCAATTCAGACAAATGTTGAGGTGTACTATATAGTCTTCATCATTGACACATCAGAGTCAAGATCCTAAATATATTTTTCTACTTGATCTTCATCCATTTTCACGGTTTATTTTATAAAACAGCAAAACAGGAAAGAACTTCAAAGATAATATTTAAAACTTAATATTTTAACACAAATCTTAAATGAAAAACTATTTTAACAACAATCTAGACCGTACGATAACCATGGGAAAATATTAAGCCACAGGACGAGTTTATACAATTATGTTAAGTAATATGGCAAAAATAATGGACTGCCTAGGCCTAGCGCATCGAATAAATATCGACATGCGACACCCGACTAACGCGCCGCCGGAGTAGATATAGTAGCTGTGTTAGTGACGCCTCGAATCTCTGTTTTCCAGGCAAAGATACAGATAGAAAAAAATATATTTCAAATACTGACACCACATAAAACAATTAAATAAATATGTAGATTTGAAGAAAAAGGATTCTACTATACGATGGATATTTTTCAAATTGAAAATATGATTGGGTTTAGTTAAAAAAATAGCTCAAAACCTGACATCAGAATAATACTGGTATTGTAGTGTGCAGTGCAGTACGGACACTTTTCTTCCACTGCTACGAGTATTGTAGTGTGCCGATTCCTCAGAGCTACGGTATACTCCGATTGTACCCGCGGAGCTTACAAATATTTATTAATATCTCTGATTTATTCTCTTTGTTTTTAATGCATATTGCTGACTCTCTCGTTCTTTGAAAGCATGAATGGCGCGAATACCATTCGATTCTGAGAAAACTTTAACTAGTTTTTCGTTTCGTATATTTTATATTAATACGTCTTGTTTGTATTTAAAAACAGATTCTTCGTCATAACTATACTTAGTTAATGATTCGTCGTCATAACTATACTTAGTTAATGATTCGTCGTCATAATTATACTTAGTTAATGATTTTCAATCCTTATCTACTTGTATTTCAAGAGCTGCGTACAGTGTATGGTACGAGTACTCTTTGATTGAATAGTCACTTAAGTAAAATGTAGAATAAGGTAAATAAGGAAATTAAATAATATTTGTAGAGCTTTAGCGTTTAGCGTTAACACCAAGGTAATTCATTTTCATTCGAATATCATTAAAAATTGAAATACTGTTTAATCCATTTGGACAAATATATATTTCTGCTCAACGAGTTTCGAGTCATACGCGACTCGTCTTCGGCGCTACTCCGAACTAACTAAGAAAAGTCGTGTATGACGACCTCCGTAGCCTAGTTGGTAAGACACCATTCCTCCCAGCCCGAGGGTTGCGGGTTCGATTCCCGTTGGAACGCAGATCTTTTCAAAAAGGATTCCAGTCTGGTTTCTACTCAATGCTTCATTAAAACCTTTCTGCTCAGTTTAAAGAGAAAGCCTGGCAGGTTGTGTGTACTGTATACAACGAAAGTGTAATGCAATACAATATGACTTGAACATAAATATGACATATATTTTTGAAGTGGATCAAATAAATATTGTTTCAATTAGGAACTCTTCTCCTTCTACGTTTGGCCCTCACACGCGGTGTGTTTGGCCCTCACACGCGATGTGTTTTTCCCTCTGACGCGGTGTGTTTGGCCCTCACACGCGGTGTGTTTGGCCCTCCCACGCGGTGTGTTTGGCCCTCCCACGCGGTGTGTTTGGCCCTCACACGCGGTGTGTTTGGCCCTCACACGCAGTGTGTTTTCTCCGACCAGATCACTGAGTCCGAAGTTAAGTAGTGCAGCCCTTATTTAAATGGAGCTTGGAATTATACTCATATTTAACTTAATATTTTTTAAATTTTATTTAACTATAATTAACAAGTTTTTATTATATTTAACTATAATAAACGAGTTTCATCATACAGGTTATATTTATAATATGACATATTTTATGACATACGTACAGAAACGTAATTAAAATACAAACTCAAAAACTGAATTAATATCAAATTGATTATCGGTAAATTGAAACACAAACAAGTCAATCCAATATGGCGGGTATTGTGATAGACGTTTTTCCATTGCTGATCCTGTAGCGTGAAATGTTCTACCTCAGTAACAATTGTTAGAGCTAGAGATATGGGTGGCGTGTGCAGCTTTAGGAAGCGCTTGAAGACAACTCTTTTTGGAGGCCTTATCAAAATGTGTAAAGGTATATGAGCACTCCCCACATGCACTACACCACAACGAAAGGATCTAAAAATGTTTTCTGCGGTTTTGTGAACTTATGTAGTCTGAGGGGAAATACCTAATCTTATGGCCGCAGCCACCACCTTCCTATAATATTATAATATATAGCGAGCTCGAGTCCCGAGCTAGAGCGGCCTTGTGAACAATTAGCTTTTTAAATGGGCCCTTATAATTATTACCATACAAGAAACTTTTTTTTTAACTTTTCAATATAAATAGAAGCATTCATCTTTGTTTGTATTGGAATACAATATGGGAGCTGTTTACTGTAACATACCATACGAAGAGGCTGTTCACCTCCCAAACTGTTGAAATTTACTTAGGAAATGGAAGCGAACACAGAGTATCCAAGAAAATACTAAACGAGGAAGATACAAAAATGCAAATTGATTTAATTGTAGATAATGGGAGTTTCCTTTAAGATAATGGCAGATTCCTTTAAGATAATGGGAGTTTTGTTTAAGATATCTTCATCATATATTATGAGATCGACAAAAGGCCGTGAAGAGTTCAATCGAAACATTTTTATCTGTTATAGGATTGTAAAAATAATAATAAAAGGACAATTTAAAAAGCGCCGTTAGGAGACCAAACTCCCGTCAAGGATGCTCTTATTTGGAACTCATGCCCACTATTATTGACTAATTAAAAAGTGTAATGATGGTAAGGAAGTCGCTGCAGTTATTAGATTGTGGGCTATTCTATCCCCACATATATTCAGAAAAACATATTTGATAAGAAAAATGCCGAAAAATTACCAAAGGAAGTTAAACCACATAGAAACCATTATAGATCTTCCGATATGTGACAGTAACACATTCGGCTTTAGGTGTAGTGTAGTGCATGTGTGAAATGTTCATATAACATCATAAATTTTGATAAGACCTCCCAAAATGGGTTGTCTTCACGTACTGCCTTAAGCCACACACGTCATCCAATCCACATCTCGAACAGTAAGAGCTACCATATACCATTCCACACCAAAAGGACTATCAATGGTCAAAACTCGGTCGTAATACCCCGCTCTATTGGATTGATTTGGAACAATCAATATTCATAAAAATTATCGATTATCTAAGAAATGAAAATCTATTGTATTATATATACTTACCCTGAAAGGGTTCGATGTGATGGTGTGTATGTTTCTATTATCCATTTGTTATGGCCTTTTGCAACGAAAACACTTTTAGAATTTCAACTGTGTAATTTTATTTGTATGATCGTTGAATTACATCAAAGTATAATATTAACAGTATTATAGAAGTAATAATAACGATGATGTTAACATCGTAGTGGCTTTAAGAATAATGATTGCTGCCTCTGATATGACGTCCTATTTAAAGCGAAGATAACATACGCACGATCCTTAGATAATTAAGAAGGAATTTGTCGGGTATGTTATCGTTGCCCTTAAGGTTAAATCGATATCAGGCGCTTATTTGGAATGTATCGTTCGCTGTTTACTTCAATTTAGTGATATGAAATCTTTATTGAATTTGGATAGTAAGCAGCTCCTGATAATTCCGACAGATGATAAATGTTAACATAATACATTGAGTTAAGTTTGACATACACGTGATAACACTAATATTAATTGGATGTAGATAACATGGTACATGATATGGTTAACATTGATAAGCTTAACATTGGTTTGCATGATTACTTATAATATTTATTGGATGTGGATAACAGAGTATATGATAAGATTAACATTGGTAGGGATACATTACACATTCTTCCCTACGAGTTTTCAAATAAATATTCTTAAAATCATCAATCTAAAGTTGTGGGAGTTCCTTGTTTTAATATCAGATAAATGTGTTTACATAATTCGATTTCGCGTAAAAATATTTACCTCGTTTAGCAACTGAAGGAACGAAATACGATCTTAACCATTCATTTATTGTTTATCATATTTTTAATTTTGATTAAATGTTTGCTCTATTTTTTAAAAGGATTTTCATAAAGTAAAATTGTGCATTGAAACTGTTTCCAGTCGAAAGTTTTTACACACTCCTCGCAGTATGAATGCGCATAGAAAAAGTTTTTATTTAATGTTTATAATTTTTTTTCTATAATTAAATAATCAAATGATCTATATGAAAAAGTGGCCCATATTTATTCATTTACTCTAAATTAAATTAATAAACCTCACTGAAGATCGGAAGATTTTTGAAATTAAAGAAAATCTTGAAAATTTTAATAATTACAGGATAAAATGTCAATAAACTTTATATACACAGAAGATATCTTCATTTTTCAGGAACTGAAATGTTGACGTAATTGTAGAATGGATATGTACATTGTGTGATCAGTAAATCTATATTTGCTCTCAGTTAATCTATATTTATTAATTAATTCTGAAACAATCAGACCGGGAGCCACTGGAACTGGGTCGGAAGACTAACGTTCTACCATAGAACATATTGCGTTACTTGATTTATATAATAATTACGTACAATACATTTGGAGATTTTTGTTTTAAAGCATATAAAGACTTACAATAACAATATCTGCTCTATAAGTAGATATCTGCTCTCTCTGTAGATATCTGCTCTCTCTGTAGATATCTGCTCTCTCTCTGTAGATATCTGCTCTCTCTGTAGATATCTGCTCTCTCTGTGGATATCTGCTCTCTCTGTAGATATCTGCTCTCTCTGTAGATATCTGCTCGCTCTGTGGATATCTGCTCTCTCTGTAGATATCTGCTCTCTCTGTAGATAAACAACAAATAAACTATAAATAACGATTCAAATGTTAATAAAATACCTTAAAACGTATAATTTCCAACGATGAGAATTATAACTATGAGAAACTGTTAACGATTTAATAATAATTATAATCCTATTAGTACGCTTTAAAACGACGGACGTCTTTTTGTATTTTAATGTGATTTTATGTGGCAGGAATGTTATTTTATTGTCTTTCAAAACAAAGTTTTAAGTGACAAAAGTATTTAAATATAATATAATCGTGCATGTCTGTAGACCTTAAAATAAAGTAGAATTGATATACACACTATAAACTGTCGTGGTTTTAACGAAATTGTGGCATTATAATTTCAACTAAGTTAGTTTAACACGGGAATTGCAAAACTCTCTGAATTCATGATTATTACGAATAATTTACCATAAAATTGAATTCCTGAAACAACTACTAATTAGAAATGCCATAGTTAACTAATTTATTTTAAATACGTGCATATCATCACGCTGTGTCCTTTGTGGAGTAGGTCAAGAGAACAGAGCTCCAGATTTTTCTATCCAAGCGCAAAACATTCATACATCTCGTAATGCACAATTTTTTATCACTTTACCTTCTTTCAAAATCTGATCCTATTCCATACGCACCTTACACTTATATCTTGTTACTCGCTAACTCATTCTCCACTTGTCCAAACCATCTTAAAGCTGCTTCCATCCCCTTACTTAATCATCCATGTTACTCGCTAACTCATTCTCCACTTGTCCAAACCATCTTAAAGCTGCTTCCATCCCCTTACTTAATCATCCATGTTACTCGCTAACTCAGTCTCCACTTGTCCAAACCATCTTAAAGCTGCTTCCATCCCCTTACTTAATCATCCATGTTACTCGCTAACTCATTCTCCACTTGTCCAAACCATCTTAAAGCTGCTTCCATCCCCTTACTTAATCATCCATGTTACTCGCTAACTCAGTCTCCACTTGTCCAAACCATCTTAAAGCTGCTTCCATCCCCTTACTTAATCATCCATGTTACTCGCTAACTCATTCTCCACTTGTCCAAACCATCTTAAAGCTGCTTCCATCCCCTTACTTAATCATCCATGTTACTCGCTAACTCATTCTCCACTTGTCCAAACCATCTTAAAGCTGCTTCCATCCCCTTACTTAATCATCCATGTTACTCGCTAACTCAGTCTCCACTTGTCCAAACCATCTTAAAGCTGCTTCCATCCCCTTACTTAATCATCCATGTTACTCGCTAACTCATTCTCCACTTGTCCAAACCATCTTAAAGCTGCTTCCATCCCCTTACTTAATCATCCATGTTACTCGCTAACTCAGTCTCCACTTGTCCAAACCATCTTAAAGCTGCTTCCATCCCCTTACTTAATCATCCATGTTACTCGCTAACTCAGTCTCCACTTGTCCAAACCATCTTAAAGCTGCTTCCATCCCCTTACTTAATCATCCATGTTACTCGCTAACTCATTCTCCACTTGTCCAAACCATCTTAAAGCTGCTTCCATCCACTTACTTAACCATCCATGTTACATGACGAAAAGTGTGGATGTGGGGAAAGCGAAAGGTTTGTGTTAGCATATAACGAAGTGGGGATCTGTTATCTCTGTCTAACTCAATAGGGACATGGCGTGATTGTAATGATGATGAACTCTTCAACAACCCAGGTGTTTATGTAGTGCTAGCATTAACATGAGGGACACCTTGTGTATGAATACCAACCGCAAGGCTGTAGTGTAGTATAGTGGTATAGTGTATTGTACTGTAGTGTAATGTAATGTAATAAGCAGCGAGCGCTCGCCGCGTAAGCACGTTCCACGTTAGCCAGCACTCGGGACCAGCCGAGCGCGCTAATGAGCTGAGCGTGATAATTGAGTTTGCCATCAATCCACGTGGAGTGGAGGCTGACTCCCGGCCTTGTGCGGAATCTGAGCCTATTCCATCCCGCGCTTCGGCCACTTCCTAATCTAATTATACATATTATTATTCATTCTGGGAATGAAAGAGAATTTTGTTATTTTAACTTTGATAAGCAATGGCGGGACACGCTTATAGTATAGAACCGGTTAAGAAATCGTCTCAGAGATCCGGCAATATTGGTATTTTGGACCGAAAGAAAACCGGCCGATACGAGACTCACCAAAAAAAATCAAATATCCAAAAGCGTATGTTATTTACATCAAACCCATTTTTTTCGCCAAAAAAGGACTTACGCGTACAAAAAAGTACTTATCATACATGTACAAAAGGAAAATAAAACATTTTCTGAGAACAACGAACACAAATATTTTTTAAATTTCAGTCCAAGTCATTGTTAGTCATAATTGACTCCAATGTACTCGTAACATACCAGTATTTTCAATATTGTATAGCAATTGATAGTGTTTAATAGGTAGCATACAAATATAATAATAATCAAACTAAGGAATAAACGACAATTAATCTACGAGTAGTTACTGGTTCTACGGATTAACACATTTTTATTTTAAAATAATAAATTAATCAATTTTGTTCATGAAAATATCACACCCGTAGAGAGGGCAAGATACGTGCGGGCGAGATTTATGCACACTCGTAGAGGGCAAGATACGTGCGGGGGAGATTTGTGCACACTCGTAGAGGGCAAGATACGTGGGGGGAGATTTGTGCACACTCGTAGAGGGCAAGATACGTGCGGGGGAGATTTGTGCACACTCGTAGAGGGCAAATACGTGCGGGGGAGATTTGTGCACACTCGTAGAGGGCAAGATACGTGCGGGGGAGATTTGTGCACACTCGTAGAGGGCAAGATACGTGCGGGGAAGATTTGTGCACACTCGTAGAGGGCAAGATACGTGCGGGGGAGATTTGTGCACACTCGTAGAGGGCAAGATACGTGCGGAGGAGATTTGTGCACTCTCGTAGAGGGCAAGATACGTGGGGGGAGATTTGTGCACACTCGTAGAGGGCAAGATACGTGCGGGGGGAGATTTGTGCACACTCGTAGAGGGCAAGATACGTGCGGGGGAGATTTGTGCACACTCGTAGAGGGCAAGATACGTGTGAGGGAGATTTGTGCACACTCGTAGAGGGCAAGATACGTGCGGGGGAGATTTGTGCACACTCGTAGAGGGAAAGATACGTGCGGGGAAGATTTGTGCACACTCGTAGAGGGCAAGATACGTGCGGGGGAGATTTGTGCACACTCGTAGAGGGCAAGATACGTGTGGGGGAGATTTGTGCACACTCGTAGAGGGCAAGATACGTGCGGGGGAGATTCGTGCACACTCGTAGAGGGCAAGATACGTGGGGGGAGATTTGTGCACACTCGTAAAGGGCAAGATACGTGCGGGGGAGATTTGTGCACACTCGTAGAGGGCAAGATACGTGCGGGGGACATTTTTGCACACTCGTAGTTTGTACAATAAGTTCTCAAACCGATAATATGCACATATTGTACACATCGAATCTTACTAGCGCTTCTTTACGATCTTCAAGTCGCTACTAAGACAGCTAAACAGTGGATATCCTTACCCGATAAGACTTATCGTCTTTGCGCAAGTACAGCATTTATGTGGCCAAGTGGACATGCATTAACGAGGTATAAAGGTTTTGTAGGAGGTCGCAAAGTATTGGTTTAATTTTATTTTTTATTTTTCGCGGGGTCGTAAGGCTAAAAAGTTTGAGAAACAATGCCTTAAATAGATCAGGCACATTTCATAATGTGAACCAAACAGACCTGCCCCTCACTTAGTTTAAGTTCCACGCAAAAAATCCGAAGGGAAGAAATTAACGTGTACCATTCTAAAGCTGATGAAAACGTGGAAATTATTGCGCAATTTGATATGAGTCACAACGTTTTCCTAGAACAATACTCATTAAGATTGCCTTTTACCGGAGAAAAAATCAAATCCATATTTCTCGCGAACCTCCGTGGTACTCGTAAAACACTTCTCTTCACCGGCCTTCTTGGTGTCGCGTGTTAGATTCTTGTTAGTGTCAATTAAAAAAAAGACTTTCGCTTTGGTTTTTATCAAAGGTCCCTTTGACATCCACGTATTTATTGTTGGTTGAAAAAGTTCTTGTTGTACATAACATATATACGAGTATGTTATACATACAAAGAAAGTAATATCTACACATACGAGTACAATACTCGTACGGGTTTTAATATCCGCCATTGGTCGGCGATCGGGCTCTTGTCTATTTGCTTGAGATCTGACTGTTATCTAACATATTTGCTTCAAATTGGGCTGTTGTCTATTTGCTTTAGATTGGGCTGTTGTATATTTGCTTCAGATTGGGCTGTTGTATATTTGCTTCAGATTGGGCTGTTGTATATTTGCTTCAGATCGGTCGACAGGAGGATATAGAGATATAGAGACGGAGACTGTTAAATGTAGTTTTATATTATCAACAAAAAAATCAAATATGAAATATCGCTAATCAAATATGAAATATAACTGTCGTTGCCTGGTTGAAAAGACGGCTTTCTTTGAATCCTTTTAAATTGATTTTAAAAAGAGTTCCAGTCTAGTTTTCAATTTCATCATTAATGCGTATGGAAACCCTTCAGCATATCAAAATTGATGATTCGGACATATTAAAAAGCCAGGCCGGGAGACAACATTATCTTCGTGCATCATCAATGTTACACGTATATCAAATAAGAATGTTATTAGCGGACGAACTTTTTCACCAGACTAGTAACTTTTTTATATTTATTTTTATGAGTACCCGAACCCGAAACTCCAGGATGGAAGTCAAGCGTCTTACCAACTAGACCACGGAGGCTGTATAGGTTTTTACTAAAGGCCTCTATAATATATTTCTGGTTGGTCCGAAGAGATTGCCACATTAAGAATAAGCCCGTCAAATTGTGTTTTATACAACGAACGAAAATAAATCTAATATGTTTAAGTATCAGTTTCAATGGCGTGCGTACTTTGAAAATATTTCAATGGTCGTAATGTCGACTGTAAACGGTCTCAAATGGGCAAATCGATGGGAACACGACACGTTTCGTTTGTCCTTTGACGTGTATTTCAATAGAAAAGCTTTCGTGCGAGCAGGGCCGGTACACCTTACCAGCCTTACCCTCCATTTATCGCATCATCATCATCATCATCACCATTTCGCCACGTTGCTATTAAATCAGGCGGGTAGGCCGAGAGAACGGATATTAACTATTTTCTAATTTGATTGTGCCGAGTATTATGTTAAATTCCAATCAAAATAGGGTTTAAATTTAAATTATTGACAAAATATATAAACAATTAATATCTATTAGAACGCTTAGTGTTCCATCTCGACTTTTTTGGGTTCGATAGGCTATTTTTTTTCACTTTTTACACGTTTGAAATTATGTGATTGGTCGGAAACTTTATAAAACATGTACAATATAAAACAAACTTGAAACACAAAATTCAATCCCAAAAAAAATGAACGATTTCATATTGTTATTAAATTAAAAAATATATATTATAAAATAAACATGTTTTGAGACTTTCGCGTTTCTTTGTATTATGTATGTTACTTGTATACGGTCTTTCGTAGTATTGTGCCGCGTTGTTGTATACCTTAACATACGTTAAATCTTTCGTAGTATTGTGCCGCGTTGTTGTATACCTTAACCTACGTTAAATCTTTCGTAGTATTGTGCCGCGTTGTTGTATACCTTAACCTACGTTAAATCTTTCGTAGTATTGTGCCGCGTTGTTGTATACCTTAACCTACGTTAAATCTTTCGTAGTATTGTGCCGCGTTGTTGTATACCTTAACCTACGTTAAATCTTTCGTAGTATTGTACCGCGTTGTTGTATACCTTAACCTACGTTAAATCTTTCGTAGTATTGTGCCGCGTTGTTGTATACCTTAACCTACGTTAAATCTTTCGTAGTATTGTACCGCGTTGTTGTATACCTTAACCTACGTTAAATCTTTCGTAGTATTGTGCCGCGTTGTTGTATACCTTAACCTACGTTAAATCTTTCGTAGTATTGTGCCGCGTTGTTGTATACCTTAACCCATGTTAAATCTTTCGTAGTATTGTGCCGCGTTGTTGTATACCTTAACCCATGTTAAATCTTTCGTAGTATTGTGCCGCGTTGTTGTATACCTTAACCTACGTTAAATCTTTCGTAGTATTGTACCGCGTTGTTGTATACCTTAACCTACGTTAAATCTTTCGTAGTATTGTGCCGCGTTGTTGTATACCTTAACCTACGTTAAATATTTTGTAGTATTGTACCGCGTTGTTGTATACTTTAACCTACGTTAAATCTTTCGTAGTATTGTGCCGCGTTGTTGTATACCTTAACCCATGTTAAATCTTTCGTAGTATTGTGCCGCGTTGTTGTATACCTTAACCCATGTTAAATCTTTCGTAGTATTGTGCCGCGTTGTTGTATACCTTAACCCATGTTAAATCTTTCGTAGTATTGTGCCGCGTTGTTGTATACCTTAACCCATGTTAAATCTTTCGTAGTATTGTGCCGCGTTGTTGTATACCCTAACCTACGTTAAATCTTTCGTAGTATTGTGCCGCGTTGTTGTATACCTTAACCCATGTTAAATCTTTCGTAGTATTGTGCCGCGTTGTTGTATACCTTAACCTACGTTAAATCTTTCGTAGTATTGTGCCGCGTTGTTGTATACCTTAACCTACGTTAAATCTTTCGTAGTATTGTGCCGCGTTGTTGTATACCTTAACCTACGTTAAATCTTTCGTAGTATTGTACCGCATTGTTGTATACCTTAACCTACGTTAAATCTTTCGTAGTATTGTGCCGCGTTGTTGTATACCTTAACCTACGTTAAATCTTTCGTAGTATTGTACCGCGTTGTTGTATACCTTAACCTACGTTAAATCTTTCGTAGTATTGTGCCGCGTTGTTGTATACCTTAACCTACGTTAAATCTTTCGTAGTATTGTACCGCGTTGTATACCTTAACCTATGTCAATTATTTCGTAGTATTGTACCGCGTTGCTGTATACCTTAACCCATGTTAAATATTTCGTAGTATTGTACCGCGTTGTTGTATACCTTAACCTTTGTTAAATCTTTCGTAGTATTGTACCGCGTTGTATACCTCTTAACCTATGTCAATTATTTCGTAGTATTGTACCGCGTTGCTGTATACCTTAACCCATGTTAAATCTTTCGTAGTATTGTACCGCGTTGTATACCTTAACCTATGTCAATTATTTCGTAGTATTGTACCGCGTTGCTGTATACCTTAACCCATGTTAAATCTTTCGTAGTGTTGTACCGCGTTGTTGTATACATTAACCTATGTTAAATTTTTCGTAGTATTATACGGCGTTGTATAGCTTAACCTATGTCAATTATTTCGTAGTATTGTACCGCGTTGCTGTATACCTTAACCCATGTTAAATCTTTCGTAGTATTGTACCGCGCTGTTGTATACCTTAACTTACGTTAAAATGTATGTTTTTAATATTCCAATACAACCTCTACAGGCCCGGAGGTAGGACGCTTCGGGTTCCATTTTTGATGGTACCAAAAAGTGATCCTGATCTAGCTTCCATACACTGACTTTTCGGTCGTCCTGTCCGGTACAAAGAGAATATCATTCGATTGAATAAAGCTACGTCAATAATAATATTATATAATATATTATATGTTCTGTTGAAGGGCACAAACAACCATCTCCCTAGAGACGGCCGCGTATTGTATTACTCGTACTTACTCTACATAACAAAATACGGAAGGATTTTATTCGATAGTCGAGGACTCTCGTCTCGGCTTGTATTGTTAAGATGAATGAAATATTAAAGAAATCTCTGATCCTTTTTCTTTACAATGAGCCCGTTCTCCGGAGCGGAAGCGCGGGACACGGGGGAACATTCGGGGGATTAAGGATAAGGATAGAGATAAGTACACACGTACCGTACATGCATGGAAACGAGTATTCCAAAATGGCATTTTATTGAAGACTAAACGTGACATAGACATAATGATATAGTATAATTTTCACCGTTTCTATTTTAATATATTGATTAACACGTTCAGTGCTGCTTTGCCCGGTACGCACGACGCACGACGCGCCAGGCGTGTTCTGGTGATAATATGTTTGTTTTTTCCGAAAAAGCGTAACAATAGGAAGACAATGGCTGGTTAAGTGTAACAATAGGAAAACAATGGTTGGTTGAGTGTAACAATAGGAAGACAATGGCTGGTTTAGTGTAACAATAGGAAGACAATGGCTAGTTGAGTGTAACAATAGGAAGACAATGGCTGGTTTAGTGTAACAATAGGAAGACAATGGCTGGTTGAGTGTAACAATAGGAAGACAATGGCTGGTTTAGTGTAACAATAAGAAGACAATGGCTGGTTGAGTGTAACAATAGGAAGACAATGGCTGGTTTAGTGTAACAATATGAAGACAATGGCTGCTTGTGCTTAACAATAGGAAGACAATGGCTGCTTGAGGTTTAAAGTTATGGGAGTAAAACATAGACGTGGAACAAGAGTGAAAAGAGTCAAACGAATGCTATAAAAATGCGCGCACTTGGAAGAATCTATGGGGTGACAATGTATGACAGAATACGGAATGAAGTGTCGACGGATGAATGTGAACAGGTTAATGTGTTGATTAAAATGAAGAAAAGAGCACTTGAGATGGTCTGGCCACGTGGAACGGATGAATGAAAAGAGACTAACAAAATAAATATACATCGCAAATGTTAGTGGAAAGCGTGGTAGAAGAAGATCAAGGAAAGCAAGGTTGCCTCGAGTGTAATATTAAAGTCTGAGAATTGATTAGGAACTGCATGTGAGAAGGTGTATGAATGTGGAAGGTCTGGCTCTCTCATATATTCCTACCTCGACATGGAGACGGTGGGATGGTATGTACGAGTATTATACACGAGTATATCCCCGTAGAAAATTTAAAAATCTTGGCTTTCTGATGTCATTTTTTCTCCTTTTCCCCCTCCTGACCATTCATGACATACACATGCACGTACACATACACATGCACATACACATACTTCTGGAGTGATGATGTGTGAGGAGTTTGATTTCGCATTATGTTCCAGTTGTAATTAAATGTCACTGTTTGTCAGGTTGATTAGAATGTGCAACGGGGTTTTGTTTTTGTGTAATCAAAACTCGGAAAGAAGTATCGATTTAGTTTTTCATGCTAAATATCTTCAGTGAGATACAGGCAAAAGCCTAGTTTACTGGTGACACGACAAATGAAAGGCAACAAACCCATATCCATTACAATTGTATGTCCAAATTATTTTACCTGTTGTTTTTTTCGCAAATTATGTGTATTTCTTGTAATGTGTAAAATAAAATTTAAAAAAAAAACATACACATGCACATACACGTACTCCAACTTTTAGTTTTTCATGTTACGTTTTTTTTTTAAATATTTTATTATGATTATTCAAATTTTATATTGTTGTGTTTTTATTACTAAGAAACAAATTCGTTAACCTGTTGTGTAGTTATAGAAGCTAAAAAAGGATGGGGAAGATTTTCTCTTTTGTACTCAAAATTGTGTTGTTTTTCATTTTATTACAATTTCGTTGTGTACTTAATTAAAAACGAGAGAGATATCATATAATACATTCATACCATCGCGTCATTTTTTGTCGAGGTAGGCAAAAAGAGCAGAGCGTCAGACTTTCCATATTGACACACATCATTCGCCTCTTCTACATTCATACAACTTCTACGATTTCTGTGACTTGACATTTTTTCCTTTCAAAATATCATTTACTCGATCCGATGATATTTGCTCTATCTTAGTCTTCCTCGGCCCCTCCTTCCAAGACCGATACATTTTTTTTAAAGAAATCTGGACTCCAACGGGAATCGAGCCCTTGACCCCCGAATCGGAACACAATAATATTACCCACTAGTCGGTGGAATTCGTTATTAAATAATTAATAAAAACATATTTTCAACAAAATTGATCACAAATTTCCCTTTTTGACTCGGCCAAATAATGTTACCGATACTCGCGACTGCCATAACAAACTTTCATAATAACAAAATAACATGATAAAACAAACGAACAATAAAAATGGAATCGAATAAAACTCGGTTTGAGTCCGTCTAGCGTCTGCTGCTTCGGTTCAAAAAATCGGTTCAACCAAAAAAATAAACAATGGCGTACAAAATAAACGAAATATTTTTTATGAATCTCCGCATTGAGCTCGTTACTTTTTTAATGTCTTTAAAAACAAAACTTCCCATTACTCGTATGCGCGACGAGGAAAATTACTTTTATGAAATTTCGAGACGCGTGTTACGTATTATACTCGTATTATATTTTTGTATCCTTTGGAGACAATCCGCCGAGGCAATCCGCCTGATGAATTATCACGTCCGAATAATCCCGCCGGGACTCGGGACTCGGACTTGCAACGGTCCCCGCTTCCCGGGCCTCGTGATCCTTTCAAAATTCTGGATATACGAGTATGTGAAGATATAGCTAGAGTTTAATAACTACAGTTATTATGGCTTTTTGCAACGAAAACACTTTTAGAATTTCAACTGTGTAATTTTATTTGTATAATCGTTGAATTACATTAAAGTATAATATTAACAGTATTATAGAAGTTATAATAACGATGATGTTAACATCGTAGTGGCTTTAAGAATAATTATTGCTGCCTCTGATATGACGTCCTATTTAAAGCAAAGATAACGTACGCACGACCCTTAGATAGATTAAAAAGGAATTTGTCGGGTATGTTATCGTTGCCCTTAAGGCTGTAGCGAAATGCTTATCTTGATACGCGTGATGATTTTGATATGTATTTAAAATAAATATAAAACTCAGGAATGCGGACGAAAGCGAAAGTGAATAGTCAATGGACAGTCGGGTGAATAATCTTTATTTGTCTACAAGTAGGTATTTTATAGTAGTGAGTGAATGTGCTCGCGATATATACTTTGTCTCACTCTTGCGCGTGCACTGATTGACGGGTAGGATATTTATTTGCTGAGACATCGAGACGAAACGTAAATACTATTTGTGAGTAAACATTGTTGACGTTTCTAGTATATGACAATTGTAAATAATTCAGAGTTTGATTCATCGGTCGTTGACCCTGTATGTTTACAATTTTGACAATAAATTATGTTTGACAATTCAATTATTTATTTATGGACGTAGGTACGCTACAAGGTCAAATCGATAACAGGCGATTTATCTGGAATGTCTCGTTCGCTGTTTACTTCCATTTAGTGATACCAAATCTTTATTGAATTTGGATAGTAAACCGCTCTTGATAATTCCAACAAGATAATAAATTTAAACATAATACATTGAGTTAAGTTTGACATACACGTGATAACACTAATATTTATTGGATGTAGATAACATAGAACATGATATGGTTAACATTGATAAGCTTAACATTGGTTTGCATGATTACTCATAATATTTATTGGATGTGGATAACAGAGAATATGATAAGATAACATTGGTAGAGTATTATATACATTACACAGTGGTTTTCTCACCAAATATGTTTTTCAAAGCGTATACGGATGCGGGGAACCTAATATAAGGCACACCCATTACATTCCTATCCTTAGAGAGCCGTTGAGGAGAGTTGTCTCTCTGGCGCTATATAAATTGTCCTTTTATTATTATTATTACTAATGACCTGGGTAAAATGGCTGTATGCTAAAGTTTTTTATAAGTTAATAATCCCTGCACATTTTGGAGATGGAGGAAGTGCCAGTAGAGCCTTACATATCCGATTTTTACACTTTTTCCAAGAACGCCCACTTAACAATGTCATATCACTCAAATAGTGTGACGTGCAAACTTATTTTACAAGTTTTAGATAAAAATCTACCCCGGCATAATCTGCTTATTGTTTAAAATAATCTGGAAAACACTGTCAAAATATGTTAATATGTTCTTTTGGAATTTTGTTTTCTTTATATTCCTGAAACAAATATTAAAAAAAAAACATTCCTATTGAAAATCCTCAAACACGTTAGGTCTTGTTTAGTTTAATCCATAATCTTGAGAATATTCGTACAATGTAAAAGTTTGTTCAATGAGATATTGCGTGCATTTTTATGGAGCGAAATATTTTTCTTGCTTTCTCTAAATTTGCATCTTAAATTTTCACGTTTTTATGGAAAAAATAAATTATCAAAAATCAAACTGTTCTATTACACTTTAAAATAGTTGTTTCATAAAACGAGAATCCGTAACATACGAGTAATAAAGTCAATTAAAATGACGGACAAACAAACAGGGGATTATAAACCCTTATAAAATAAGTTGTTTGGACAATTCAATAAATATTGTTCCTTTTTCGAAAGCTGATCCAAGTAGTCGTCTCTTTGCCATATCTACTATAACTAGATGTTTAACACCTAACACCCTAACACCCAGATGACTTCAGTGTAGCATGTCTCCAGGAGAGCACATCACTAACGCATAATTATGTTGCGTGGCTCGACCACAGACACATACTTCGTTATAGGATGTTTAAAATGCGATTCAATCTACTTTTTATTTTATTTGTTTATTTATTACACTTACTTTATAATATAATATATAAAGTATGTACTCAGGTAGGCAGGTAGTAGGCCTAGCGAGCTTATTTATTGCCCCGTATCTCTTCCAACCTATCGGAAATATGTTAAAGAGATCTGAAGTGAAAATCAGACTGTTTCCTTTTCCTTTTTAAAAAAGTCTGGGTATCAGCAGGAATCGAGCCCACAACTTCCGGGTAAAGTACCTTACCAACTAAGCCACGGAGCTCATCGCGGAGAAGTTGTTTAAACAGAATGTATAAATATGATCTACTGCATGAAAATGGAAAATGATATTTTGCGTTTTGCACGATGATACTCGTATAGTCCAGACATTAACATATTGGGGTCGTACGACTTCCACAGCATGTAGGCAAATGTCATCCACTTTACTGATATACAATACTTTTCAAATAACTTCCAACAATTCAAGGTTGAATCCATTATCTTATCGCGGTGCGTCAAGAGCCACTCGTGTCTTTCCGAAGCAGAAATTGTCTCGAAACGAGGAAAACTGGTGAGATTGAATGAATGACTATGGCTTTGAAGTGGACTACAGAAATAGTACAGCGACGCAGAATTGTTCTATTCAGGGCTGAAGATTTCTTTACTTGTAAACTTTACTTCAAAATATCACAAACGTATGATATATTTCATTTATTACTTGTTATTATGTGATAATGTGTTCTTACCTGTTATTATGTGATAATGTGTTCTTACCTGTTATTATGTGATAAATTGTTCTTACCTGTTATTATGTGATCATGTATTCTTACCTGATATTATGTGATAATGTGTTCTTACCTATTATTACGTGATAATGTGTTCTTATCTGTTATTATGTGATAATGTGTTCTTACCTGTTATTATGTGATAATGTGTTCTTACCTATTATTACGTGATAATGTGTTCTTACCTATTATTACGTGATAATGTGTTCTTACCTATTATTACGTGATAATGTGTTCTTATCTGTTATTATGTGATCATGTATTCTTACCTGTTATTATGTGATAATGTGTTCTTACCTATTATTACGTGATAATGTGTTCTTACCTATTATTACGTGATAATGTGTTCTTACCTGTTATTATGTGATAATGTGTTCTTACCTGTTATTATGTGATAATGTGTTCTTACCTATTATTACGTGATAATGTGTTCTTATCTGTTATTATGTGATAATGTGTTCTTACCTGTTATTATGTGATAATGTGTTCTTACCTATTATTACGTGATAATGTGTTCTTACCTATTATTACGTGATAATGTGTTCTTACCTGTTATTATGTGATAATGTGTTCTTACCTGTTATTACGTGATAATGTGTTCTTACCTATTATTACGTGATAATGTGTTCTTACCTGTTATTATGTGATAATGTGTTCTTACCTGTTATTATGTGATAATGTGTTCTTACCTATTATTACGTGATAATGTGTTCTTACCTGTTATTATGTGAAAATTTGTTCTTACCAATTATTACGTGATAATGTGTTCTTACCTGTTATTATGTGATAATGTGTTCTTACCTATTATTACGTGATAATGTGTTCTTACCTGTTATTACGTGATAATGTGTTCTTACCTATTATTACGTGATAATGTGTTCTTACCTGTTATTATGTGATAATGTGTTCTTACATATTATTACGTGATAATGTGTTCTTACCTGTTATTATGTGATAATGTGTTCTTACCTGTTATTATGTGATCATGTATTCTTACCTGTTATTATGTGATAATGTGTTCTTACCTGTTATTATGTGATCATGTATTCTTACCTGTTATTATGTGATAATGTGTTCTTACCTGTTATTATGTGATAATGTGTTCTTACCTGTTATTATGTGATAATGTGTTTTTACCTATTATTACGTGATAAAGTGGTCTTACCTGTTATTATGTGATAATGTGTTCTTACCTGTTATTATGTGATAATGTGTTCTTACCTGTTATTACGTAATAATGTGTTCTTACCTTTTATTATGTGATAATGTGTTCTTACCTGTTATTATGTGATAATGTGTTCTTACCTGTTATTATGTGATCATGTATTCTTACCTGTTATTATGTGATAATGTGTTCTTACCTGTTATTATGTGATCATGTATTCTTACCTGTTATTATGTGATAATGTGTTCTTACCTGTTATTATGTGATAATGTGTTCTTACCTGTTATTATGTGATAATGTGTTCTTACCTATTATTACGTGATATAGTGGTCTTACCTGTTATTATGTAATAATGTGTTATGTGATCATGTATTATGTGATCATGTATTCTTACCTGTTATTATGTGATAATGTGTTCTTACCTGTTATTATGTGTTGCTCGCTGGTATTTTTAATGCTGTTATTTCTTAATATTTTCAAATTTGGTTATTTAAGAGCTTAAAAACAACGCATTTTGGAATGTCTCGGAATATTTAAAACGCAATTAGTCCCAAAGAAATAAGATTAAAAATATGAACACTCCTATAAAAGATAACGGTTATAAATGAACCTGTGTATTTATTTTGCCAGCCCTGATCATGTACAGATGTGTAACGAAAGCGTGCATACATTCCCGACACGAACTAAAATAACTGACAAAAGTAGCCAACATTCCCCACGCGATGTATTATGAATAGGAGCATTCTGATTTGCGAAAGCGGGCATCTCTTATTAAATCAAAACTAAATTACCCGGTCCTGACGCATGTAAGATAGGTTAGTTCTGGTGCGGTAGCCCAAAACAGATGAATGAATTATGGCTACATGTGGTTTGCTGTACAATTCATTTTTGTTCCGAATTAGATATACGAGCGTGTATTAGTGTTAGTGGGCACAGGGACGGATCGCGATTACGATTTCGGGGTAATTGTCTCGTTCGTGTTAAACATCATCGTATATATGCGTGAAGGTACCCATTAAAACATTATTTGTACATTTCTTTCTAATTTACTAATCTGCTTAAATTTGGCACATCAAATAAAATATCAATAATAATGTGAAAACCTTAACTTTTATCAGAAGTCAATATGATGGGGCTTTTATTTTATTTGTGTCTATATTAATACACGAGGGTTCTTCAAAGAGCCAACGTTGATAGAGAGTTGCTGACTAATATTAAAATACGAAAGGTGTCCTATTTGGATCATGTAATTAGAGGAGCAAAGTACAAATTACTGCACCTGATCATCCAAGGCAAAATAGAGGGTCGAAGAGGTGTTGGCAGGAGGCAAATCTCCTGGCTCCGCAATATACGTGATTGGACTGGTATAAGGATAAGGAGCGTTGGGGATCTTTTTCGGGCTGCCGGGGACAAAGGTGCCCACTATCAGGTGATAGTCAACGTTGGGGGGACCTGACATGACACTGGGAAGAAGAAGATGAATACGTAGATTCGTATCATTATGCCTCTGTCCTCCCTGTCGAGGTAGACACAACAGATTAAACAATGCGTCAAACTTTTTGTATCGCGAAACATATATTTTACCTCTTCTTCATCCGCACACTTCTCATAAAACTCCTACGATTTCACTTATTTCTTACGTTTCCTTCTTTCAAAATTACATTCGCTCGATCCAACCATTCTTTCCTAGGTCTTCTTGTAACACACCTTCCACTCACATTTGCGCTGAATATTTGTTTTGTTAGCCTTTCATCATTCGTTCGTTCCACGCGACCAAACCATCTCAGAGTATTCCTCTTGATCTAACTCAACACATCACCCTTAAGTTGACATTCATCCCTAATCACTTAATTCCGTATTCTGCCATACATATTATTCCTTATGTATTATTTTTAGTGCATATTTTTATATTATTTATTCGACTCTTTTCAGCCATGTTCTTCATCCACGTTTTACTCCTATTAATCAAAGTTGGTACTAAAATGCTTGTGTGGATATTTTGATACTGTGTATATTAATTTGACATTACATATATTGACAATAACATACCATATATCCATGTTACAATACATAGATACTAAACTTTTGCATTATTCAGCTTTCCATTCATTTTAATGTCGACTCAAGTCTGCCACTTGAAAAAATTCGGTTGTTTTTAGTAAACTTAATTGAATAGGTATTATTATTTTGAAGCCGAAGTCTCGGTTTCAATCGAAAGATAATTATTCTGGGCATAAGTTTTTTAACGTATAGTGTTAATGTTTCGGTTATGTTTTTTAACATCGTATTAATAATGAAGGCTGCAAGGGTTTCAAAATGCTGGCCATCATTTAAGCCAACTTAACACGGCATCATTTAAGCCAACTCAACACGGCATCATTTAAGCCAACTCAACACGGCAACATTTAAGTCAACTCAAGACGGCAACATTTAAGCCAACTCAACACGGCAACATTTAAGCCAACTCAACACGGTAACAACTCCGTAAAATATTTACGATTTGAACGATAGTTGACGTTATGTACTTGGTGTTTTGCTTTGTATACGATTTGCAGCACAATTCACGTCTACGTGATTTAATTATTTTCCATATCATTTTTTATCAAGATAATAAAGCAATTCCATGTTTGAGCGATGGCTTCCCAATAATGACAACGCGTAAGCAATTTGCACGGCAAAGTAAACCGATTATATCCCTTTATCTGTGTAATGTGGCAGATTCGGCCATTGAATGCAGGCTTATGTTATCTGGTGCGCCAACACGTTCATCATATTGTATCACATTATTATAAACCCTGCCTACCCCTGCCTTCGCTTGTTATCATTTGCATAAATCAGCACAGTAATACTTTGTCTGATGATAGGTATAGGGATACTCGTACGTTCCTCAAAATCATTTCGTTAACAGAATTAACATAGCGTTAAGGGAGATTAAAATAATACGCGAAGTAAAGACGTAGCTTCCTGAAATAAAGAACAGACCTTTTTGTAAACTTTTTTTGTGACAAAATACAATTTAAAAGTAAGGTTAACGCAAACGTATTAAATTATAATTACATATATTACAAAAATTCTAAAACATAGTGATATAACATAGTGATAGTGAATATATCTTCGGAAAACATAGTGATATAAGTGAATATATCTTCGAAAAACATAGTGATATACCATAAGTGAATATGTCTTCGAAAAACATAGTGATATAAGTGAATACATCTTCGAAAAACATAGTGATATAAGTGAATATATCTTCGAAAAACATAGTGATATAAGTGAATATATCTTCGGAAAACATAGTGGTATAAGTGAATATATATTCTGAAAACATAGGTGATATAAGTTAATACATCTTCGGAAAAGAAGTGTCATTTTATATTTTTGATAAAAACAAATCAAGCTTCGATCGTTTTTTTTTTTTTTTCTTCATTTCACGTAACATCTCACTGAATGAATGAAACATCTCACTGTAACCGGTTGAAATATCATATTTAATACGTTTATTTTCTTCTGCCCAGTTTCGCACGAAATAATAATATAAATAGGCCAAAACCCGTACAACGGTTGTCGCCAAAAAAAGAATACGAGAATTAAATGTTGAATACAAGAGAGGGAGAGAGGAATACTTCGAAATTTGAATCTCGGTGGATCCGTGATAAATGAAAAGATCGAAACTATACTGAACGAATTTTAAATACCTAGCTAACAATTTTTGAACCGGTGTAAAAGGGGACGCTGCCAATTTATTTTGAATTGTAATTCATTAAATAATTCATTTATTTCCTATTATATTGAACCTTATAATTACTTGTGTTTATTTATCTTATGCTCTTTTCTTGAATGCAGACAAATTGTATGTGGCTTTTTCACGATGTCGGAAACGCGAAAACATTAGTCAATATATCTGAAACAAGTCATCAAGGAAAACTTTATCAACGATTTAAATTAAAAAACAGTAATGTGTATACACAAAACATCGGGTATAAAGAGATTTTTGAGAATTAAATAATTCATCAATCAAGAATTTGTTTTACTTCCGTGAATATTTCACGGGCTGCAACTAGTCAGTATAATTTCCCGATAAAACCTCTAACTGACGATGACGGATGTAACATTTGACATACTGAGGTGAGGTGATCGGATGTTTGTTGTTAAACTTTAGGTTTAGCTGGTGTCTGCTCCGCACCCATATCAGATTACCATCTCCTCATTCCAAATGTTGTTCAGTCAATTCTTATAGTAATATATTGTAATATAGATAGATCGTAAGAGGATTGCCGTAGTCATCCACAGGTACGAGTGGTAATGTCCGAACAATGTCAGCGTCATCTAGTTGACACGGCACGGCACCTTAGGCGGCCTTAGCGAGAAGTTTGTTTTTGTCAATTAGTTATAGTCATATATTATTTACAGAAGTAACGTAAAGCGAGGCATAACAGTACTACAATGTATGCTCCGTTTAACCTATTTACAGAAGTAACGTAAAACGAGGCATAACAGTACTACAATGTATGCTCCGTTTAACCTATTTACAGAAGTAACGTAAAGCGAGGCATAACAGTACTACAATGTATGCTCCGTTTAACCTATTTACAGAAGTAACGTAAAGCGAGGCATAACAGTACTACAATGTATGCTCCGTTTAATCTATTTAGAGAAGAAACGTAAAGCGAGGCATAACAGTACTACAATGTATGCTCCGTTTAACCTATTTACAGAAGTAACGTAAAGCGAGGCATAACAGTACTACAATGTATGCTCCGTTTAACCTATTTACAGAAGTAACGTAAAGCGAGGCATAACAGTACTACAATGTATGCTCCGTTTAACCTATTTGGTTTAATTAAGCATAATGGCGCTCTATGGTTTAATCACGTATGGGGTAATTATTTGCGTTTATTCAAAAACAAAAGCTGGCTGTGTGGTCATAAATCTGTTTTCGTAAAAAAAACTATTACAAAATGTCAAAGAATTAAGTAAAATACTTGTATAGTACCACTGCACAGTCTCGTTATTTCTATACACGAATATTAAGCCTTTTTATTTTTACTAACTTTAAAGCTTTATTTTATTCAATTTCAAATTCTTTGACCTCGTTCTCTTCATTTTAAAAGCTTGAAAAAACTCAAATAAAGTATCGATAAAAAGAAAAGCGATTAAACGTGTTCGAGACTTCATTAACAGTTTTCCATTAGGTCAATTACACAATTAAGGGAATATTTTAATAAATGATACACTCCTACCCTTGAAAATGATACACTCCTACCCTTGAAAATGATACACTCCTACCCTTGAAAATGATACACTCCTACCCTTGAAAATGATACACTCCTACCCTTGAAAATGATACACTCCTACCCTTGAAAATGATACACTCATACTCTTGAAAATGATACACTCCTACCCTTGAAAATGATACACTCCTACCCTTGAAAATGATACACTCCTACCCTTGAAAATGATACACTCCTACCCTTGAAAATGATACACTCCTACCCTTGAAAAAAACAATCAAACTAATTCATAGTTTGAAGAGGATGTAAATCTGTTTAATTTTTCAAACATGAATGTTACTCTGACAAAATATTGAAAACCTTTTTTTTTTCATATGATGTGGTTGATTTTTTCATAAAGCATATTGAAGAAATGAGAAATTTCAGTAATAAAAAATTCCACCTTTTTCGCAATAAATTTTAAATAACACATCGAAATAATTGAGACACGTGGCAATGTCGCTAAATGTAGGATTAGGTTAACTAATACGAGTATATCACTGATATTGAAAATCTGTCAATAACAGAAATAAGAATAAAAACACAATCAACATCTTCTTCGGGGCAGGACTGATCTGGAGAAACAAAAGCATTTCTCGAACAATGAAAATAAGTCCTTTAAAAATCTTCATTTTCTCATGTACGCCTCAGAAACATGGACACTAAAGTCCAAAGAAAGATAAAAAATAGAATCATTCGAGATGTGATGCTGGTAACGATTGCCGGATGTTTCATAGACGGGACGACGAACAAATACCTTTATTTTGAAAGAACTCAACATCTTAGTTTTTCGATCACTTTTCGCGCAAGAACAGCACGGAGAGACTCATGGTCATCGGCAATGTGTAGGGACGGAAGAGTAGAGTAGATCCCCCGTGCGCTAGAGTGGCCAAGTGAAGAATGCCACGAACCTGACTTTAACGCAGGTTCTTTGGACAACGTAATGTCGATAGAACTGCAGAAGAATGTGCACAATGTACAGCTAGAGTCACGTTCCTCAACATTGAAGTCTTTGGACAACCCAATGTCGATAGAACCGCAGAAGAATGTGCACAATGTACAGCGATAGAGTCACGTTCCTCAACATTGTGACGTCACGTTGAAGTCACGACGGATAAGAAATTCTTCTTCTTCTTCTTCTTCAGTCACCTTTTTAATGGCACGACACAATTGTCTCGAGTCTCATTTTACTTTAGTGCTTGAAATCAGCGTGGGTCACTGTATACAGGTGATAGTGTTCCATTTGAAATGGAATAAGCCATCCATAATCATTTTTTTCTACAGAAGAAAGTAAAATTCTTCCTTTTTAACAGCACGGCTACGGGTACGAGTAAACTCGTATTGCTATTTAAAATACATCACTAAATCTTCAAAATGTATTCTAACATACATACATGCGTACATATTAACTATCGCGACACATATTTTTCGCCTCTTCTACATCCACACACCTTCTCATACGTCTCCTACTATTTTTTACATTTCCTTGTTTTCAAAACATCACCATACTTTCTTTGATCTTCCTCCAAAACGCCTTCCACTCACATTTACACTATACGAGTATATTTATATTGTTAATCTTTCTAAATTCATTCGTTTCACACGACCAAACCATCTTACTGTATCTAACTCAACACATCAGCCTCAAGTTTACATTCCCTCCTAATCACTTAATTACTTAGTCTGTCTCTTCATACATTATCATCCCATCTACTCGTAATATTTTAAGGGCACTCATATTTCTCTTTAACAAAATTGTCAAATAATATCATCGCAGTAAAGAGAAACACAATATTTAATATAGATGAGTGATGAGTGATTGAGGATATAAACATCACAGCAAAGAGAAACACAATATTTAATATAGATGAGTGATTGAGGATATATTATAAACAAGAATTGAAAAACGTACATTGATAGACACGATTCAGTTAAGGAAAAAAAAACAGTTAATGTCTCACATCCTTTAGAAAAGAAACACCTCTTGATTTATCTTGAATAAACTTGAAAATACCTCGAGAGTCAATATCGGGGAATAATACAAAGCTGAAAAAAATCCCTCGAAAAATAGGAATGATTTCGGTACATGATTCATAAAAGGGGAAAAGATCCTCTCCATCAAAAGGATACTTCTCAGATAACTGATGGCAGTTCTAAAATCCCAGTATTTCAAGAGAAATCTATCAATCCCTTTCTTGGCCAGACCTTATGTTTTCATTAAGTCCCAGCCTCGTATTCCGCCCACTGCCGTAAGCTGGCTTCGCGACGACCTTGTCCCGCTTTTCCTTTTCCTTTTTATTTTTCTTCCCCCCCTCCCCATAGTTGTGTCCTCACTTTCTGAACTTCATTTTGGAAGGAAAATAATATACTCATATTACCTGAGATATGAACAACCATTATCGAAAATTGGCGGGATTTAAAATTATTGGAAGAAATTTAAAAGAATATTCCTTTAACCAAATTTATGTTTGATTTAATATGAAACCATTTGATTAACATTCGTATCGGGGTTCATAAATGCGTACGAGTATTTACAAAAGTCTGGTAATTTTCTCAAAAATCGGCAAGGTAGGGGTTTTGTAAGATAATTGCGGACTGCAATTTTTTTTAAATTCTCTTTCAATGTACTCGTAAGTACGGATAATTCTTGTTCGTTTGCATAATTCTTTAAGCGTTTAATAACTTAAAAGTAATAAAATATAATATAATGTCTGTTTACCATTTACATTGTATTTAACCACTTATTTATAACGTTAAAAGATTTGCAATGATTCTAAAACAGAGGTCATAATAGAATCACAATGATTCTAAAATATAGATCAATGGACGTAATAGAATCACAATGATTCTAAAACAGGGGTCAATGGACATAATAGAATCACAATGGTTCTAAAACAGAGGTCAATGGACATAATAGAATCACAATGATTCTAAAACAGGGGTCAATGGACAAAATAGAATCACAATGATTCTAAAGCAGAGGTCAATGGACATAATAGAATCACAATGATTCTAAAACAGGGGTCAATGGACAAAATATAATCACAATGATTCTAAAGCAGAGGTCAATGGACATAATAGAATCACAATTATTCTAAAACAGAGGTCAATGGACAAAATAGAATCACAATGATTCTAAAGCAGAGGTCAATGGACATAATAGAATCACAATGATTCTAAAACAGAGGTCAATGGACAAAATAGAATCACAATGATTCTAAAACAGAGGTCAATGGATATAATAGAGTCACAATAAAGACCAGAGAAAGGACAATGATATTGCATGAATGGAACGACATACAAATACCTCTATTTTGAAAGAACTTAATATATCGGAGAAGCTTGCAAGTATACGCCCTCGTCGCATTCTTCAATTATTCGATCATGCATGATATAGTGCGAGGACATGGAGACAAGTCTTAGTCATTAAAAATGAAATGGGTCACAGAAGCAGAGCTAGAACACCTATGTGCTGGAGCGGTGAAGAGTGCTACAGGTGTGCCATTGCCACAGACTCTTCGGCCAGCGGAATGTTGACAGAACTGTAGAAGAATGTGCGCAACCTACAGCAATCTCAGTGTGACTCACGTTTCTAAGCATTCAGGTCACGACGCGGAAGATTTGCATAAAAAATAAACAATCAAAATTAAATAATGCTGATTGGCGCTTTTTCCTTGTAAGCGAGTTAATTGTATTCAACGGTATATTGTATTATATTAACGACCAAAAATAGCGTTACGAACACTTTCAAAGAAATTATTCCAGTATTACTTGTATATACTAAACAATGTTATGTTAGTAAATTCTAATAAGAAATACGACGGACTGAAAAAAGGAAATAAGTGGTGTTTTAAACGTAAAATAAAAAGATATCGTCTTTTTACCGACTGACAGATTTTATTTCCGTAATTTATCAATAAGTGCTATAATTTTTAATTTTAATACTGCATAATTTTTTGTTCACAATACCTCTACACCTCATTAATGTGTATTTTAGTTTTTTTTTCTGTGCACTGGTAGATCGCCACGTCACCTTTCAAAAAAAGGTAATCACGTGCACAAAAAGGTTGAGTAGCCCTGCCCTGATCTATAGGCTCGTATTTTCTACCAGTTGTTAAATGGCGCACTTCACGCCACGTACGAGTATACGCTATTTGTTAAATGGCGCACTTCACGCCACGTACGAGTATACGCTATTTGATAAATGGCGCACTTCACGCCACGTACGAGTATACGCTATTTGATAAATGGCGCACTTCACGCCACGTACGAGTATACGCTATTTGATAAATGGCGCACTTCACGCCACGTACGAGTATACGCTATTTGATAAATGGCACACTTCACGCCACGTACGAGTATACGCTATTTGATAAATGGCGCACTTCACGCCACGTACGAGTATACGCTATTTGATAAATGGCGCACTTCACGCCACGTACGAGTATACGCTATTTGATAAATGGCACACTTCACGCCACGTACGAGTATACGCTATTTGATAAATGGCGCACTTCACGCCACATACGAGTATACACTATTTGATAAATATTTCAGTTTTATAGTTTCGATTTCGCGCTTCAATTTGTATTCAAATTCTTTCTTTCACGGATGATTTAAAAAGATTTAAAAATTACACGTCAGAAATATTTAACAGTATTTGTGGGATCGATAATTTACTGATAATTTATATTTTAAGTCAGTCGAGAGGTTTGTCAGGTCTCTGGTATTCTCCATAGCTCTCTGTATGGAGTAACCACATGCACGATATGAGAGAAATACGAGTAAATGTTAGAGGCGGATGTTACTAATCCCGTGAACCGTAAGGCGCACTCAAGTCTCAATCACCCGAGAATTGCTGATTACCAAAGGACGTTCGACAACACGCAGATAAAGAATCCTTACGTACTACTTTTTGAGCATGTTGCTAGAAAAAAATATGTAAATCTGATGACCACGGGGACAGTTGAAGGAAGATAAGCGAGAGAAAGGAGTATTATGAAAGGGACGGATCAAATAAAGAGTTTAACAGGATTTTCTGCATTCAGCGTGTCCCTGGACCAGGCCACGGTTAGGGGGGACGGAGACTGGTGGAGGGGGTGTGCCGAGTTTAAGATATACGAGTAGTACCTACAGGACCACGACACTCAGCACTCAACACTGAGCGGGTGACGAAGATGAGGTTTATTAGAAAAATGTTACGAATGAATGAATGAGTACCTATTGAATGAGTACCCATTGCCCGTGGCAAGTATAATAGAAGATGCAGTGCAAAGCGGGGGGTTCGAGTACTTGTCGTTGCTGCCACCAGAGATGACTATAAAAATCAATACGTGATAGGCAGATCTTGCACTGCACGAGTATGTCATAACATACTCGTGCAGTGCAAGCAGATTCAGTACTTTCAGCTTATTACCATATAGGAGACACGTAAAATATCGAATGCAAACTAGAACTAATTTTTGTAATTTGTTTTATCAAACACTGTTCATTCCACTTTTTGTAACGGTATAATCTTATCTGTTTCAAGGTTTTTATGTCATCATCAGGAGAGCACAAACAAGACTGAATTATGTTCGAACTGTTACCGAGATACACGCTTCTAACTGTAAGCATTCGGGTTGACGACTGGGGGTTGAAGGAGGGATGGGATGCACTGACTTTCTAGGACCTCTAATCTGTTCAATTTAATTCCGTTACTACTGATATGTAAGAATTTGGCATCATCGATAGAAAATGTATGGTTTTCACGATGACAATAATTAGCCATTTCAGAATAAATTAGAGGATTTGTTAAGTCAGTGCATCGAGGTGAACATCTAGGATACACATATATCCCAAGAATCTCTCCGCTGCTCGCCGAGGTCGTCCCATCCCTCATTCAACCCCCAGTCACTAACCCGAATGCGTACCGCTAGAAGCGTGTATGTCGGTACCAGTTCGAACATAATTCAATCTTGTTTGTGCTCCCCTGATGATGAGGTGTGCACCTTGAAACCGGTAGGGTTGTACCGTTACATTAAGTGGAATAAACAGTGTTTGATAAAACAAACGACAGTGTCTTTAAACCTCCGCAATGTTAATGCATTAACTATAAATAATATAAAGAACTAATTTTATTAACTGAGTATTTATTAATTTAGTTTTCATCTCACCAACTGTGTGCAGATGACGAGTTCCGTGGCCTTGTTGGTAAGACGCTTGTCTCCCAGCCCGGAAGTTGCGGGTTCGATTCCCGTTGGAACACAGGTTTTATCAAATATAATTCAAGTCTAGTTTTAACTAAAGACTTCTTTAACATATTTCTGGTATATTGAAAAATATTACCACGTAACAATAAGCCCGCTATGTTGTACTGTATAAATAGAAAGTGTAATACAATACAATACAGATCTTCGATAAGTATTTTTGCACGATCTCATGGGCCACCCTGTCGGCTGGATAATATTATATTTTACAATGTTTTGACTCATAAAACATTCAAATATCATATAAACTCATCACTGGTAAAATGAATGATTTATTCATATTATTAAAATTATATGTCCAAATAAAATCATGTCCCAGATCCATTAAAATTATATGTCCAAATCAAATTACCTGTTGTTTTTTCTCAAATTGTGTATATTTCTTGTCATGTGTAATAATAATAAAAATAATTATGGTATTTTTTATGAATAAATTGTTGTATTAAGTACAATTTGTACACAGTACAGTGCATTTTTTGTGTATACTTTCGTTGTATACACTATAACCTGGCGGCTTTATTAACATGTGGCAATCTCTTACAACCAGCCAGAAAGTTGTGGAACAAGCCTTAAGCGATAACTAGACTGAAAAAATCTGATTACTTATCGAACCCTTAACTCCCGAGTTGAGAAGCTAATAAACTAAGCCACGGAGAGGTTTCATATGTTCAGTGCTCAGTCAAACAAGTGAATACAGACGATCGTATGTTCAACATTTCAATGCTCAGTCAAACAAGTGAACACAGGCGATCGTATGTTCAACATTTCAATGGCAGTTTCGTTAATTTCAAAAATTTTGTTCACAAAACTTGGAATTGATTCTCAATCCAACTAAGAATACAATTTCTTACCAAGTCGGAGTACATTCAAAACATTTTTGGTGAATGTGAAAAAATAGAATATTTCTTATAACGAAAACATAAAGAAGAAAGCTGTATGGAAATGAATGTGGAACATTCGTTCAGTTTATATTTCTATTTACATTGTGAAAGGAAATGAGGTAAGACCAATATTATTGTAGATGTAGCATACAAGTAATCGTATACTCTGTTGCGACTTTGCGTGAGTATTAAATATACAGTACATTCCAGTTAGTTTTGCGGGGAAACAGAAGCGGTAAATCTCAGTAAAATATTCGGAATCGTTCACCTTGCACGCGCCGGTAAACAAAACGCGTTGGGGTGGGTACTTGTTCCCATTTCCCCGGCGCGTAAATCGAGGCTTTCCCTTGAAACCCTTATTTGAAGGCGAAACGAGGTCAACCTTGACCGGCCGTAAAGGGCGTTGGTTCTTTGTCTCGCTCGAATCACTCTTCCATGTGCTGACATTTTATAATTAGAAAGAGATATAGTCTTCATTGTTACTTTCATGATCATACTCGTGTCTTACCATAAAATGAGTTGGTTGTAGTTTCCGTTGCATCGACACTCCGCAAATTGATTTAAAAACAAAACAAGTTTTATTATGCGACAAATTTGATTTAAAGTGTTTCCTATTAGTTATTTAAAACAGCGACCGACCAGCCCATGAATAAGATCTGATATTAAAGTTGGAAATTGATCCTGTGAAGCGAGAACAGAAAACAATCGTACTAACATTAAAGCTTCAACATCATACTACTACACAATAATTTATCAAAGGCTTCGGTTTCAACTTTGTGTAACTCCATATAAGAATATTTGAGTGTGGTTTGTTTTTGATGATTATGTGCGGCATATCATGAGATCGACTTTTTGGTATGTCTGGAGTGATGAAGTGTGAGGAGTTTGGTCTGTCTGGAGTGATGAAGTGTGAGGAGTTTGGTCTGTCTGGAGTGATGAAGTGTGAGGAGTTTGATTCACGCGATGCATACATATATAATTAAGTGTAAATGTTCATCATATTGATGAAAGTATGTGACGGAGTATTATCCACTTGTATTATCCACCACCGTTCTTCCTGGGCAACAGCAACAGTCCCCGTAAATCGCTAACATCTCTTCCAAAATGATTTTGAGTTTTTCTTTGTTTTGTAAAATACTTAATGACGGCGCAATACTCATTTTTTCCATACTTAGGATGTTATTATCGTTTGACATACTGTCTCTATGATATCTTAAACAATACTGTCAAAATTTGACTAAATCATGGTGGTGATGCTACAATAATAACTAGTCATATTATCGGAACATGCGCATGCGCACTACCACTTCCTCCCTTAACCCCTTCATTCCGCGAATTTATTGACCTACCCTCGTGTAGTTGTTTTTAATTTGTCAATAATAGTGAGTTCGAATCCCGAGTTAGGGCGCCCTTGAAGAGAATTTGCTCTCTAAATGCCACTATATAAATATTTATTTTAATATTATTTTGATTTATTATAGAGCAAGCTCTGAAAATCTTTTACTATATAATTTCACACGCATTTTTTATTCTGGCTTAACGGCTTACCCGTGCGAGACTCCGTTTGAGGCTCCAGTCTATATAGACTGGAGCCTCAAACCCTCATTCCCTCTGCTTATGCAAACGGAATGAAGAGGACGGCCGTCCCAGTTATGGATTCGCCCCTGCCCCAGGTGCCCCTTACGGGTCTCTCGCACAGACAGTCTCCGTCATAACGGATAATGTGGGGTCCGAGATAAAGAGGGACGCGTCCTATCCTTCGCAGGCAGATTTACTTAAACCCTTTATAATATATGGTATAACCTTTATTGCTCAAAACGGTTCCATCGCACGTTAAACACTTTTCTTATTTATTTATTGTTTGTTAATATAGAAACAATCTTTAATATAGAAAAGTGTCGCTATATCTGTGTACGTAAGACTACTACTATACCACCTAACGTAAATCATTCGAATACTCTTCGAGTGACGAGTGTCACGAAATAGAGTTATATAAATTCTTGGGAGAATATATTATTTGATTTAAACGAAGCCATGTTTATTGTATAAAATATAACTTTCATGTCTGGATTGGATTGTACGTGTATATAATATATTATACGAGTATATTACGTTAGAAGGGCGATAAATAATTAAGTAACGTTTCAATGTTAACACATATTTGCTTTGTACGAGTACATACGAGTAGCTTTGTTATCCATGAAATGACGTGTTTATTTGAAAAGCGCTTAATATTGAAAAAAAGGTTTGTTGTAATTACATTTTTGTTCTCTTTTTCCGTAGAAAGCTATAAAATTTTGATTGCTTTGTAAGTCTAAATTACGTCGCCACTGGCTCAAACCCCTCGTCCATTATGTATCGCCTCGGGGCATGGACATGGGCATGGATAGTAACCTTCGCTTTCCATTCGCTTTTAGAAAAAAAGTGTCTTTGAATCTGATAAATTATTATATTTTTTGTTTCAAAATACAGTGGTGGAAGTGAGTAAGGTTTCGTTCTATTGTTAATTAACTGCGATACAAAAACCTTTTTGAGTTTCTGTAACCACTTAAGTTGTCGTTTAAGGTTTTCATTTTTCATGTATTCATTTATTTTACAAGAATCAAACGATATACATTTGAATTGACCCTCCGTAATAACAGTTTTTTGGTTAAAAGTTTTATTCATTCGTAGGTCAAATATATTTTAAAAATAATGCATATTCGTTATTTCGATATTGATACTAGTTGAGCAAAACCGGTAAACGGGTAAAACTTAGTGGAAAATGCAAAATAAACTTATTGTTGAACATTTTCACGTCTACCTTTTGCACATTTTCATTTAAATATTATGAGCAGCCGTGATACACTCGTAGGAAATATTTTTAAATGGCATCGTTCGAAGAGTGCATGTGACAATGATGTCGATTTTCAATACATAGAACTCCACTTTTTACAATACATAGAACTCCACTTTTTACAATACATAGAACTCCACTTTTTACAAGTAAAATAAAAATGTAAAGCTTTGATAGTTCTATATCATGTTATGTATAGATATATTTTAAGATAAAAACTCGTATTGTACAATACCATAGAGTTAGAGCTTTTCTAAGGCAATTGTATGGTTTACTTATGTTTATTTAGACCCCTACCCATTGAAAGTATTTTTGAAACAGCATTTCAATTAGAACAAATTCTTTTAAAGTGCGCTTCTAAATACACGTACATTTAAATATGAATTTAAATAGGTTTAAGTAACACATATGAGTATCAATTTAAGGTAACTATAAAACCCCTACACAATCAAGATTGCATTGTTCACCTAAATATGCATTTAATAATTAAAATAGTATCGTACTTACGAGTATTATACATTACGTAAACATTTTGGGGTGTATACGAGTATAAAGCTTTCACTCACAGTTTGGGGTGTATACGAGTATAAAGCCTTCACTCACAGTTTGGGGTGTATACGAGTACAAAGCCTTTACTCACAGTTTAGGGTGTATACGAGTATAAAGCCTTCACTCACAGTTTGGGGTGTATACGAGTACAAAGCCTTTACTCAGAGTTTGGGGTGTATACGAGTATAAAGCCTTCACTCACAGTTTGGGGTGTATACGAGTACAAAGCCTTTACTCACAGTTTGGGGTGTATACGAGTGTAAAGCCTTCACTCACAGTTTGACAAGGTCATTGTATCGCGAAAAAGCTGTCACTTAGAAAATAAATAAAGGAAATAGAACTATGAAAGCTTTTAATCTTGATTTTTCTAATTAATCAAGTACATGTGAAGATATTTTTTGTGTCCTACTGACTTCTCGAGACAAATTTCGCAAAACTGAGTGACCGACCACTTATTTAGTATTTTAAATTAATTCTTCTGGTTTTATTTAAGAAAGGTGGGATGGAATATTTATAACACGTGAAAAGCCCCGTGATCTGTAATCGTTAAGAAGTAGGAAAGCTGTGATCTGTAATCGTTAGGAAATAGGAAAGCTGTGATCTGTAATCGTTAGGAAATAGGAAAGCTCAGTTAACAATCGTGAGTTATGTATGAATCATATGTTCACAATAATTCCGTGTGGTATTATTAGTTCCCTATTTATAGTCAGTCATACAGTCAGATTATTTGGTCATATTCACAAATAAAAGTATTTATTTCCGTTTAAATGGCACCACTTGCGGGTAAACGAAGCGGAAATAGATCTTTTTTCAGCAGAATCGTTTATTTAACATTCTTTAAAATTACGGTAACGATCCTAGTATCACTTTAAAATTACGGTAACGATCCTAGTATCACTTTAAAATTACGGTAACGATCCTAGTATCACTTTAAAATTACGGTAACGATCCTAGTATCACTTTAAAATTACGGTAACGATCCTAGTATCACTTTTTCACAAAATAGATAGAAAAATTAACCTTTCATTACTTGTTCTTTGGTTTCTGGAATCTCAAAACCTTTCTCTTGGTGTGTTTGATTTTAACTTCCATTACATAAAGGTGTAACGTAACGTAACATATAGTAGTTGGATTTTGATTGTCCTTCTAGATCCAACTCGTAATAAAATAATATCGCCCCACAATACATCCGTTGAAATTGCCTTTTCTTTTGAAAGGTTGGGCTTTTACTAACGATATTATATTATTTGGACGTTAATATGCATGAAAGATCCAACCCACATTTTACCTTTATCGAAATATTAAAGAGACGTGCAAAATAGAAGTTGTAATCAGAGGAAGAGAAAGAAGAGAGTGGCACGTGGAAATAATGAAAACTTATTCTTATAAAACCGCACTAAATGAATTCTTGGTTTCCGGTTCGACTCCCGATGGAACCCGTAAACGATTCCTTATCTGATTTTAAGTTAACCTTTTAACATATTTCTGGTTATATGGATAAAATTGTGATCTAGCAAACAAGCCCGCGAGATTTTATTATGCACAACGATCGACAAAGAATTGCTAATCGATGATGACCTCTTGTCGGTCATCGCTTGTCTCCCAACCCTGGAGTGTTGGGTTCGATTCCCTTTGGAACGCAGTTTTTGGAAGGACTCCGATTTCGTTTTGACTTAAAAACTCTTGAACATCCTTCTGGTTGGCTGAAAGAAATTGTCACAGTACAGTACGCTCACCGAGTTGTGATGTATATAACCAAAGTGAATTGAAAATATTTTCAACTAACCATCAGGTCTAAGCACCGTATCACGGACATGAGCACTGTACCACTGTACGCATATTCACTTACGTGTAAAGCCGCTTTGATATATTTCTAGTAAAAAGAAGAAATGGCCACATGGTACATGGTACATGGTGCATGGTACTTGGTGCATGGTACTTGGTGCATGGTACATGGTAATAAGCCCGCCAACTTGTGCTGTACATATGGTATACATAATACAACAAAACTGCAATACAATACGATGCAATCAATGTCCACTCGCCGAGACAACATTTTCATGGAACAAACCTTGGCTCTAATATGAGATGCAGATGAGATGCAGACATGTTTAATGGACCATACGTGTAATCATATTTTTATGATAGTGTATGGGCTAATTATATTCCAGAACGTTGAGAATGGAACATGGGGCGGCAACGTACGACAGAAAATAGTAGAAAGCGAATGAATGTAGAAGGGGTTAAGAATGTGCGTCGAGATAGAGAAGTCTGGTACTCTATCCCCTTTGCCTACCCCGAGAGGGAGATGGCATGTTGCTATGTATAGTCTGTCTTGATATTTTTCACAAATATAATTAAGGTGTATTATGCTCATTTGATATTTAAAATTTCAAGTCAATTGGACGTGTTTTGGTTATACTATACTCGTATACGTCCTTTTTATATTTATAACGTGTCTTACAATATTTGCAACAGGGTTCAGCAGACTTAGGTAACAGATACTTGGAAGTATATAACGTATCTTACAATATTTGCAACAGGGGTCAGCAGACTTAGGTAATAGATACTTGGAAGTATATAACGTATCTTACAATATTTGCAACAGGGGTCAGCAGACATAGGTAACAGATACTTGGAAGTAAATAAGTCATTCAAGAACGATCACGGCTTTTTCGGTTTTTTCCAATTTTATAATTCAGTGCTTATTTTACTAATAAAGAGGGTCTGCTACCAGTTGGTTCATTCCTAAGGAAACATATCAGCCGGGATCGGGATCCTTCTCATACTGCAAGGCGGTACCGAGAATATCATTCCTAAGGAAACATATCAGCCGGGATCGGGATCCTTCTCATACTGCAAGGCGGTACCGAGAATATCATTCCTAAGGAAACATATCAGCCGGGATCGGGATCCTTCTCATACTGCAAGGTGGTACCGAGAATATCATTCCTAAGGAAACATATCAGCCGGGATCGGGATCCTTCTCATACTGCAAGGCGGTACCGAGAATATCATTCCTAAGGAAACATATCAGCCGGGATCGGGATCCTTCTCATACTGCAAGGCGGTACCGAGAATATCATTCCTAAGGAAACATATCAGCCGGGATCGGGATCCTTCTCATACTGCAAGGCGGTACCGAGAATATCATTCCTAAGGAAACATATCAGCCGGGATCGGGATCCTTCTCATACTGCAAGGCGGTACCGAGAATATCATTCCTAAGGAAACATATCAGCCGGGATCGGGATCCTTCTCATCCTGCAAGGCGGTACCGAGAATATCATTCCTAAGGAAACATATCAGCCGGGATCGGGATCCTTCTCATACTGCAAGGCGGTACCGAGAATATCATTCCTAAGGAAACATATCAGCCGGGATCGGGATCCTTCTCATACTGCAAGGCGGTACCGAGAATATCATATATGCTATGTTATTCACAGTGTATATATCATATATCACGCCATATCCCTTGTGGGATAGGTAGATAGTACAGATCTCCAAACTTTCTATTCATGTACTCAACTTTCACCTCCTCAACATCTTCTATTATTCATAATCTTCACTTATCCTTTTACAAAATCTGGTTCATTTAATCCAGCTACATTTTCCTCGGTCCTACCTCTCACAATAAACCTTGCATTTCTGACTTATATACTGTAACATACTCGCTTAGTCATTCTTTCGTCTTTTATTATCTCCAAATGTCCAAACCACCTTTAAGCTCCTTTCCTCGTGTTTCTTCAAATATCCATGCATTTATTTCTGATATCTTCATTCGTATACATTGATTTTCCACAAATTTTCCCTAGTGCAAGTATTTCCACAGGATTAATCTTACATTTATCCTTCGTCTGTAAAGTCCTAGTTTTACTTCCATACGTCAAGGTGGTCACTAAGACACTGTTATGTATTGTCATTTTTTTCTGCTGTTGCGCGGTTGTTGTTTATTGCATTCAGTGCTCCGTTACTCGCCCATCTCACGTAACCAACCATACAGCCCAGATAACAGAACTAATTAACCTTGTAACTTGATGTACAATAAGTAATGGAGGCCCTGGTATAATTGAATTCTAGGCCGTAGATAATGTTATCAGTCAAGACTACATTATCTACAATCTCAATAATAGAATATTTGGGTGAAGAGCCACTGAAGAAGGCACGTCACTCGCAGTTTGACATCGTACATGTTGGAAATACTACCGCACGTGGAGGAGAGCCATCAATATGGCGCGTTTGAGGATTGTTGCCTAACGAACTGATGCAATCACGAAGACACTTTCCAGTTTTCAATTTCGTCATATTTCAACAAAGTAAATGCGTATCCGTGTTTTTTTTTTATTAAAAATATGTAAATGTGGTTTCTCACAATATCTGTGTAGTAGAAATATGATCAAACGTTTTGCAATATTGCGTTTTAATAACACATAGAGCACGTCTGATTTACGACGGGATATTAAATCTCGACGCTGCGGCGCCATGTTTGTGCACACACTGCCATCTAGCGAGCGCCAGGGGAATCTGGGTCAGCGTAATGTGTGGACAATACAATACAATACAGTATGTAACATAATATATTGTAGCTCCAGCCTGAGGGTTGACAGAGATGTGGTGTCGGACGGGGGTAGGCGGGGGTGAGCGGGGGCAGAGGTGCGATCTTTCCCCATAGATTTTTGAACTGTCAATAATAGCGGGTTCGAATCCTAATTTAGAGCGCCATTGAGGAGAGTTTTCTTTCTATATTATTAATGGTCCTTTATTATTATTATTCGAGGATCTTTGCTTTTCAAAATGCAAAGTACGGATTTTTTGTTTTTAGAACACTAAAGTACAACTTACATACATACATACCATCTCGCTATATCCCTGTCGTGGCAGGCAGAGAGTCGACCGACTTCCTCGTTTGTCTCGGGCTGGTCGACGAGGAGATTTTTACTGGCTTCCTCGTTGTTGGCGACCTTGAGGGGGAGCGAGACGGAGAGGTGGATTCACCATAACTCGTCTCAAACTTGGGCTCTCCGAAATCAGTGATTTCGACCTCACCCAGGAAAAGGAGGGTCGAGGGGGTTTCGGCGGCCCAAATGGTCGCCTTTTTGGACGATAAACTTGAGTGCAGCACGTCAAGCACGTCTTGCAGCGTTGTGGGAGATTTTAGGGGAGCTGGCTCGGGGTGAACCCGCGTTACTTTGCAGTTTCGCCCCTTGTTTATACGTCAGTGTGCAACTTATGCCCTCTTGGAGGACAGCGTTGAGAAGTGGTGTTTATATAATATCTAATAAATATACATATATGCACCATAAATGGTGGAGAAAAGAGTGAAGAGACGTGTCCGTTCACTTAACCGATGAGGAGACGTCGGTGAACGTCGTTGGGCGTGACACTCATGCACTGGTGATGTCTGGTTCTGCAGTGTCGTGTGGCCTTTTCCTTCTCTCCTTCTTGGGACTGTGTCGGTGTTTTGAGGACGTCTCAGGTTGGTTGGTGACGTCCTTGCGGGCTGATGCGGTGAAGGTGACTGAGCTCGGGATGTTGATAAGTCATGTGCTTTACTCGAGGAAAGAGCCCCCCCCCCCCCCCCACCCGGTTACGATCGTGGCTGTGACTGTTACCGTGAAGAACCCCCACGAAGCGCCGAGACGCTTGAGTGAGACCCTGGCATGTGATGGCGGCAAAAAAACTCTGTAAGCCTCTAGGTGACGGGAGCGATTGGGAGAACTGCTCTATGCGACCGTCCTGGTCGGCTAGTGGCTGACTCTTGATTCGTGAAAAAGCCATGGGATAATTTAATGTGGACACACAGTTTTTACGAATCTGAATTTATTGCATTTCATTTGTCGTGCCCAGTAACTTAGAATTAGCCTGTATCTTATTGAGGATCCTTGGATCAATAATATTTTGTATCGAGAAAGGAAAGTCCAGTGTTCTGTCTTCTCTACCTACCACGACGGGAAGATGACGTGACGGTATGTATCGTATGTTTTATACAAAAGTAAAGAAGCATTCAGAAAATGAAAACTCTCCAGCGCCGGAATGGGACGGGTTTCCTCGGGATAAGTCTATTCGAGTGACATGCTAATGTTCCAATTTGCTCCGCCGCGAGTCGTTAGAGTTTATGCGATGCCCATTCAGACTGCTTCACGGGGTTAACCTATTTTATTCGAGGATAGTCCCTCGGGATGTTTATGGTACGGGCGCTTGGATACAGGTGCTCGGTACTTGGATCACTTGAATATTTCATATCCTTTCCATTCCGTTCCACTGTCTGGGTGTTCCGGCAGCCTAGACAATTCCTTTCTTTCTATTAACAGGCATAAGTTACAATGTCACGATAAATGAACGATTTATCAAAGAACAAATGCATAATTTCTAAAGGCTTCGACATAAGCTTTATGGAACTCCATCTTAGAATTAGAGATGCACGAAACCAAAAGGAAAAACAAAAAAGTAATAATTAACTAAAGATTGTATAGGTTGGACCACGTCTTAAAAAAATCTGCGTGTTAATACTGTCGAATTCTAAGTAATATTTGTTTAAATATTTTAATTTAGATTATTAAATATTTTTTTTAGGAACAGAAATCTTTCCTTAAATATACCAAACAAATTTTTGACGTGAGTGGTCCATAATAACATGACACCATCATAATATTATATATAGTAAGCACAGCTCTCATAACAAACCGGGATCATTCCACCTGAAAAGAGCCTCGGGATAAGAGGTAGAAACACGTGTAGCCTAGATTACTGTAATAAATAGGTTTATAAAGTAATTTATTGTTAAATAACCAATACTTTAACAGAATCGCCGATTTTGGATTCAATTCCCGATGGTACATGAAAAAGGGGAGTCCTAATCTGGTAAATTCCTCGTAGTTCATCTGATGACAACACTCGAGGCGCTAAATCTCTTCACGTGCGGTACTATTCTAAGTTCTAAGCGCAAGACGAAATCATCTCTCTGCCACTCTTCAATAAATCCCAATAACCTATTAAGATATTTTGAAGGTAACATACGAAAGAAGTTTTTCCACACATTCTAAGGAATGCTCTTATTTCTCCCGGAGTCTCCAGCATATCTTGTAATTTCCAGCATATCGCAGTCTCCAGCATATCTTGTAATCTCCAACATATCGCAGTCTCCAGCATATTTTGTAATCTCCAGCATATCGCAGTCTCCAGGATATCTTGTAATCTCCAGCATATCGAAGTTTCCAGCATATCTTGACTGAGGAGCTGTTATTGTTTATTAATCAAAGTGTATTTTATTTCGTAATGTGTCCTATGGTATCCCCTTTAGAAAGATTCTATTTCGTAATGTGTCCTATGGTATCCCCTTTAGAAAGATTCTATTTCGTAATGTGTCCTATGGTTATCTCCTTTAGAAAGATTCTATTTCGCAATGTGTCCTATGGTATCCCTTTTAGAAAGATTCTATTTCGTAATGTGTCCTATGGTATCCCCTTTAGAAATATTCTATTTCGTAATGTGTCCTATGGTATCCCCTTTAGAAAAATTCTATTTACTATTTTCTTTATTTAGAAATTGTATTTCATTACTGATTACTTTGTTATGCTTTGCTTTGTATGTTGAAGCGTCATATTTGAAAGATATATGTATCACAGACTCTTAGATGATTTCGAAGAATATTGATACATTCTATTTACGTATCAACTTATATTTGGTCATGTAAAGGACACTTATGTGTCGTTTATTGTATTTTATTCATAAAAAAATCTATTTATCTTATTTCCATCACTTTTTTACCACGTCTAAGATTCCATTGCAAATCACAATGTCGGATCCTAGATTACATTATGAGCAATCATCAGGGGAGCACAAAGAAGTTTTGCTTCCCTACAAATATTTTGGTCGGCCAGCACTTTTTTATAACCCACCATTCACTATATTACAAACGGCTACTCTTCTTTCAATATCAGAAGCAATACGTCATCGTACTCCTCTGAATAAAGCGCGTTTTCCGAAATGAAAAGAATAAATACCCGATGACCGGGTGGAGGTCTCGGGAAAGATGGCGCCTGGAGACTAACTAACTGCCTTGGCCTTCTTGGAGAGCGCTGAATAGACTCCGAGTAGGAGTTACTAGACTAGATGCAATGTGGGGTTTCTTGATCGTAAGTAGCACTGAATGAGATTGTGGGGATTACACAAGACTCGCGAGACATCTATAGTTTAACAGAAATCGGGGCTACATGATCGGGGCTACATGATCTGGGCAGGATCTGATGGCTGCGAATGACCTAATCCCCGACAGTAGTTAGAGTGAACCACCGGCATAAAGTATAAACACGCGTAACACCACGAATAACGAGGGGTAATTGAAACCAACAATAAATCTCGAAAGTTATCCAGTGCGTCGCCCATTAACCCACAAAATGCGTTACACTCAGTTTGTATTCATAAATCCGCGTCGCAATAAACTACAACGATAATTGTGAGAGATCCCTCGAATTTATCCTTCATTTAGAGAAATGGTCCGGACACTCAGCCTCCGAGTTATGAATTAGTAGATTCGGCCCACGGGGGTAGGTCAAGGGGAGTAACTTGACCTACTTCGCAATCCGCATTTCATATTATTTTACAATTTTAATTTTCTTTTGAGAATCAAATTAAAAAGTGTTTTTAAGTTTCAATACTTTTATTTCGACGAATTAATCCATAAAATATATTATCTTTGGTTTGAGATTATCATTTGTTTTGAATGAGAAACCTGATCCATAAACTGATCAGGAAATACGAGTATAATAAATTGAGCCGGACCTTAACGGTTCCCGCAAACAGTTATTCGAATTGTTGCTTTATATCCTTATCGTAGCAAACCAACATTTTAAAATTATATCCTACAATTTCATATTCCACTACAACAAGGGTAGTCAAGCTTTTTGGACACCATGCCGAAACCGGCATTGGGTTAAGTCCTACAGGACGCACGCGTATTTTTTTTAAATAAATAAGTATGTCGAAATCCTTGAGAATGAGACAACTCTTTGGGCAGCGCCTTTCTAAAAATATAGAACTTTCAACTTATTTAGTCCCCCATAACAGCGTGTGTGATGGTGAAATCGAACTGTAAATTGAATAAATCTTAAATGTATGGTGAGAGCTTCAGACAGTCTGCAATGATCCTATGTTTCAACTCTCGTTCAACGCCATGTTGATGTATCAGACGTGTGCAGTTTTATGCACAAGGCACGAATACTCTACGACCGAATTGCAGATAGCCATAGCTGACACCCTCGTTAAGGTTCGTCCGGCCAGCTACTTTTTAAATCATAATGAAAAAAAAAATACTCATCAAAGTTTTATTTAATAACTATGTATTATTTTCATGATTTATAAAAAAAACAGTTCGCGGGCTGCACCTAGCACCCTGGCGAGCCACGGGCGGGTTAGTCTTGCTCGATCTAGAACAGGGGTCTCCAAACTACGGCCCGCGGGCCAACATCGACCCGCGAGCACCACCAATATATGGGTATGCCCGGTATGCCCGGTATCCGGCCCGTCATAGTTTATTTTGATTACATTGTAAGTAAATCATACAAAATAATAATCAGATGTTTTTATTTAACGATAAATTAAGATACACAATAACGGGCATACATAATGAAATTGAACGTTTTAACTGTAATTAATGATATGAGATTTATCCTAAAAACTTACAATAAGTAAGTACCGACTGAAATTGCGAACGGAGCGGAGTCCACCCCCGCGCCCTGCGGCATACCATACATATGTCCCTCGCCGGCTAGTCACAATACGAAAATTTGCGCGTAATTCAAAACTACAGTATGTTGGTATGATGAGCTAGCTAGGTCTTGGCCCTTAGGACTTAGTGGAGGAGTCAGTGTGGCCCTTAGGCAATAAAGTTTGGAGACGCCTGCTATATAACATTGACGACCCCGTGGACTAGTTGGTGAAACACATGTGTCTAGCTCGAGGGTTTCAAGTTTGATTCCCGGTGATAACCAAAAAAAAATTATATCAATCAAGTTCAAAAGTTTTGTAACAACACTCGCAGACGTAAGATGTGCGTGAGTGTTGTTGCCTCTCAACGTGATGTAGGCTTCCCTACACCCACGATTTTAATTTATTTAATTACAAATAAGTAAATTATTATGATATTTCTTAATATTATAATTTAAAAACATCAAATTTATTTCGTTCTACCCTCGAACTTTTTTTTGCACAAAGAGCAAATAAATTTAAAAAAATAAAACAACTTCAGCCGGAATTAAAATATTGTAATACGAGTATATACGTTAACTCTAATAAAAAATATATTCTTCTGAACAAATAGGAGAAAAATATACGAGTTATTACATTTACTTTGACGCCTTTCATTAATTACCAATTAGCTGGGGGTGGGGGTGTGACCAACTGGATAGCATCTTGAACGGTTTCGATTCTTGGGTGTTTTTTTTAATGTTCAGATGTTTTTTCATCTGAATTTACTAACATATTAGATTTTCGGCGTGCTCTTGTGGTGAAAAGTGTTATAAAACAACATACATACTATCACACCATTTCCCTATCGGAGTAAACAGAGAGGACAGAGCGCCAGCCTTTCCTATTTCGACACACATCCTTAACCTATTCAACATCCATACACCTTCTCATACAACTTCTACGATTTCTCTGATTTTCTACATTTCCTTCTTTCAAAATATCATTCACGTAATCCAACCACACTTTCCTTTATTTTCCTCTCACGCGCCTTCCACTCAGATTGGCACTACATATTGATTTCGTCAGTCGTTCTTTATTCATTCGTCTCACATGCCCTAACAATACCAGCGTGCTCTTCATCTTACTAAACACATCAGCTTTAAGTTCTCAATCCCTTTATTCTGCATTCTGTCATACATTGTCACCCCGTGTATTCTTCTCAATGCGCGCATTTCCACGGAATATAAACTTATTTATTTTTTACCACACGAATGAGCTTTTAGTTTTAGTTCGCCTTTATAACTGTAAATGTTAACAAATGATTTAATGGAGTTAGAAAAGTGGTCTCCTTGTTGTTAAAAGTTGTGGTTTGTTTGACAGCGAGCGTTTAGCCGGCCTGCCTCTGCCTCTCTCGTCTCCGCTTTACTATGGAAACTTTCGAGTTTTTAAGTCAATTTTCATGAAAACTTATTTAAGCCAAGTATAAGTATCTTTCTATAATTCTTTAAGTAGTTTTAACAACGAGAGGAATATCATCTGCTGAAAAAAAATAACCACGCATATACGAGTATATTCATATTATCACGCCATGTCTCTTTCAAGGTCCACGGAGAGGAGAGATTTCAAAGGAAATTATAGTTGGATCAAGTACATGATATTCCGAAAGAAGAAAATGTGAAAAGTCACTAAGTAATAAATCCAACAACAAAGCGCTCTTAAGGGAATGCTTTATATTTCTGAAGAAAGAAATGTGAAAAGTCACTAAGTAATAAATCCAACAATAAAGCGCTCTTGAGGGGATGCTTTATATTTCGAAACAGTGCTTTTTTTTTAATTCAACATAACGAATGTAACTTAAGAATATAGTATTTTGGAGGGGGGAGAGTGTATGATGACAGAGTACCGAATAAAGTGATTAGGGATGAATGTGAACTATATGTATAGGCTGATTTGGGCACGTTGAACGAATGAATGAAGAAAAACGTATTAAGAATTATAACGAAATCATCTTAATATCGTTCAAGTATTGTAATATGCTTATTTTACGTGTTCAGAATTAGAACGAAATCATCTGAATTTTAATGATTTTATTTGATAATTCCATGTGCAATCTTCAAATTGAGTTTTTTCCTTTCGTATTTTTACTGTTGCATTTGAAAAACATTTTGTGTCAGCGTATTTATACATTTAGTTTAATTTTATAAGCACGTTGAATTAGTATTTTTCCCCTTTTAATATATGAAACACCCAATACATATAATTCGCATCCAACATATTTTACACTTGTTTTAAGAATAAGCTGGTTAAAATTTGACATCCATCGTTATGTGCAGTCGTTTAATTATACATCATTTATGCAAACTTTGTGATCAATTGAGTTTTGTATATTTGAGCTTGTAGGAGGGTTAAATTGTAGAGACATTTTTTGTGAACACTTAAATGTGGTGTCTTTGTAATGATTGTATGCAGGACGTTGCGAGATGGACTTTTAATTGATATAAAATGATGAAATTGACCAAGGGTTGATTCGCTTGATACATACCATACATAACATTAAGTCTCACAACATATCAAGTTGATGAAAGCTTATGACAGAAGTATTCGATCATTTATCAACAATAGATAAAAAGCAGTAAAACTTATTTTTCCATATTTGCGAGTATACTCGTATGTACTCAGTAAGATAAAGGCAAAAGCATACGAAGCTAGACGAAGCTAGACCCATATCAATTAAGTGTTCATTATAAATTACTTGTTTTACTCATTTTGTAGTAAAACTTGTTTTTCGTAGATATCAATTGTGTTTTGTACGGAATACCTGGAATATTATACAAATAGTTGACTGGAAATAGCTCGATTACTCTACCAATATTGTGGGGTAAAAAGTTTGATAACATTTGAAATTTCTTAACAAAGGATTAAATAAGAAATTATATAAATATTTTTATTAGTTCGTAATTCGTTTACCACTTTGAAGCCCCGGCCATATGAGAGGGTAAACACTAAAAGTTTTCCACTTTGAAGGCCCCATGAGGGGACAAACACTAAAAGTTTTCCACTTTGAAGGCCCCATGAGGGGACAAACACTAAAAGTTTCCCACTTTGAAGGCCCCATGAGGGGACAAACACTAAAAGTTTTCCACTTTGAAGGCCCCGCGAGGGGACACACACTAAAAGTTTGACTTACGAGTGTTACAGCAAAACATCCACGAATCCGTTCATCGAAAGTAGAACTCGTCATTATAATTGTTGTTGAGTGTTCAGTGTTGTCACCGTGTGTCACAGTCACAGATACTCGCATATCGAACTGGCGATAAAATATACTCGTACATTCCCAATGAAGACCGGCAAGTTCCAGTGTCCAGCCGGGCGGAAGCTATTACTTGGATAATTTGTTTTTTTACCAAGTTCCTCGTGAAGGAAATTAATCAAACCGTTACATGGCTTCGCTGCTTAACTTCATCCCTTTTAATTGTAAAACTTTAATTGTTTGCACGATTTCAGTTTGAGAAAAATATTTTATTACGCTCCTCGGTAGTTAAAAACCAATCAAGTGTTTTCTCACAAAGAACGATACTGTATTATTGTATTGTATTTCACTTTTATTGTACACAGTATAACTTTCTAGGCTAATTACCATGTGGTAATATCTTCCAGCCACCCAGAAGGATGTAAAAGAAGCTTTTAATGAAACCCAGACTCGAATCTTTTTTTTTTAATCCAGCGGTAATCGAATACCCAACCCCAGGGCCAGGACCAGGGCTAGGAGACAGGTGTCTTATTAACTAGGACATGAAGGGTGTATTTATTAGGAGATCGATATTTAGTTGTAATTGATTTGGGACTCATGTTTCATTATTGCACGTGAATAAAGTATGGCGAGGTAATCACTAATACAATCCTAAAGCTACAAATAGTGTCGAGGTAATCACTAATACAATCCTAAAAATACAAATAGTGTCGAGTTAATCACTAATACAATCCTAAAAATACAAATAATGTCATATGTGAGATGCATGTTGGGATATACTAAAGTTCCAGACCGCACATAGGAGCATGGAGAGATGTTGGGATATACTAAAAGAGTTCCAGACCGCACATAGGAGCATGGAGAGATGCATGTTGGGATATACTAAAAGAGTTCCAGACCGCACATGGGAGCATGGAGAGGTGCATGTTGGGATATACTAAAAGAGTTCCAGACCGCACATAGAAGCATGGAGAGATGCGTGTTGGGATATACTTAAAGAGTTCCAGACCGCACATAGGAGCATGGAGAGACGCATGTTGGGGTATACTAAAAGAGACCGCAAACGAAACACATGGATTAGCAACAAAACAAACGTAAGAAAGGTGTGCAAGAAAATGAAGTAGCAATGGGCAGGACACGTAGTCAGAATGTTAGATTCCCGATGGACGTCCGAAATAATCCGATGGTACCCAAGAGGCATAAAGAGGCCGAGAAGAAGACCGAAGGTACGCTGGATAGATGAAATCAGGAAGCATGGCGGCATCACACGGTATCAACGAGCAAAAAACCGAATTATTTGGAGTCAACTCGGGGGAGCTTCATCCAGCAGTGGATCTACCCTGGTTGACAATGATGATGAAGATAAAATATAAATTATGGTACCACTAATTACCGAAGAATAAATCGCCAGAACCATCGTACGCCCTGTTCTCTAAATATTTATTTATGAAATTTAATTACTTTAAAAGAATAGAAAGTTTTACACTTTCTCATAAAGTTTAATAAATATTATGATAATAATTGATGATAAAGTAACAATCAGGAGAGATATGACGAGACATAACATATATAACGCCTTTCAGCCCCGTAACGATTTATGGTCGAAAGCTACCCCTTATCTTGTTCCACATCACTGGACCTGATCCTGCGTCCGGAAGGGAAGGGCGACACTCACAAAAGGTTCTCAGATTATTCTGGAATCATTTTAAAGGATCTGTTTTCGAGATCTTTTTTAGACGATTGACGTTTCGTCGTTTTGAACTAAAGACCGATCTTGTTCAGAAGCTAAAAGATTATTAATTTATCTGATGGAAAGATCAATGAATTCGTTATTTTCAAAGTAGCTTGTCAAATACGAGTATATGGCAATTTAAATACAGCCTTCCATTACTTTATATTTTTAAATTCATTTATTTACGTAGATGATTTACTGTAAAGTATACAAATGGCAAGTTTATTGCCATATGACAATATCTTTCAATGAATCAGCGCAGATTCGTGGCAATTGCTAGGTGAAATATTACAACGTTATTTTCAACTTGAAAAAAGAGACAAACATACTGAAGACATTAAGAAACAAAATGTTAGTTGATAACATCAAAGATCAGTTATGGGGAAGGAATATGGGAAAAGGATAAAATGGGAGTTATGGAGATATCTAGCGCGTGTATGTATTGTTACAGGATGAACTATTTTACCAGAATTGGACCCTTATATTTTTTACTCGAATACCTTCGAAAATTGAACCCTTAGATGGAAGTCATGCTTGACTTGCCATCTAAGCCACGGAGGGATTTCTTTCGAATCGGAGAATAGATATACAATAAGTTTCTATTGTACACTCTCTAAATGAATAATGTGTTACAGTCAGTCTGCACATGTTTCAGAAAACAAAAAAAATATATATCGTCGTTGTTCCGCGAAAAGCATTAAGTCCAAATATTGAGTTTTGAGATAAATGCAATTTAAATTTCGGAAGGTGATGTCAAATCAAGTTATATAACTTTTTATATTTTCATAACAGCGAAACCATATCACTTTTGGACATAAATGTTTTTTTCTATGTGTAGATATTTTTATTTTAAGTAAAATGGCATCAAAAAGTCATTTAAAGCAAAAATGAACTTAAATGCTTTTCGCAGAACAATAACGATATATTTTGTCATAAAACACCGTTTTTTCCACTAAATATAATGGTATGACCTTACCGGTTTCAAAGTGTTTACCTCATCATTTAACCGGTCTGTCTCTAATGTCTTGTTTGTGCTCCTCTAATGATGAGGTGTAACCCTTAAAACCGGCAAGATCATACCATTATCTTGAATAAAAAAACCTTTTTTTACTAAACAAACTACAAAATCTTTTAACCTCAGCAATGTCAACGCATACATGATAAATAATAAATAATATACAAAATATAATCTTAAGTCTTACCCACAAAATTAAAAACTGTTTGTGATATTTTGTCAAAAGGATTTGGTCAAAAATGTCGATGTAGTTTTATAATGATGCTCGAGTTGAACAACAAAACTGAACTTTCCCTCACGCTCCTCGCACGTAATTATACTTGGCGGTGGAGGGAAAGGGATGAACTTAATGACACAGGGTTGTTTTTTTGCCTCGAGTGAAATTTACTTAGCAAATAATGAAGTTAATTAGGCTTCGTCTAATTCAAAAAGAATGTAACCCAATTTATACGTAGCTTTTGTTTGATGACGAAACTCGATACAAAGCCCTTCGCAGCGGAAGATGTGGGTTTTACTATCCCACTCTCGCTTCCATCTTGCAAATAATAGTCGATAATTTTGTAAAAATTAATTAACCCAACAATGTTTTTCGAGTTGCTGATTTTTTTTCGTAAATACGAGACTTTATTTATCAATTATCTTATTTTGAAATGTGAATAAATGCTGCGAAATCCAAAGTTACGGTGATGGAAAAGTGTGAAAGGAAAAGTAAATGCGATATATAATACTATGTGTACGGCTGAGTAATCAAAGATTAGAGGAAGTTCCGCTATTTAGTAAGATTTTTCTCAGACGAAGGAATAGCTACGAGGGATATCAAACGCGTGTAGCGATAGGAAACAATGTCAATAGGGCACTAAAACATATATACTCGAACTGCACCGTATAAATCTGCCAAGAAGAAAGATCACAAAAGTATTTTAGTATCAACTTTACTATAGAAACCATCTCAATAAAATATTAATAATATTATTCCAAAAATGTATTGTTTGTAATTAATTAGCAGAAAAGTTCAACGCCTCAACATATTACAATAAAAAAATATTATATTTTAAATTAACGGGCACATTCCTACCTAACGTATGGCAATATTTTAACACATATACTCGTACTAAAGAAAATCTAACATGGTCCCTGTGACGTTCCACAAATTTGCCCCAATACAATCTTGTAACGATGTTCAGTAATTTAAATTATTTTATCAACTTTAATATAAGCCTCGATTCTAATAAATAGCGAGTTATTTAGGTAAATACATTACATAAAACTAACAATAATGACAAATTAATACATCTTGTTACAAATTAGCAAAGATATGTTAGTTTGTTAAAATCAAATAATATTTGGCGACGTTCGTCAAAAGTCACTACGTTAGTCCGCATTGCCTAGATAGGGATGGGGTTTACGATAATTGGATTTTCGATTTTTTATACAATTTTTCGGTTTATGAAAAAACGATTCGATTTGTAAAAAAAAAAACGATTTTACCCTATCCCTTTGAGATATGACATTCCAAACGTCACAGGGACCATGCTACATTTTCTTGAGTATAGAATAAAACTTGAATAATACTCGTATTACCACGATTCACCGTACAATGAAATACGAGTACTGTTGTTGAGTAACAATATTTCAGATGAACCTGTTCAATTTGTGAGGCGCCAACCGAACCGGGAACGAAGCACCTGACCCGACTCCGTAGTTGTCTCCGTAATATGATTCGTTAGAACTAGTCCGAGAAGATTGTATATATAATGGTTTCGTACTGAAAATGAGACAAGGTTGATTTTTTTAGTACAAAAAAATGCGTAATATGACACTTGAGTACGACAACTGTAGTACGACAAATGTAGTACACCTGTAGCACGACAGCTGTGGTACGACAACTGTGGTACGACAACTGTAGTACGACAACTGTAGTACGACAACTGTAGTACGACAACTGTAGTACGACAACTATAGTACGACAACTGTAGTACGACAACTGTGGTACGACAACTGTGGTACGACAACTGTGGTACGACAACTGTGGTACGACAACTGTGGTACGACAACTGTGGTACGATAACTGTGGTATGACAACTGTGGTACGACAACTGTAGTACGGCAACTGTAGTATGACAACTATTTACAAACAAATATTTTTTATTGCGGAAATTTCGCGCTAGTTTTGTCTTTTTATTACACGGTAAAATGAATTATCTTGATAGACGTGTTATTAAAAAAACCATTTGTAATAAAAAATGTTAAGTTGTTCGTGAATTAATAGTTGGTGCTTAAAAAGTAGTTGGTGCTTCGTTTAAATTATTTACAGAATAGTCTTTAAACAAAAAAAACAATACGCAACACTTCAAAACCAACTAAAAAGACACATCGACATGTTAGTATAAAGCGATTCAAATAATACGAGTACATAAGCAAGCGAGTACACGAGTCAACACGTTTACAAAAATATAAAAATGTAACAATATACACACTGATCGGGACCATCACGAGTCAGCTGCCCGCACCTCACGACACCAATTTTATTTATTTATTTAACACTTTTATTGCAAATTCACTCTGGCGGGCTTATTACCAGACGGCAATCTCTTCCAACCAACCAGACAAAAGTAAATGAAGCAAGTTACGTGGTCGCATAAATCATTCAAATGACTATCCATCCCCACGAAATCCATAAACACATACGTGAGCGTATGCCCACAAACCCCACAAAGACGGACAATCACCCGATCATTACTTTTCATATAAAGTGAGATATCATCAATCAAAAGGAAAAGAAGGAATGGTGGAGAGGAAAGGAAAAGAAAAATCAGGAATGAAACACGTTATTTTACTGACTAGAAATTAAGAGTTTTTTAGTCGCTTCTTAAAGCGTGCCAAGGACGGAGCGAGTCTTATATTGGTTTGTAACTGATTCCAGAGTCTCACTGCATTGACAGTAAAGGACAACTTAAAAAAAAGAGGAGCGGTGAATTGGAAAGGCCAATTTAACATTAATGCAAAAATAATAATACAATACAAAGTCAATAATTTATCAACTATAGTTTGAAGAGTTGAAACTACTAAATAAAAATATGATAACCTTATCTTTGTCAACATACGAGTAGATATTCATTGCAGAATCCACGGCAAAGCTCATGGTTTTATTTTTCCTCTAAATATTCACACGAATTTTTACGGACGAATTAAAATATTTTTATTTGAATCTGAGTCACGCGTAGTTTTAACTATTTGAATTTGAGCCACGCGTAGTTTTCACTATTTGAATCTGAGCCACGCGTAGTTTTAACTATTTGAATCTGAGCCACGCGTAGTTTTAACTATTTGAATCTGAGCCACGCGTAGTTTTCACTATTTGAATCTGAGCCACGCGTAGTTTTCACTATTAATTGTGATTTTATGTCGAAAAGTCACTAAAATATTTGAATGTTTAGTATAAATATTGGTTAAACGTAATATACATAACAATTATTCTTATTTCTGTCAGACGAAGTGAAAATATTTTACATTCTGCTTAGTATATAGTTGAATTATTATATGATGCATTGTCGAATAAATTATAACTACACGAGATGGCAGAAGTACTCGTATCATTTGAATATTAAATCATGCGATGAGGTATCACGATATTTAAATACAAAATAATCATTAATTATTATTAAGGTCTTTAAAATATAATATAAACAGTAATTATTGATCTATAAATACTGTGTAATTTCAAGTGGGGTAATAATAATAAATTTTGATAGATTTGAAAATAATCAAATGAAAACGAATATATTGTATGTTATATCATCATCATCACTGTCAACCAGGGTCGATCCACTGCTGGATGAAGGTCTCCCCAAGTTGACTCCAAACAGTTCGGTCCTTTGCTCGCCGATGCCACGTGATGCTGCCATGCTTCCTGACTTCGTCCATCCAGCGTACCTTCGGTCTTCTTCTAGGCCTCTTTATGCCTCTTGGATACCATTGGACTATTTCGGATGTCCATCGGGAGTCTGACATTCTGGCTACATGTTCGGCCCATTGCCACTTCATTCTTTTGCACACCTTTATAACGTCTTCTACCTTTGTTACATTGCGAATCCAGGTGTTTCATTTACGGTATCTTTTAGTATATCCTAACATGCATCTCTCCATGCCCCTTTGTGCGGTCTGGAGCTTTTGCGTGTTCTTTACTGTGAGCGTCCATGTCTCGCAGCCATACGTAAGTACTGGAAGAATGCACTGGTTGTAGACCCTTCGCTTCAAGGATATTGGGAGATTACTTTTGAAGATGTTGTTCAAACGTCCAAATGAGCTCCACGCCAGTTTTGTCCTTCGTGCTATTTCCTCCGATATGCCACCTACAAAGGAAATAAGTTGGCCCAGATACACATATTCCTGGACAAGTTCTAGCGGCTTTCCATCAACGTTTATTGGTTTTGGGGTAGCAAAGCCGTTCATCATATATTTGGTTTTTGAAATATTCATTTTTAAACCAACTTCCCTGCTGACCTCTGCCAATTCTTGCAGTTGGTGCTGAAGATCATTCGGGTTTTGTGAGAATATAACGATATCGTCTGCAAATCTCAAATGGCTCAGGTATTTTCCATCAATTGCCAGCCCTTTATTTTCCCATTCTAGTTTTTTAAATATGTATTCCAGTGTAGCTGTGAATAATTTTGGGGAAATAGTGTCTCCTTGACGAACTCCTTTACCGATTCGGAAGGTTTCCGAGGATTTGTGGAGATGTATTTTTGCTGTTGCATCCTTATAGATGTTATTGAACAACTGAATGTATGCTCTATCAATACCTTGTGTCTTTAGAGCTTCTAGTATGGCAGCTTTTTTGACTGAGTCAAATGCCTTTTCGTAGTCCACAAAGGCTAAGTACAGGGGGAGTTCGTATTCCTCACATCGTTCCATTATTTCTCGCAGCACCTGAATATGATCCATGGTACTGAAACCCTTCCTGAATCCAGTATGTTATATATTGTATGTTATAACCATACCATACATAATAGTTTATTAAACCTGGTCTGATAATTGTTAGATAGGTGTAATCTGTCTGGCCAGCCGGGGCATAATTCAGTCGGGGCATAATCGGATATGAAATTTAGTGATAGTGAACAGCTCGGAGTCCTCGGGATCGCTAAGCCCGTATCCATCGGAGAGTCGAACCTACGGAGAAATCTATCAAAAACCAAATACATGATGAACAGCTTTGCCACCCCAAAACCAATAATTGTAGATGGAAAACCGCTGGAACTTATCCAGGAATATACGTATTTGGGCCGACTTATTTCCTTTGTAGGTGGCATGTCGGAGGAAATAGCATAAATGACAAAACTAGCATGGAACACATTTGGATATTTGAACAACATCCTCAAAAAGTAATCACCCAATATCTTTGAAGAGCGAAAGGTATACAACCAGTGTATTCTCCCAGTATACTTATGGCTGTGTAGGGAATACCCACGTCCCTAAAATATTGTCAACATGCAGGGTCAACGACCGATGAATCAACCTCTGGATATGTACAAATGTCACATACCAGAACGTCAATACTGTTTACACGCAAATAATATTTACATCGCATTCCACGGTAGAAAGAGAACATATCACGCCGTCTCACCGTTTCGACAATAAATATTCTACCCACTGCATTATCCGCAGCGTCTGCGACCACCTCAGCACGCGCAGGAGTGAGGTCGAGATATACCGCGGACGCATTCAAGCGCCCCGTTCTGAAATTCTATATATACCTACTTATCGATGAATAAAGAGCACTTATTATTATTCACTTGACCATTCATCGCTGTTTATTATTTATCGATTATTCACTCTCACTTTTTCGCATTCCTGAATCGACGTATTTTATTTTAAATACAAAACAAATCAAAATCATCACGACGTATCAAATTAAGCATCCCGCTAAATTGATGACCCCGAACGAAAAGGAACACAGAATTCGACCAAAGTGAATACAGAGATGTCAACATCAACATCATCAGCACGTCCTACTAGGACACACGCTAAAGCTGTGAGACATGGACGCTCACAGCGAAGAACACACAAAAGCTCCAGACAGCACAAAAGGGCATGGGCACGATATATAGAAAGAAACCGTAAACGAAACACCTGGATTTGCAACAAAACAAAAGTAGAAAACGTAATAAAGGTGTGCAAGAAAATAAAGTTACAATGGTCAGGACACGTAGCGAGAATGTCAGATTTCCGGTAGACGTCCGAAATAATCCAATGGTACCCAAGACATATAAGGAGGCCCAGAAGAAGACCAAACGTACGCTGATATCGCTAAGGTTATATTTATGTTCCAGGAGAAAAGCAGTTACAGTACTCGGCGGTAAATAATACACATCTGGCTTAAGAAAGAGACTGTCGGCCATAACCGGCTAACTTCGGCTTTGTAGAGTGTCGTCTCTGTCGCACGATGCGCTAAGAGTCCGGCCCGGTAACGATTGACAAATCGCGACGGAACACGTGTATGAATGACAGAGACGACGCTCTACAAAGCCGAAGTTAGCCGATTATGTCCGACAGTCTCTTTCTTAAGCCCGATGTGTATTACTTACCGCCGGGTACTGTACTTATTAGTTTAAAATGTATATCTTCAAATGTTAAAAATAAAAAAATCATGTAAAGTTATTCAATTTGTATTCCAGCTTCAAATAAAAGAAATATGTTACTTTATGAAAAATAAATTAAATTTGTCTTTTTCTGAAGAAATAGTTTTCATTTTAAAGTTAAAATTCAATTTTCTTAGATCTTCTGTAAACTAAGCATTTCAATCTCAGACCGTGTATGTTTTTTTATATGAATTGAAAAAAAAAGGATAGCAAATTTGTTTCGCAAAACTTAAATCACATTTTTTATAGCTTTTTCAAGTGTACGCCTCGGCACCTCGGGGCACTGGGAGTAATTCCCAAGGGTACGTCGTGGGATATTCGATTTTTTTTATACTATAACTCCCGATAACCTAAATACATTCAAAACTAAATTTGTCCATATGAAACTGTTTTAGATTTTATATATCAATAAAGCATGAATCCATCCTTTAAAGGCTGAATGTTAAATCTCGGTGAATCCTGTCAGCTTGCCCGTCTATCAAATTGTATACTACTCGTATATGTCACTTAATAAATACCTTATTTTATAGTGCGCGCGCACTCAAAATGTGCGAACGACAGTAAATCTATTTTCAAGAGGTTCTGTAAAAAAGTGCAAAACAAATATTTTGTTTAAAAAATGAACATTCTTATTTAAAATATCAAAAATGAACATTATAATTTAAAATTGCACAAATGAACATTCTAATTTAAAATTGCAAAAATTGAACATTCTAATTTGAAATGTCAAAAATGAACATTCTAATTTAAAACATCAAAAATGAACATCCTTATTTAAAACATCAAAAATGAACATTCTAATTTAAAATTGCAAAAATTGAACATTCTAATTTGAAATGTCAAAAATGAACATTCTAATTTAAAACATCAAAAATGAACATCCTTATTTAAAACATCAAAAATGAACATTCTAATTTAAAACATCAAAAATGAACATCCTTATTTAAAACATCAAAAATGAACATTCTAATTTAAAACATCAAAAATGAACATCCTTATTTAAAACATCAAAAATGAACATTCTAATTTAAAACATCAAAAATGAACATCCTTATTTAAAACATCAAAAATGAACATTCTAATTTAAAATTGCAAAAATTGAACATTCTAATTTGAAATTGCAAAAAATGAACATCCTTATTTAAAACATCAAAAATGAACATTCTAATTTAAAACATCAAAAATGAACATTCTAATTTAAAACATCAAAAATGAACATTCTAATTTAAAATTGCAAAAATTGAACATTCTAATTTTAAATTGCAAAAAATTAACATTCTAATTTAAAATGTCAAAAATGAACATTCTAATTTAAAACATCAAAAATGAACATCCTTATTTAAAATTGCAAAAAATGGACATTCTAATTTAAACTTGTAAAAATGAACGTTCTAATTTAAAACTGAAAAATTAAAAATAATAAATTTCTCGTAAATTTTCACCTTCCAATGGCCGACTTATTTCACTTCGTTTGCACGCGTTTCAAAATTGTAAAATTCACATTTCGCAGTACCTTCTGCACACTCTTATATTCTGCATATAATTTTCCCTTCACGGTCACAATATGTTTTATTTCATTTTCGGGATCACAACATTAGGCAAATGATACTATATAATGGATATTGTGATACATGTTAGGTGTTTTCTATGTTGCTAAGCACAGATTGGTATCGTATTGCGTTTTCAGGATATTAAATTTACATTATTGTTTATAGTTAAGGTATTATACCGTTATAAAAAAGTGGAATAAACAATGTTTGATAAAAATAAATTACAATGTCTTTAAACCTCCACAACGTGTATATCGGTGACAGTTCGAACAGAATTTAGTCTTGTTTGTGCTCCCCTGAAGATGAGGTGAAAGCCTTGAAACCGGTAGAGTTATACCGTTACAAAAAAGTGGAATAAACAGTGTTTGATAAAATAAATTACAAAATTTACATAAAATCGACGGCATATTTTACAAAGAACGCTTTTTTGCGGTTGGAAGCCACTGCCCTTAGAAGCCAATCCTTTCATTGGTATATATTTATTTTGTAATATTTTCAATCTGTCAATAATAGTAGGTGATAGGGAAATCCCGAGTTAAAAGAGTGTTTTTTACCATTTTTGACAAAAAATATTAAGGACATTTTTTTTCTGACTCATGTATAAAACGCAATCGGACAAATTTATTTCCGCAAGGTCACGCTGCAATCTGTCATCTGTCGCAGCACACCAAGAGCTCACACATTCGCGGAATGCAGAGAACTGACACTAAACAACAACCTGTCAGGTTCGTGAAGCGTGTCAGGGCAGGCGACACGACATGTCCGCTCGGGGAACCATTAATATTGAAGAATCGCACGTGCGTGCGTGTGCGTGTGTGCTCGATCCACCGTCCACCTCTCTCCGCACTATTTAACTTTATCAAATTACATATAATAATAATAAAAAGACAGGACAGGACTGTCGTCTGACATATTGACATACATTTTCAAAAACTACTCCACCCTTCAACCTGACGACCTTCGTGACTTAGACATGTGCTTTATAAAATGCTGTTATAAAAAATTAAGATTCTTGACTGGTTTTTACTTCTTATTTTACTTGTGTAACACCTTTCTAGAAGATCGTACCGTATACGACATTGTGATGCGATACAATACAACCCACATTTTTCTTCTTACTTAACTTGTGAAACACCTTTCTAGATGATCGTACCGTATACGACAACATTGTGATGCGATACAATACAACCCACATTTTTCTTCTTACTTAACTTGTGAAACACCTTTCTAGATGATCGTACCGTATACGACAACATTGTGATGCGATACAATACAACCCACATTTTTCTTCTTACTTAACTTGTGAAACACCTTTCTAGAAGATCGTACCGTATACGACAACATTGTGATGCGATACAATACAACCCACATTTTTCTTCTTACTTAACTTGTGAAACACCTTTCTAGATGATCGTACCGTATACGACAACATTGTGATGCGATACAATACAACCCACATTTTTCTTCTTACTTAACTTGTGAAACACCTTTCTAGATGATCGTACCGTATATGACAACATTGTGATGCGATACAATACAACCCACATTTTTCTTCTTACTTAACTTGTGAACCACCTTTCTAGATGATCGTACCGTATACGACAACATTGTGATGCGATACAATACAACCCACAGTTTTTTTCTTACTTAACTTGTGAACCACCTTTCTAGATGATCGTACCGTATACGACAACATTGCGATGCGATACAATACGACCCACACTTTAGCTGTTATGAAATAATTGAGGATACTTCTCGCCGTTTCGTATGAGTTTGTTTAGTATTTGAAAAAATATCCAATTTAACCCTGAAATACTCGTCGCAATTGGTTCCATAGTTTTACAATAGATACACAGTAAACCAAAAAAAGTTATTTCGTGGCTTGGGACCTTCTTTACCTATATTCGTCCATAATATTATTTTATATTATATATGATACCTTTAATAAGAGGTTTACAAATTAAAATAATGCTGTTGCGAGTTAAATAAGTTTCGAATGGCTGTTTGTGAATAGATAATAAACCCAGTCTGGTTAATAGCTCTTCCGTTCTATCCGTCTGTTCTGTTCCGTCCGTCTGTTCTGTCCGTCTGTCTGTTCTGTCCGTCTGTCTGTCTGTCTCTTCTGTCTGTCTGTTCTGTCTGTCCGTATGTTCTATTCCGTTCTGTTCCGTTCCGTTCCGTCAGTCGGGCTATTGTTATCTCTCGGCGTGTGATACTTGTAGTATAACCAATACTTTCTGCATGCTGCATACATTACAGCATTATAGAATGACTCACGCTAAAACTAGAGCCGGAATCTTGAAATAGTCTCCCTGCTACGCTTTTTACATGATCGCGTCACCGATGTAGGTATTTTAAGGAGTAACCATACACTTTATCGATTGATTTTTTATGTTTAAATATTTTTAATTAATTAGTTTAAATAAATTGGCATTAAGTAGAATTAGTCGTACATTTCATTTACAAAACAAAATATTTCAAAGTATTGTTTTCAAAACTAAGATGGTAAGCCTCGTTTTATCTCAACTCGAAATACGATACTGTAAATGTGTCACCGTCTATAGAAAATAATTCACCACTTTTTTCCCCACTTCCCAAATACGAGTAATACTGATATATTTTTAAATGTGACGTGTCTGAACTTGTCTCGTTTCTCTGATCATATTCCATTGTTCTCAAAATGAATGATTCTTTATGATTGAATCAGTCAGACCGAACAGGAAACTCAGCGTTGTAGACCAATCTGCTAAAAAGCAGAGGAGGAAATGGCAATGGCAGCCAAACAAATACCGACACATTTCTGAGCGATTTATATTACACGCTATGCAAAAGAAGTATTTCAATCGATAAATTATGTATTTACACACGAGAGTTTAAGAAAAATAGGTGCTAGTCACGATTCAAAGATTGCATGCAACTTTCTTCATAATATTACAGGATAGCCAACAATTTACTTCAATTTATACTTTGCCCTTTAAAGAGAGAACCGTTTTATACAGCGCCGTTTAACCCTTCCTTCCCTGTGATGTGTAACTAGTACGCATTGCTTCTAAACACCTTTAATATCACTCTATAAATATAATAAATACTGGGCTCAGATTTTAGGTATTCCTCCGTAATACATTTACGCATTGAATGAAAAAAATAATATTAATAATAATTAGCACTTATCGGCCACATCAGAGATACGAGTATTTTGTGAAAATCGGGAATAAATTCACCAATACAATCAAACGTGTGCCAATGTGTGACGTAGTTACAATTCATTCTAAAAACGGCTATGGGTGAGGAAGCGACGCTATTCATGTCTCACTAGAGTGAATATATATTGCGTTCCTATATACCGAAGTAGACTTCGGTATATAGGAACGCAATAAATAGAATCTCAGTTTGCAGTTGTGTTTCTTCCTTCGAGGTATAACATACAAAGTGTTAGTCCGTCTCAGGTCTCAGTCATTCTAGCGCATTCATCTGAGGTGGTCTTATTGCCCGTTTTGTGAACATCAGCCGATATTTTTTTCATGTTTTCAGCAATTAAATTTCAATTATTATCACTTTTGACTTCAAATTTAGCTAATTTAAGCATTTGGCTATGAATATTCTTATTGTTTCGATTTTATATCGCTCATTTTTACATGAGTATTTGAATACACAGCACCGGAACGGGCGGATTTTTTTTAGCACAGGAAGGGAAAGGTTAAAGAGTAATGCGTTATAAGAATAACAAAGTAAGTGGCGTGGGAGGGAGCCTATCGGTGGGACAGAATCACGTTTTTATTGGAACTTTGAAACATCCTTTATTTTCGTGTTGGGTAGTTGGTTTTTGCTTTTATGGAGACCCCGCCTGTGTCTCCACACTGGATGGTGTTATAGAGACCCCGCCTGTGTCTCCACACTGGATGGTGTTATAGAGACCCCGCCTGTGTCTCCACACTGGATGGTGTTATAGAGACCCCGCCTGTGTCTCCACACTGGATGGTGTTATAGAGACCCCGTCTGTGTCTCCACACTGGATGGTGTTATAGAGACCCCGCCTGTGTCTCCACACTGGATGGTGTTATTTTTAAAGCTGGGACAAGTTATCCGGTGCGATGAGCAAGTATTTTTTAAGTTGTCTCGAGGAGGTTGTTTTTCCCGCGGTTACAGAAAAAAGCGAACTCTCGCCGTAATGGGAGAAAAGAATGAACCTGGTAATAAAGATTGTATTGCCGTGGCATAAATTGTAAAAAAAAATTACGTGTTTTTGAATTGTGGAGCGCTTTAATATTTAGCATTCGTTTCTTCTTCTTGAGCCGTCTCTCCACTACTGGATGTAGGCCTCTTCTAAAAATCGGATGTAGGCCTCTTCCACGCTTCCCTGTCTTGGGCTTTTCTCGTCCATTTTCTACAGGCGACAGGGATAATGTCTTCTCAGACCACCTCTTCTGGGCCGTCCCATCGGTCTTCTCGTGGCCTCGATTTCAGGACTCTGGATGCCCATCTTTCATTTCATTGTCTCGCAACGTGACGATTGGCATTGGCATTTCATGCCAGCAACACGGTCCATTATGTCGACAACTCTAGTCCGTCGCCTGATTTCTTCATTTCTGACTTTGTCTATCAGATTTATACCCAACATTCATCGTTCCATGGACCGTTGTGCGCATTTTAGTCTGTGAATGGTATTGACAGTTAATGTCATCGTTTCCAAGGCATACGTTAGCACAGGAAGGACGCGTGCATCGAAGACTTTTCTTTTTAGATTGGTGGGAACTTCCTTGTTCTTGAGAACATGGTCGAGCTCTCCGAATGCTGCTCAGCCCAGTCCAATTCTCCTGGGTATTTACGCTATTTGGTTCTCTTTTCCCAATTTGATTTTATGTCCGAGGTATATGTATTCGTCAACAGCTTCGATTGTCTTAACATATTATCTACTTTGAGATTTCTGTTGGATGGACTCAAAAATTTTGTTTTATTGATGTTCATTTCTAAACCAAATTTTATGGAAACGTCATGGAGTTCCTTAATAATGTCATTTACGAGGCGTATCCAGAAAGTAAGTGTACTGAGGCTCTCACGACCGGATGGATTTTATTTTCGACATGTTGGCTACACTACCGTATAGCCTGACCCTTCTCCTCCGCAACGAGACCGGTTCGAGGTCAGTACGTTGAGAAGTGTCGACGCGACAACACGTTTCGTGAAAAATGTCAACCCAATCTCCCGCCAAGTGCGAAATTTTGTAAAAAGGCAAGAGTTTTTGGAGCGCTGCAAACTTCATGGAGATGAATTTCTCCGCTCCATCGTTACTGGAGATGAAACTTGGGCTGCACACTACACACCTGAAACCAAAAGGCAGTCTCAACAGTGGCGTCACACCTCTTCACGCTCCGCCAAAAAGTTCAAAACCACAATTTCAGCCAAGAAAATCATGGCATCCGTGTTTTGGGACTGTCAAGGCATAATTTTAATTGAATATATGCCTCAAAAGGAGACCATCAACTCTGCAAGACACTGTGAGACCCTAAAAAATTGCGGAGGGCGATTCAGAACAAGAGGAGAGGCATGCTGACAAAGGGAGTCTGCCTGCTGCACGACAATGCCAGACTACACACGGCCAACGCCACGAAGGAACTGCTCGCCTCGTTTAAATGGGATGTCCTGAACCATCCCGCGCATTCCCCTGATCTAGCACCTTCAGATTACTATCTCTTTACCTCCCTGAATCTGCACATGGGTGGAAAAAGGTTTTCAACCGACGAGGAGGTAAAGGAGGAGGTGGAGAAGTGGATGGAGGGGTTGGCGGGAAACTACTTCGAGGAAGGCATCAAAAAGTTTATAACCCGCTTCACCACCTGCATTGAGAGGAATGGCGACTATGTCGAAAAATAGCTTACATATGTACTACGGTAACCACGTAATTTTTTTGTTTAAATAAAAAAAATTGTAACCTACAAAAATTCAGTACACTTACTTTCTGGACTTACCTAGTAGTTCTATCAGCATTTGTTTACACCGCTCGATTGTTAAATATAATTGTAAAAATTGAACCAAACCACAATGGCGGCTGATATAAAAAGTGAATTTAGTTTACGGTTACCCGGTACCATACATTTTGTAGAGCACGCGCTAATGTAACATACATTTATTTATTTATCATCCGCAGTCGCTGCCGGACTCTATACTATATTTATCATCCGCAGTCGCTGCCGGACTCTATACTATAATTTAGATCCTTCATCTTTTTATACAATCAAATGAACTGAAATTTAATTATAAATTGTACGTCATATGAAATACGCACTAGATTGATAAACACACTACAACTTTATGACTATGGGCTCGTGTTAATACACGTATATTTTTAATTAGTGGTGGATTTACGCTTCATGTAGCACAAAATGCAGTTATTTATAGATAAACTGCGAGTTACGTGCTTTTCTAGCGATTCTTAACTTGAATGCTCTATGTTAACAACAATGCTGTTTTCTGTGTGCGATTATTAGATATATACTCGCACATACCATCACGCCCTCTCCCTCTCAGGAAAAGCAGAGGAAAGAATGGCAGACTTTTTTATCGTGACACACATCTTTCCCCCCTTCTAGATCCATACACCTTCTCATATAGTTTCTACTACATCTCCGACTTTCACATTTCCTTATTTCAAAATATCACTTGATCTAGCCACACTTTCCTCCAGCACGCCTTCTAATCACATTTTCACTGTATTTTTGTGTTGTTAGTCTTCATTCACTCATTCGTTTCACGTGTCCAAACTATCTCAGAGTGCTCTTCCCTTCATCTTACTCAACACACCAGCCTTAAGTTAACATTCATCCCTAATCACTTCATTCCGTATTGTATCATACATTGTCACCCCGTGTATTCTTCTGAGTGCACGCATTTCTACAGTATTTATTTGGCTCTTTTCAGTCTTGTTCCACACGCTTGCTTCACTCCCATACATCAAGGTTGGCGCTATAATACTAATACTATTGTAGATTATCGAATAAATCTAACAAAATGATACATTTAAAGATATGAGTTATTTGATACCATTTTAAAATTCGTGCACATTTTCATGGACGACTCTTTTTATGTTTCTTGTTCCTAAATCATTTTTATCTAATCCGATCTTGCAACGTGTATCAACTTGTCTTGATCCACAGTTATTTACATGTATTCAAGTCCACTAAAGGGAATATTTTCATAATTTTGATCCTAATAATAAACTTCTTTGACAATGAATCAATCGCAAAATATTGTATCAAAAGTGATTGTGCTAAGTGGCATGCTAGTGCCTAGTTCAATGTATGAAAGGAAAACGTGAGCATTGAAAAATATTTTATCCGATCGAAATGCGTCGAATATATTGTGGTATAATAAATAATAGAGTGGACGGAGGCAATTATTACAGACTGATAAATAAGTGAGTGAATAGAGGCAATTATTACAGACTGATAAATAAGTGAGTGAATGGAGGCAATTATTACAGACTGGTAAATAATAGAGTGGATGGAGGCAATTATTACAGACTGATAAATAATAAAGTGGATGGAGGTAATTATTACAGACTGATAAATAATAAAGTGGATGGAGGCAATTTTTACAGACTGATAAATAATAGAGTGGATGGAGGCAATTATTACAGACTGATAAATAATAGAGTGGATGGAGGCAATTATTACAGACTGATAAATAATAGAGTGGATGGAGGCCATTATTAATAGAGTGGATGGAGGCCATTTGTATGACGAGTTGTATGTATTTCGAAGATGCAAAAGTGATGTGAGAAAAGCGTGTAAATATGCCCTGTCTACTCCAAATGGAACACTGTAGGATAATATGTTTTGTGTTGTAATAAACTTTCGTTGTATATACCTACAGCACAAGCTGACGGGATTATCGCCACGTGGCAATCTCTTCCAACCAACATTAAAGATGTCAAAGATGACTTGCGTGTAAAACTGATTGAACCCTTTATACGAGCTATGGTCTCCAATAGGAATCAAACCCGCAACTCCTGGATTGGGAGTCCTGGTCTTGCCATTTAGTCCACGGAAGTCTCGATATTTTATCGCTTTATCTCGTGTCAAATAGAGAACGAGCTACCAATAATCCTCTACGGTTTAACAACATCGCCCTAGAATGACCTAGAATGACCGAGTCACGCTAACAAGAGAGATTTGTTTGTGACGAATGAATACTGAAGCACAACAGATTTTTATATGTCTGGCTCCGTGCCAAATGATCGAAACTAATAGCAAATGAGTCGAACCTCGAGTGCGGAGCGAGGAGCGGGGCCCAACAATACAGGGGCTGAGGCACAGCGCCAGAAACATGGCGATATTTTCTGGATTCACACGAGTTCAGTTCAGTTCAGTTCCATTCAAATCAACTCGCCTTTCTATTGGAGTTTGGCTTTATTTTCCTTAGCCTTAAAATCTCCTGAATTCGGGGATTTTCAGATTTCCCTCAATATTTATGCATTGGAGCACTTCGCGTTTTATCCAACAAATGCTGATTTTCTTTTTGTCTATATTTGACGATATTCTTGGAACTTTTTGTCGTTGTTATTTGATAATAATCGTAGATATCTTTTTTAAAACACTATTAGATTATTTATGATGTTTTACTGTTAGATGTAGGTATTCAAACACATACTCTTAACGCTTTATTTTAACAAACTTTCCATCACGCCGTCTCCCTGCGCAAAACGTCACTATCGCAAAACACACGTTTCACCTCCACATCCGTACCATTTCTTATACAACTTGATACCTGGGTCCTCTTTAACAGTGAGGGGTTTGTTTACTCTGTATTTTGACCTCTTTTAACAGAAGTATCAAAATTTTACGTAATATTATGTATTCCTATGTGGAGTAATTATATATGTTATGGATGCCAGCAATAAGAGATTTGTGAGACATATGTTAAGTTGTTTAATGTCCAATGAAATTAAAATATAACAAAACATAAATTGTTAATGTAATCGAGGATATTATAAATACAATCGAGCATATTACAAATACTATCGAGCATATTACAAATAACTTACTAATTAAAAACACAATTATTTACCAGTTAAAAATAAAAAGAGATGCGTGAAACTCTAGCGCGGTGGAAGTGAAACTTCTTAGCTCCTAGGAAAAGTTTATTTTATGCATTGCTTTTTTCCATTTGTTAAAGATTTTTTTTAGGATTAAGGAATAGTTATGTGGAATTTCACTTCGTATTCTGTTATATATTGTGGAAATTTATATTTTTCATGACATTATGTTCACCAAATTTGATTCATTTTGACTTTTCCTGATACGTGTATATTGTAGAAGTCTACATTCTATTATTTTTTCTCTGCAGTTAAACCTGCGTCCTGTTATCATGATCATCATCATCATAACTGTTCATCTTGAAATATTAATTTCCACCTTTTCGGAGGTCTTCCAGCAAATATTTAATGCATTGCCACGTAGAGAACTCTTGTGTTATCCATCATCTCTACGCGGTCTCGCCTATGCATGGTATTCTGCGGTATCTGCCCAATCTCGAGTAGTTTGCCTATTCTGTGAATTTTTATTTCATTTTTTTCTAAGCGTGGTTTTTATTTTTGTTTATTCCACAAGTCATAATTGGCCTCACACATACTCGTACTTTGTTAACACAGACCTTTTGTATTTTCTCAAATGTTTGTTATTCCAGATTACACATTGTAGACTTTTGGAGAAAGCTACATTACTATAGGGGCTTTCTGCCAATTGATACCTTCTCGACTTCGATGTATTTTCCGCTGTTCTTCTTAGAATTAAAATAAATCATTGGTTATTTGTATTCGTCTGACTTGAAGAGCTCGGTATTACAATACTAATCCTAGCGCACTCATTCGTGTCTCCTGGCGCTCTGAACTTGCAATCTTAACATATTTGCATTCAAGTATCACGTCATATCATCGGTTTATAGCATCGTGTAAAACTGAGGGCTGGTTTCTTGACCAGAAAATTTATCATTTCGAAAATTAACTAGACAACTTCTCTAAAACTGCTCGATATACGACCACGAAGGTTAGCAAAGATAAACTGTATTAACTTATTGCAATTCACAAGATCAATAACTGAACGAGATGCTTTTAGATGACATACAACGAGATCTGGAACTGACTGAAGACCAATTGACTAAGAAAAAAATCGCTCCAGAAACTAAAAATCAGAAAGTCTGATTCCATTTTAAGTGACAACGTGTGACATCTTAACTGTTCGGAAATCTTTTTAATAATAATAATAAAACGACAATGTACATATATATACTATAGTGCTATTTAAAGAGCACAATTGCCTCAATTTCACTCTAACTAGGGACTCGAACCCTGGTTCACGCATCGTTGTTTTCCGCTCTTTAGAAAAACTTTATTAACAGATAAAATCTAATACATACTCTTATTTTTGTAATTTATTTTTATCAAAAACTGTTTATTACACTTTTTTGTGACGGTATAGCCCTACCGGTTTCAAGGCTTTCACCTCATCTTCAGGGGAGCGCAAATAAGACGTAATGCTGTTCGAACTGGTACCGATATACACGCTTCAACGGTTGGAGGCTGAGCGGAGAGATTTTTGGGAAAAAGCGGAGAGATTTTTGGGAAATAACTGTTCAACAGATGTTCGGATCGGTGTACTGACTTAGAAATTTCTAGGGCCTCTAGTCTGCCCAATTTATTTCCGTTACCACTGATATGTAAGAATTTGGCATCATCGATAGAAAAAGTATGGTTTTCACGGTGACAATGATTAGCCATTTCAGAATAAATTAGAGGATTTGTTAAGGCGGATTTATGGTCACGAAATCTCTTTTCAACAGATCTTCCTGTCTTTCCTATATAGAAATTATCACAGTCAGCACATAAAAGTTTATACACCCCACTGTTGCTGAGTATTCCATTTTTGCCTTTCCCATTCAATAAGAGTTTCCGGAGATGAAAATTAGTGTATTTTTTAAATATAATAAAGAAACACAATAATAATTAATTGTACGAGTAGTGTTTTGTACCCAAACAGAATTAAAGACAAATATTTCTTAGTAACGCAGAGAAACGCGCAGTATTGTTATGTTGTGCAAAAATATATAACATAATATTGCTACTCAATTTGATGGGGTGTGTTCTGGGAACTTTTTATGTTGTGATGCTTTCGGAGAATATTAATCTTCTTACAGATAAGATGCTTTCATATTAATAAACAGAGATTTGCGTCACGCGAATCAATTTGAAATGTAAATAAAACATAAGAAAAAACATTTTTAAAATTAGCCAACATTTAGCACTGCTTATGATTTTATCATTTACTTTTATGCACCATCGTTGTCAGCATCCGATTTGGTAATGAAGCACATAAAATTAGCCAACATTTAGCACTGATTATGATTTTATCATTTCCTTTTATTCACAATCGTTGTCTGCATCCGATTTGGTAATGAGGCACATAAAAAATCTTTAGCGAGCTATGATTTAGAATGAGTGGTTATTTTATTTTATTTTGCATAAATATAGAATCTACTTTTCACAAAAAGGATACACATTTACAAGAATATAATATATAACAGTCTTTGCTAATTTGTGTTTTGATTATTTTTCTTGATGATACGAGTAATGCCAGAGAATTTGAAACGTTAATTGGGTACGTCAATTTTAAGAAAACTTTGGTATATACTCGTACTTTGCTTTATCGTGGATTGTCCAATTGATATGCGATAAGTAAATCGGTGGCTGAAATAGTGACCTAGTGGCGCCCCAGTTTCAATTCCTGGCGGATTCACTTCCACAACTCTTGGGAGTCTTAGAACGTATTATATTATATTTTCTGTATAATTATTTTAGAACCTACTTATTTTAAGATATTATTATTCTACTAACCAAGTCGATGTATTACATTCCCGATTATCCTTTCTTATGTAACGTATTACATTCCCGATTATTCTTTCTTCTCCACCACCTCCTATCTTCTCCACCACCCCCTTTCTTCTCCACCACCCCCTTTTTTCCTTTGATCACATCTCACTTTTATTTATAATTTGTATATATAAAAGTGAGGTATCATCAGATGTGTTTTCATATATCTTGTACCAATAAATAATTATTTAAATATTTCTTACGACCGTATAACTTTTTTTATATATTGTAATTTTGCCTGATTAGTTTTAAGAGGTTGCCGCCTGGTAATAAGTCCGTCAAATTATCATACAATGAAGTGTTAAATAAATAAATAAGCAACTCTAAAATAGCGCCATATAAATCGTATAGTAAAGCTGTCGATCGTCTCGGAACTTGGGGTTTGATCTGTCATGCACACAATAAAAAAAAGGAAAAGGCGTTCATCGTTCTGTGAACCGTTCTGTGAACCGTTCGTCAAATCATCCGTAAACTCGAGGGACTACCAATCATTCGATTACATACAATTATTTTTTTCGTTTTATTCGACTCAACTTTCGGACGATTTATAAAACTTTCCTTACTTATAATTACAGTAGAAGAAATTAAAAGTATACATAATAATAATTTAACTATTTTTACTTACGGTGTACAGCACAGGTACAAAGACTGTAGCAATAGGTGGATGGCCGCTGTTCAATGCTCGGAGAATTCAGCTCACGGTGAAAAGTAGCAGGGTGAAGAGATTCCTCTTAGGCAGGTAGTAGATGGACGCAAGAAAGACAATAGACAGAGTGAACTGAGAATGTATTTTTTACGTTTGGCGCTCCTTATGTGCGGTCAATCGCTCATTGTAAGCGCCTGTTTTCGCCCGTGCATGCCGTCATAACTTACGAAATATCACAATTCTCGCAAGTTTTCGTATGCATGGGCCGGCCGACTTTTGATACTGTCTCGCGATGGCCGCGCATAAGGAACATTTCAGTTACAATCGCGACACAGCACGGACCCCAACAAACATAAAATTATTACATAAAAACTATCAAATAACATCAAAATATAACCAAGAATTTATACATGTAAACATACCAATATTATACAAACAAGAAAACAAATAAATATGTTTTAGGTGACGCATACGTCCGATACATACGGTGTATGTCGTTATGTGGCTCGCCTTTTATTTATTTACAATTACTATAGTTCACCTTTAATATATTGTAATCGACGAAATAATTAGGAATTGATGTGAACATTAAACTGATGTGTTGAGTAAGATGAAGAAGATCACGCTGAGATGGTTTGGATATGTGAAAAGAAAGAATGAAGAAAGACTAACAAAATAAAATCCATTGGGCAAATGTGAGTGGGAGGCGTGTGAAAGGAAGACCAAGGAATGTGAGTGGGAGGCGTGTGAAAGGAAGACCAAGGAATGTGAGTGGGAGGCGTGTGAAAGGAAGACCAAGGAATGTGAGTGGGAGGCGTGTGAAAGGAAGACCAAGGAATGTGAGTGGGAGGCGTGTGAAAGGAAGACCAAGGAATGTGAGTGGGAGGCGTGTGAAAGGAAGACCAAGGAATGTATGGTTGAATCGACTGAATTATATTTTGAAGGAATGAAACGTAGAAAGTCAGAGAAATTGTGGAACTTGTATTACTCGTAGAAGGTGTAAAAATGTTGAATAAACTAATGTGTGTTGATATAGGCAAGTATGGCGCTCTATCCTCTCTGCCGATCCCGATAGGGAAACAGCGTGATGATATATGTAAGCATGTTATGCGTACCTTTCATCTCCTACAAATTTGTGATCATTGTTTTTTTCACTTTATAAAAATGAATACAAAACAATGATTTGGATGAATAGACGATTAATGATAGATGATACGAGTATAAGATGATACGAGTATTAGATGATACGAGTATTAGATGATACGAGTATTAGATGATACGAGTATTAGATGATACGAGTATTAGAAAATACGAGTAATAGATGATGCGAGTATTATACTTCGTCGTAGCTAAAATATTATTACCACTTGGCGATTTCTTGAAAACAACCAGATTTATTTTACAAAGCCTGAATGTGAAATAGCCAGAATAGAGGACTTTTTTTTTCAACTAATCAAAACGATTTATGTAGCCTAGTTGGTAAGACGCCTGTCTTCCGACTCGGAGACTGTGGGTTCGATTCTCGTTGAAACCTATTTATTTTTAAAAAGGACATCTGTCTGGTTGATTAGAAGAAATTGTCACATGGTTATAAACCCACCAAGTTGTACTGTATAAAACCAAAGTACAATGAAAATAAAGCAATTTTTTAACTAACCATCAGGTTGGCACACTGTATCACAGGCATGAAAGTGTAAAAAATAAGATTTCTTCTTGTTTCAAAATATTTGAATTAGAAATCCAGACACATAGAAGAGCGTGACCGGGAGATCATTTGTATTCGAACCCAGTAATCGAACCTTTGGGATTAGAACTAGGCACGGAACTCGCATTTCGTCATTGCACATGTTGGCAACACTCACGCAGGAGAAGGGGAATCAAAACTTATTACCAGACTGATAAATTTTTAATATCATTGGGAGTCGATCCTGAAGCCTTCGGGTGGAAATTGAGTTTCTTACCAATTTGGCCACAGAGGTCGTCTCCTTATTAAGCAATAGAAGATCATTGCATAAAAACACATTTTAGTGAGATTTTTATAATAAAAAAAAAATTATTTCCACGTATTTTAGTTATGTTTTGTCACGTGGCTGTTGAAGTTGTCTTCGGTCACGACGCGTGGCCCGCTCTATTTCAGCTGAAACGTACTTCGCAGTCAGGTCTCGTCTTCGTGTCTTGATGTCTTATTTACGCCGCCGAAATGGGTTTCCTCTCTGTAAATTAGGTTTACATCGGCAATAAATTCCCTCAGAGCGTGAACATTTTTATTTTAATTACGATAAGAGCCGAGTCAAGTGCTTACTTGTGCTTTACGCGCTATTTATTATATTACTATCCTTAAACCCAGGACCAGTGTCAGAGTAATAAACGCCCCAAAACTCCATTTCCTTTAAGATTTGACCATCTTAAATATTTTTTCATTGCATTAATATTGTCTCGAATTCATAAGAAAATATTTATATAAAAAATTAATTAATTGAGAACTGATCTCTCCTTCCAGTAAGGATTGATCTCAGCTTCCAGTAAGAATTGATCTCAATTTCCAGTGAGAATTGATCTCTACTTCCAGTAAGAATGGATCTCAACTTCCAGTGAAAATTGATCAACACTTCCAGTTAGAATATATCTCTACTTTCTTTCCGTGATAATTAAAATAGTCCAGAAATATTCGCACGAGTTTTAAGTGTTAAACAAATTAAAAAAAGCGAATTCTTATTTTTTATTCAAATATATTCAAAATTCTACTCTACACAAGGAACAATGTCTAAATCAGTGTTCCCCAACCGGTGGTCCGCGGCCCGGTGCCGGGCCGCAGAGACTTTCCGCCGGGCCGCAAACAGTATGCCAAATTTCAAGAAATTCGCCATGCAAAAATATTAAATATAGCATTTTCATCCATGTCCTCAATAAAATCGAAACAAAGGAATAGACTGGACGTGAATGCAGCACTTCGTCTGTCAGAGACGGAGATAGCACTGCAGCCAAGAATATCCAATATATTAGCAAAGATGCAACAGCAGGTTTCGCATTAGTTTGTTGAAAAAACCCCATTGTTTTTGTTAAATTTTAATTGTATCAGACAATGTTACAATTAAAATTGTTAAACTGTTATATGTATATTTGTTAATTATATTGTAGTTACATATGTCCATCTGTCACAATATAAGATTTAAAAAATATTACAATAAATAAAAAAAACATTTTTATTTCAGTATTAGTGGTCCGCGAAAATTTTTTCCTTTTTTTACCGGTCCACAGGTCTAAAAAGGTTGGGGAACACTGGTCTAAATCAGCGCCTTAATAGGAGTATTGCCTGTTCTGAGAAAGCTGACTTACAACCCGCGAGATTAATATATATATGGTACAAGCATACAACATTTTTAATTCAAAATCTACAGCCTTTAGCCGCGACCCAATTAAAATATAAAATTAACAAAATCACTCGGCGTACCAGAATGGCGGAACCAAGAGCCGTAAGAATGGCCAGGTACAGTATCCCCCAAGCGAGCAGACCTCCAGGACGACCTCCCAAAAGATGGAAGGACAGCTGACAGTCGACGTCGCAAGAGGGAAATAATGAATGCAGGACCATAACAGGCCGACAGGCCTAAAATAATATGAAGAAGAAGAAAACTCGGCACAATTACAAGTATTCACTTATTTGACAGTTTAAATAAAATTAAATTAGAATATTTGTTTAAAAAACAATAATGCTATACTAAATACTTATTGCGAAGTGCACAACTGTTAAATATGAATATTGCAATGCCGTCTATGTAAGATAGGAGATACATTTCCATGAATTCATCAAGGGGAGCGTCAACTTTATTTATCAAGGGGAGCGTCAACTGAATTCATCAAGGGGAGCGTCAACTGAATTCATCAAGGAGAGCGTCAACTGAATTCATCAAGGGGAGCGTCAACTTTATTCATCAAGGGGAGCGTCAACTGAATTCATCAAGGGGAGCGTCAACTGAATTCATCAAGGAGAGCGTCAACTGAATTCATCAAGGGGAGCGTCAACTGAAATCATCAAGGTGAGCGTCAACTGAATTCATCAAGGGGAGCGTCAACTGAATTCATCAAGGAGAGCGTCAACTGAATTCATCAAGGGGAGCGTCAACTGAATTCATCAAGGGGAGCGTCAACTGAATTCATCAAGGGGAGCGTCAACTGAATTCATCAAGGGGAGCGTCAACTGAATTCATCAAGGAGAGCGTCAACTGAATTCATCAAGGGGAGCGTCAACTGAATTCATCAAGGGGAGCGTCAACTGAATTCATCAAGGGGAGCGTCAACTGAATTTATCAAGGGGAGCGTCAACTGAATTCATCAAGGGGAGCGTCAACTGAATTCATCAAGGGGAGCGTCAACTGAATTCATCAAGGGGAGCGTCAACTGGATTCATCAAGGAGAGCGTCAACTGAATTCATCAAGGGGAGCGTCAACTGAATTCATCAAGGAGAGCGTCAACTGAATTCATCAAGGGGAGCGTCAACGCAGGGCGGGTCAAAGCCTCCGATAGAAACACCCTCTATGGATCTATCCAGTGCAGCCTTTGAATTTATATAAATCTTTGTATATTTCTTGATTGGTTTTAGAGACGATATTAATTAATGTTCCGTCATTATAACGTACTTATTTATTACAATAGTTTTATTATTATTAAATAATATTTAAAGAATTTATGACTATTATTTTGGGAAAATCTTCGAGTTTTCGACCATTTTTCGATAAACCTATGTTAATAATAGAGTAATACTTCAATTTGATTGATCTTTGTCTGCCTCAAGTGGGTGATGTGTGGAGTTTTAGGAAGCACTAGAAGACAGCCCTTTTTGGGAAGTCTTATCATATTTTATGATTAATATGAACACTACACTACACCTAAAGCCGAAAGTGTTACTATCACGTATTTGAAGATCCACAAAGGTTTGTTTGTAGTACGACTTCTCATGGTTAGTTTTCTGCAGTTTTCTTACCAAATATGCTTTTCTAAACAAATACAGATGTGGGGTTAGTAATATAATGGCCGCAGTCACTACCTTCCTATCGTTTTCCTCAATGTTTTTCTTATATTTTTAATTTGGAAACATTATATCGAAAGATGGTAAGATCGAGCACGATATTGAAGGCGCCTAGGTAATGGTGTATCTGGAAACAAGGCCAACGTTGCATTCATGTTTGCCAACTGAGCAATTGCACAATATTTAAAAACGATGATAAACAGTGGTTAGCAAATAAGACTGAACCGCAAACACCGTAGCTTAGTTAATAAGGCGCCTGGCTTTTAGCCCGAAGGTTACAGGTTCGATTCTTGTAGGAACCCAATTTATTTTGTAAATTATTCAAGTCTGGTGTTCACTTAAGGTTTCTCTAACAACGTTCTTAATGTATGTATTCTTTTGTATAAATTGTCATATATAGTGTATCAAGCGGACTAATTCCTATACAACTATTTTTCCAATCAACCATCTATCTAGTTGGTTTAAAAATATTGCGAATAGCTCACATTACATATTGGTAATGTTGTTACACTTTAGTTGTATTACACTTTAATTGTATTACGCTTTAATTGCATTACACTTTAATTGTATTACACTTTAATTGTATTACGTTTTAATTGCATTACACTTTAATTGTATTACACTTTAATTGTATTACACTTTAATTGTATTACACTTTAATTGTATTACACTTTAATTGTATTACACTTTAATTGTATAACACTTTAATTGTATTACACTTTAATTGCATTACACTTTTGTTGTATACAGTACAACCTGTCCAACTTATTGCCGTTTGGCAATATCTTCCAAACAACCAGAAATATATTAAAGAGACCTTAAGTGACAACCAAACTGGAATCCTTTTTTTTTTTAATCTGGGTTCCAACGGGAATCAAATCCGCAACCTCCAGATTGGGAGACAAGTGTCTTACAAACTAGGTCACGGAGGTCATGTTCATTTATAAAAAAACTAATTATTATCCAGCTAATTTGATCATGATATTCATTCATAGATCGTAATAATTGTCAGAAAATTTAAATATGAGGCAGATTATACGGCAAGCTTTCCGCAACTCGATCCAACCATACTTGTACGAGTACATATGATATAGAGAGCGATTCGCTAGTTTGGCTTCAAGTCTGCCACCATTAAAACAATATTCATGACGCTGGGTTAAAAATAACGCTACACATGTTCTTGAATCGTATTGGCTATGCAGCTACGAGTATTCCCGAGCTCGTGTTGCGGTAGACAAGGATGCGCGATTCCTCAATCTTTTCTTTGGTGGTTCTGGAGCGAGTACGGGCAAATCCACATTGCGCTGCTATTCTGATGGGGCATTTGCTAATTTATTGGTTCGTCCAATTTATTTTGTATTTTATGTCAAATTCAAACCCGAAATTGCTTGTGAGCGGTGGTCTTCTACTTTTTTTCAATATCTCAATCTTTCGTGTTCATGAACGCTGGTTATTTTCAATCAAAACCTGATTTGATCGTCATCACTGGTAATCGATCTCCCAGAGCAGACACCATCTTCCAATGTCTTATCATCCTGACAATTTTTCGAAACCACATTTGACACACACGATCGCTTAATGCCTAATGCCTAGTCGCCATACTCGTACACTTTACATACTGGTTTGATATTTTTTGGTTTGTGTCGCACATTTTCCTTAGCGGTAGTAAAAAAGCATCAAGTACCAAAAAACAACAAATGTTCTAGTTTCAAAATGATATTTTCAAAAATACCACTCAACTTCTTTGTATAAACAATGTATGAAAAAACGTCCTTAACCTTCATAATAATATACATTCAGCACGTTTGAAATAAAGCTACAAAATTTGGTCTGAAAAAATCTTTCTATTATTATGTTTGATTCCATTTTTTCATCGCATATGACTTACTCTCTTTGAAATATTTTCAAATTTCACTCCGCACTCATACTCAACTTTCTACCTTCATCATTTCTCCAACCAATCGTTTTGTTTTAATCTTCAAGTATTTTCGTTAATTTATCACTTTTTCCTATTCTTGCTTCGATAAATACTTTTCATGCTCTTTTTTTTTTTCATGTTTACGCATTCGTTCACTATGTTACGCATACCTTCACTATGTTACGCATTCCTTCACTATGTTACGCATTCCTTCACTATGTTTCATACTCACAATAATAATAAAATGACAATTTATTTAACTCCGTTTGGAGGGCTAACTTTCCTCATGACCGTGAGTCAAACCCATTATTATTGACAGAGTAAAACTTTTTCAAAATAAAAATATTTTATGTTGAATGTATGATAAGTATAGAAAGGTAGCAGCTGAGGATATGATAAGTATAGAAAGGTATCAGCTGAGGATGTGATAAGTATAGAAAGGTAGCAGCTGAGGATATGATAAGTATAGAAAGGTAGTAGCTGAGGATATGATAAGTATAGAAAGGTAGTAGCTGAGGATATGATAACTATAGAAAGGTAGTAGCTGAGGATATGATAAGCATAGAAAGGTAGTAGCTGAGGATATTAGATTGGGAAATTCCCCGCATATCCATTTGACTTCAATATTGAATCTATCACTTATTGTTATTTTTTTCCACACTCCTTCTAAACTCCTCTTTCTTTGCGTTATCTCGCAGTTTCTAACGTTTGATTCTCACGGCCGACACTTCTTTATGTATATGTGTATAATATGTTATATATCACAAAGTGTTGTACTTATTATTTAATCGATGCATACGCACACGCACTATCGGAAAACATTAATGGAATCTCTTTGAGACAAATATTAGTGAAATATATGAAGCATAAATAAGTGTAAATCCCAAAGAATTCACGAATTTATCATTTTATAATCATTGAATTTTAAGACTTTATTTTACTGTAATTTTCTTTGGAAGAACTTTCAAATGTTCCAACTAACATGAAATCACGCGATAATTATCTGCAGCCTCCGTTTAAACATATATTTTGATTTGCAAGAAATTTCTCAGTGATATAATTTGCAAATTCGTCTCGGAAAGATATAAGAACAATTCAAATATTGAGAATTCTTTGAAATTCCATTTGTTCTCTTTATTAAGGAACGTTTAAATGTTAAATGTGCCGTGAAATCTAGTTTTCAAGCAACTTAAATCTTATTAATTACTGTCGACGGTCTAACGGTTAGCATTCACGCTATGGAAGTGGGCGCCTCAGGTTCAATTCCTAGCGGATTCTATCCTGGACTGGTTTTACTCTTAGACTGTTTTACATCTGAAATTTGTGTTTTTCTGTAAGTTACTATATATGCTGCAAGCCACAAATTCTTATATCGCTTTTATAAAACAAAACAAAACAAAAATTAGCGCTATGTAAAACTTGGCCCAGTGAAAGGTTACAGCTGATTAAACTTGCCGATATTATTGGAACGTTGATCTCTTTGCCATCGGAACTTTGGGTTTGATCTGTCAAGAGTGTATGATTACTGAGAGCGACAGCTTGTACACTATAAACCAATATAAACACAGTCGTCTTCCATCCACAGGAGGGCTGGCTGACAATCATACTCGATCACGAGAGAGAGAGGAGAGCCTGCCCAATTACTGATTTTCCATATATGTTACATACTAATACTATATATCTATTTTATTCTCAATTTACACTCATGCCATGACGACTTTTTTATCTTCTCCACATCCATATACCTTCTAAGATTTGTTACTTCCATTTCTTTCTCTAAAAATATCATTCGTTTGATGCAATTCACCATGCTTTCCTCCATATTTCTCTTCTGCGCCTTTTACTCACATTTGTACTGTATATTTATTTTGTTAACCTTTATTTATTTATTTATTAGTTCCACGTGCACCATCTCATTGCTCTTCTTTATCTTACCCAACACATCAGCTTCAACACTCATCACTAACCATTACATACCGTATTCTGCCATACATTGCCACCTCGTGAATTCTTCTCAGTGCAAGCATTTCTACAACATTCATTAGGCTTCTTTCACATTTCACTGCCATACACTCAAGTCGGTAAAAATATTGCATATTAAATAAATTCTCAATTTATTAAATTTTTTTGTCTTAAGATATTTGAATAATTTTAAATTCTATATTATTTTTTCCATTATCATCATCATCACCGTTACGATATTTCCTTATTATCATAGAACAGGCAGCGAGAAAATATATCCACTTCTTTCTAGCTTGATATTTATGTTTCGCTTCTGCCATCAAATCACCACCACGCCATGGCTATACACCTCGTTTTGCATGGAGTTTCATTACTCCCTGTTTCATTTTTTGGTCATGCCACGTTTTGGATGCATTCGTCGGAGTACCTGCTGGTGGGACACCCCCTTCAATGGTCCCTATGGTGATTTCTTAATCGCCTACGCACCCACGTGAGTAGATCGAAAGAAAATTTACTCAGGAAGAGTCCACCACTTATTCATGCGCATTCAAAGTTGTGCCTGGCGGTTTGTTCTGTTCACTGTGCCCCGTTAGCTGCTCGGAAGGAGACCTGCTGAAGGGAAGCCCCAATGCCATCATAGTTGCATCTTTCTGGGCTATAACGACATACTCGTAGATCTTGTGTTGTAGATACAATTGGATTGGAATATCGCAGTATCTTCGTTGGAAGAGAAGTAAGACAGACCGCCAAATTTTTCTATCGAGGCGCCACTATTCCTTTCTTCTGCCCTTCTGAGATAGCCACATTGAAGTACTATATGCTATATATAACGAAAGTGTTGTAAAATTCTATGTTAAAAAGGTATTGCATTACACTTTTATTGTTTACAGTACAACCCGGCAGGCTTATTGCCATGTGGCAATCTCTTTTAACTTATCAGAAAGATGGTAAAGAAGTGTTGATTTAAAACCAGCTTGGTATGCTTTGTTAAAAAATCCTCGAGTGTCTTATCAACTAAGTATTCAAATTATTTAAAATTGATCTACCTTAATATGTTATAAAGATTAAACTATAATATTAATATCAACAAATAAATATGTAGGTAGCAAAGCAAGGTTTATATTGTTATGTGAGAGAACCAAATGGAATTTCTTGTTTAAGATTCAGTCGGCCGCCATTGTCTACACAACGCACAAAGCACAAAGCTTATCTTGGTATAATATCGGCCGGTGTTTAACTTGCGTCCCGGGGAATTATAAAGAATGGGGAAGGTTATCAAGTGAAGGAGATGGACGTGGAATGTGACAGGAGACGGAGGACAGAAGAGATAAGATATGGTACAGTAGTGAGTTGCTCAGATAAAGAGGATTGTTTAAGTTTTATCGAGATTTTTCTTTCTGTCGTGAAATGGAGATAGTTTAACTATAAACAAGTTTGACCTGTTTAAAACCCCATTCAATCAGCCCTTCACCGAGTTACTTTATGTTTGATCAGATTTTGACGTAGCTGGACTGCCTAAAATTTGTAAGGTTCTTTGTATTTGTAAGTTTCCAGATTAATTACCAAGTCCTTCATCAATCAAACAATTTGGCACATTTACGAAGCAATTTTATCATTTTTATTATTATTGTATCGTATGTTATATAACCTGATGCGCTTATTTCATGTAATAACCTTTTCCAATCAACCAAAATGATTTTAAAGAGGTCTTAAGCGAAAACTAGACTGAAATAGTTGTTTTTTAAATCTGGGTTCCATGAGAACCAGATCTGCAACCCCCTCATGCTGGAAGACAGCCATCTCAACAGTTAGTCTTCGGACGTCCTCATTTATGGAGTTACACAAAATAAAGGCCAAAACATTTTTTTTAAATTGAGTTAAACTTGTTTTGCGATCTAACTGATGATATTGTTTAATTATTTAAAAGTGAACAAATTGAATGGATAGCTCGAGTTATAAATTATCCCCGACTTGTTCAGCACTATTCCCCGGCCCACCGCCCCCCGCCCACCGCCCAACACCGTGCAAGGAAGATAACATAACGAGCAACATGGATTAAAAACTAAAGCAATTTCCCACCAGAACTACTTATGTCCTCTACGTTATACGGTCTCTTTCTATTTGGTGGTCCCTCTCCATCTCCCCCTCGGCAGCACGGCTCTAGGGACAGAGTCAACTCTGTGAGAAATTTAATTTCTGCCGTCTCTAATCGAAAAAGTGAAACCTTTTTCTAATCAATTTTAATATGTTTACTGGTATTGGTTTCAGCACTTACGAGTTGACAGGTCAACCGTCTTACTAGGTCAAAGATCGCCCTATTTCTTCAAAGAATTACTTATCTACAGTTTTAGATGTTCCTTGCTGAATATACACGTACTCTAAATGTACTTACTGAAGCATTGCAAAACGTACAGGTAATCCGTTGGTGTCAATTACGACTGTCGTCGTGTATTTGATTATCATGTGAACGAGGCCGTGAACAAGTTCTTTAGATTGCTGGGATTCCTAATAAAGATCACCAAGACCAAGACCATTCAAGAGTTTATCATTGAAGACATTGTACAAGTCCTTGGTAAGAAGCTACCCGGAGGCTCTGTAATATGGAACCCTAACTATAGGCTGTACGTTGGTTTAGTTGAGGTGGTTCAGCTGCGATTTTTGAGGGTTCTGTATCAGAGAGAGGCGTTACTAAGTGTTCTTGGGTCGTATATTGATAGACTGTCTTCGTTCGATCTCCAATCGCTTATGTACTTTTGATCTTGTATTTATTTATAGTCTTGAATGGTCTTGTGGGCTCACCTGCGACTTTGGAACGTATTGATTCAAGTGTTTCCTCTCGCTTTCTTAAAAGACATGCTTTGTTCAGCGTAGCTGCATTACAATGTGGTAGCTGACTCGGATGTGGACGTATTTTGTTCAATACTATCAGGGTTTAGTAGGAAGCTGGGTAAACTGACTGAGGAATCTGTGTTTTTTCTTTCATACATTGTCTATACTACGAGTACGTGCATGTTACATTTTCACTGGCCTGCTGACTGTTGATATGTGGGTACAGTTTGTATTCACTATATTGACAATACTATGTGTCACAATGCTCTGAATATATTTTATACAGTATTGTTACAAGTTTGTCTTGCCCTATATAAGAGCGAACCATGTATCACTTGTGTCCCGCATTAAATAAACTTAACACTGACATGACAGATCTGTGCATGAAATGAGCACAGACAGTTGAGATTTAAATCGTTGATAAAATGTATAAATGATATTTTTGTACGAAAATCTCGATTAATTTTATGTGAGTGTTCTTTTAAACTCGTGTATAAAAAAATTTACGAGTGCAAAATTGGCAATAAAATCCTCCCTATTATATTATATTTCTGGTTGACTGGAAGAAGTTGCTACGTGATAGTAAAACCGATAGATTTTTTTCTTTTCACTATTTCTTTTTTTAATTATTTTCATCATGCCACGTACATTTCCCATACATTCTTACAATGTATCTGAACCGTCAATGCTCCTTTTTTCATCGTCAACCCTATATTTTCTATTAATTAACGTCGCCATTTTTAGAAAGGCTTGTTTTTTCTATATTTCGAAGTATATTTTCTTTATTTAACAATACGTAACGTTGTTATTACACTAATTGCATTCATTCTCACTGCACGTGTTTCTAGCTCCTATTCCGAGGCTCTCTTCGGAAGGAGAAACACACGTGGCGGGGATTAATGTAATTAGTAAAATAAAATAACATAGTAATTCACTGTTAAACATTCTAATATGAAGTTCCACAGAGTTAAGGCTACCTTTGATAAAAAAATCCATTATAACCCTACCTAGGGGTCCTTATTTATTTAGAGCGTTTCTCAATATGAAATTCTAATATTTTTTCAAACCCTCAAACAATTCACAAAAACTACATCAGATCGCGGCGGCCCAGACCTACTCTGTATGATATAATGTTTCTGAAACACTTCCCTGTGTGCAACTAGTTTTTATTTTTCATTTAGTAAGTTTACACAAAGAGAATTTTTAATATAAAATGCTGCGAACAACATTGTATTACCTTCGACACAGCCAAGAGATCACGCCCTATCCTCGCCCTCGCCCCCGCCCCCGCCCCCGCCCCTGGTAATTTAACTTTTTCAGTTTTTTCAGGTCATTAAATTTGCTCGAGTGATAGTACGAGTAACATGTTTGTATTATAATTACTGTGTGCGTTGTTTGAAAGTAATTTATCTTTTTTAATATTAAAAGGATTTGATTATCAACGTCTTCCATTTAACATACTGTTGTACCATCATTAAATAGGCAAAGAAGACAGAGCGCCAGAATTGCTTATCTTAGCACCTTCTCATACAACTCTCATATAAATGTATACACTTTCTCATACAACTCCTACGATTTCTCTAAATTTTTACGTTTTCTTCTTTCAAGATATCATTCCCTTTATAAAATCATACTTTCCTCGGTCTTCCTCTTACACACCTTCCATTCACATTTGTAATATAGCTACGACGGATTTAAGATTCGAGGTCACGGGAGAAGGAAAATGGCATACATTTATGTACTTATAGAGTGGCTTAAGGTCGGAAGTTCCAACAGTTCCAACAGCCAAGTAAGCTACGACGTATTGACAGAGACATGTACTTATACAGTGGCTTAAGGTCGGAAGTTCCAACAGCCCAGTAAGGTACGACGTATTGACAGTGACATGTACTTATACAGTGGCTTAAGGTCGGAAGTTCCAACAGACCAGTAAGGTACGACGTATTGACAGTGACATGTACTTATACAGTGGCTTAAGGTCGGAAGTTCCAACAGACCAGTAAGCTACGACGTATGGACAGCGACATGTACTTATACAGTGGCTTAAGGTCGGAAGTTCCAAGAGCCCAGTAAGCTACGACGCATTGACAGCGACACTTAAATCACACTCAAGTTGTCTTTAAATCGTTCTCAGTTCCCGATGTTCATTTTCACGTCGTTCTTTACTCTCCACGTTCTTTACTATCCACGTTCTTTACTATCCACTTTCTTTACTATCCACTTTCTTTACTATCCACGTTCTTTACTACCCACGCCATCAACCTCCACCCCCTTACTTACAAATATTAGACTCGTAGCATTTTGGTATCACTTTTCAGGTTTTATATGTATTTTTCCTTTGTTTCAATTTCATCTCCCGTTCCCTAAAAATCAAGAATATTTTTTAGACGTTTTCTTTCTTAATTCTAATTGTTTATTGTAATTTTTATAATTACGGATAGTATTTTTTTTATCCTAATTTCCCCACTTATTATACGGTGGACTAATTTTGAAAAAAAATGTTGGTTTCTTTAAATATGGTGCCACACAGGGAATATTTTTATGTTAGTGAATTCACAATTACTAAAGGTTCATTGTGTTGAGTGAGACGAAGAAGAAACGGTTTGATTGCGTGGAAATAAAATAAGAAAGATTAACAAAACAAATGTATAGTATAGATATGAATAGAACACGAGAGAGAGAGAGAGAGAGAGAGAGAGGGGGGGGGAGAGAGAGGGAGAGAGAGAGAGAGGAAAACCAAGGATCGGTTAGATCTCGTGAAAGATATTTTGAAAGAAGGAATCGTAGAAATTCAGATAAATCGTAAAAGTTGTATAGTATTAAAAGGTGAATGGATGTACAAGAGGCTAAGGATTTGTGTAATTATAGGAACATCAGGCGCTCTGTCCGCATTGCCTGCCCCGACAGGAAAATGGCATGATGGTATGCACATACTCGTATATACAATAACGATTTTAATCCTACCTTTTTAATCTTTCGCCGAATATTTAAAACAAATTAGAGAAACCATTGTATAGTTGATAAGAAGAGATTACCGCTTTGTTACAATATAAACCCACCATTTTGGACAAAGTAAAATGAACAAGAACATCTGTGTTCAATAAACACAGTACAATTAAAATACTTAATGTGTAATTATCGCGAGAAATCCTTTAAAGACTTATTTGTTGCTCGTTTACCCGTCCGGAGGTGTTCTACTTTAATTAAAAGATTATTAACTGCACTTCCAAGGGGTGGATATACTCGTAATGCAGCGAGCTTTGAGCATTTCATATTATATTATCTTTTACCTTAACACAAGGGAAGATTCTATTAGCCTCTGCTGGCATTGAAAACGGAGTATGTACTGCAGTTCCAGTTCTTTGGATATACATCTCTTATCATACACAATACAAAAGCTTGGTAAATGAGAATAGAAGAGAATAAAAGAGTTTAATAAGAAAAACACAAAACAACTTGAAATGGTCTCTTATTAAAAAAAATAAGAAAGATTTGTTTTACTTAAAAAGTAATTGTGCTTGAAACTTAAAGGTTTGTGAAGAAGAAAATGAAAGTAATTGAATGAAACAGTTCAGTTCAATTCCACCACCACCACCACCACTCCCACCACCACCACCCCCACCACCACCACCACCACCCATCAAACCATTACTTGGGCTTTGTTAACTTTATTTTCTTTAATTTTTGAAAATAAGGTTGTTAACCGTTTCAAAAACTTACTTGAAAATACTTAAGTTCTTCAAAACCTATACTAAAGAAAATGTAGCACGATCCTTGTGACGTTTTACAAATTTGCCCCAATACAACCTTGTAACGACGTTCAGTAATTTTAATTATTTTATCAGTTTGAATTTAAGCCTCGATTCTAATAAATAGCAAATTATTTAGATAAATACATTACATAAAACTAACAATAATGACAAATTAATACATCTTGTTATAAATTAGCAAAAATGTGGCAGTTTGTTAAAATCCAATACTATTTGGCTACGTTCGTCAAAAGTCACTACGTTAGTCTGCATTGGCTAGGGATGGGGTATACAATAATTGGAATTTCGATTTTTTATACGTAAAATTAAATGTTCGTAATTAGTATTAATTCATAGTGGATCTTGGCATATTTAAAGATATATACAAATCATACAATACATGAGAATGTCAGTATAATGAAAATTAGGAATTAAAACGTCAATTTAGAGAAAAACAATTTTTCGATTTGTAAAACAATCGATTTTAACCCATCCCTTTGAGAAATGACATTTCAAACGTCACAGGGACCATGCTACATTTTATTGATAAATAAATTATTAGTTAATGTTACCAACAACTGGAAAAGAAAAAGGAAAATGGAGAGAGAAAGAAAATAGCAGTCCTTGAAAATAAATTCCGTCATTGAACGATTTCCGTCAATGAAATGTTACGTCAATTTCCGTCTATTCCGTCAATGAAAATAAATTCCGTCATATATGGTACACGTGCATATATGGTATACACGTATATTTTTTAAATCACTCTTTGAAGGATGCCAACGAGGTTGAAATTAGGTTTAAAAGACGTTTTTGCTAACCTAATGTCATTTTTTTCTATAATAATAATAAAATGACAGTTTATATACCGCCGTTTAGAGAACAAACTCTCCTCAAGGGAGTCCTCTCCTAGCTCAGGACTCAAACGTTTAGATAACAAACTCTCCTCAAGGGAGCCCTCTCCTAGCTCAGGATTCAAACGTTTAGAGAACAAACTCTCCTCAAGGGAGCCCTCTCCTAGCTTAGGACTCAAACGTTTAGAGAACAAACTCTCCTCAAGCCATAACTCAGGACTCAAACGCACTTTTATTGACAGATTAAAAATATTTCAAATTAAATACGTGTTCATTTCTTAAGATAGGAAGATAGCGGCTGCGGTCGTTAAATTAGATATGTTCAGAAAAATATATTTGGTAAAAAAAATGCAGAAAATTTACAAAAGAAAGACGAACTACAAAGAAGCGTGAAGTGTTCATAATCATTAATTTTGATAAAATCTCTCAAAACAGAGTTGTCTTCAAGTGATTCCTTAAGCTGCACACGCCACTAATATATATAAGACTAAGAGGGAGATCATTCCACGTCACAGGGCCATTAATGACAAAAGCTCTATCATAATATCTCGCCCTATAGGGCCAATTTGTAAAGTTTCCTCTCCGAAGAAACTTCTTTCAGACACTGATTGGAAAGATACTCGTACAGTGAAGACATTCCGCTTAGTGATTGTTGACGTTAAAGACATTTTTTGCTAACCGGCTGATGTAATTCCTTTCAACTTAATCTAAACTGGATCTTTTCTATGGAAGTCGTGTAGAACCTTAGGGGTTGAGAGTGCATCTCCCCGAGGGTAATACTATAATGTTTGCATAATGCCAAGACGTGAAGTGTTATGCATTGAGATAAAGGCAGTTCCAGCCACTGAGGGTTGATGAAATTCACTACTTGACACGATAATGGCACCAAAGCTCCATTTCGCTCTATTCGCGATGTTTCTCAATTTTTTAAACATTGTGGTACCTATTAAAATTAGAGATTTTGTCTTAAGAGAGACCCAATAGTTTATTCAACGCTATTTCGTGACAGTTCAGTTCGATTCCACCTCCATCCACACCCATGCTATTATGGGGGATAAAATAAGCACGATTTACACTAAAAAAAACAAATCTTTATTTTTTATGAACGGGAAGTCACATGGTGACGAAGAAGAATTATTCAAAGGAACTCCATCTCCGGTGGCGACACACTTGAGTGTGAAAAGAATAGTAGAGAGGACGTTTTTAACCCTTACTTCCCTGTGATGTGTAACTAGTACACATTGCTTCTAAAAACTTTAATATCTCTATAAATATAATAAATACTGGGTTCAGATTTTAGCTATTCCTCCGTTATACATTTACGCATTGAATGAAAAAATATTAATAATAATTAGCACTTATCGGTCACATCAGTGATATTTTGTGAAAATCGGGAATAAATTCACCAATACAATCAAACATGTGCCAGTGTGTGACGTCGGTATATTCATTCTAAAAAACCGCTATGGGTAAGGAAGTGGCGCTATTTACGTCTCCCTCTCACTCTTCTTCGGTATATGGAAACGCAAGAAATAGAATCTCAGTTTGCAGTTGTTTCTTCCTTCAAGGTATAACATACAGTGTTAGTGTTCCGAGTCCCGTCTCAGTAGCTCGCGGGTATCCATACGAGGTTGTCTCTGTACTCGTTTTGTGAACGTCAGACAATGTTTTTTTTATGTTTTCAGCAATTAAATTTCAATTATTATCACTTTTGATTTCAAATTTAATTAATTTAAGCGATTGGCTATTAATATTTTTATTTTTCCGATTTCAAATCGCTCATTTTTATATGTGTATTGAATACACAGCACCGGAACGCGCGATTTTTTAGCACCGGAAGGGTTAAGGTCAGACGTTACGGGAGAAAGAAAATGACTTGCAGCGCAGTAAATATATAAAACGGCTTAAGACCTGGAATTCCACAGCCAAACACGTTGCCATTACTTACACAGAAAACTTTAAATATAACAAAAGTATCCTTTGACGCCGCTATTTCGTAATGTAGCGCTTCGAGACTTTGTTTAGCGCAGCTACCTAGCCCGAAAGAAGATCTAAAATGAATCGGATTCCAGGACATCTCGATACTCAGCGAGCGAAGTGCCGAAAAAGATACAATACGATAGGCGGCCCCTCGTGGTCGAGTATGATTGTCAGACACCCTTTGGATAGAAGATGTATTGGTTTATAGTACGCAAAGTGTTGCCCTTCGGCAAGAACAAATCAAATCCAAAGTTCCTATGGCATGGAGATCAAAGTTTCAAGATGATCGATAGGTTTAATTCACGATCACACACGTGTGCAGTATATATCATGATCACACACGTGTGCAGTATATATCATGATCACACACGTGTGCAGTATTTATCATGATTGAGTGTGGTCATTTTTGTTAGTGACATGTTGCTCCTATTGTTTTGCTACTAGAAGTACATGTGTAAATCTCGACGTGACAGTGTCGATAGTATTAAATTGGCGCATGTAATGTTTAAGCTGGTTGACTTAAAAGAGGAATCACACTAAGCCCGTCAGCGGGTCTACTGTATCTGCGTGTAGAAATTAAGCATGATGGGGAATATTTAATTTTTATATGAATATTGAAATGTGTCGTCAAACTGTTACTTTGTATAAAAAATGCAGAAGGTATTTTTTTATAAAGCGCCATTTTTGTGTAGCTTTAAAGTGCTATTCTTGATGATCAATAGCATATATGTTAAGCATAAAATGGTCTAAGAATAAAATCACTCCAATGTATCCTCCAGGAATTGATCCTGGGGCACCCGCTTGCTCATCGTGAATACCAACTGTTATACCGCGGTCGCCAACTGGTCCAAAAAGATAAAGATGGAATTGACACATACTTGTGATAATACGAATAATTTAACGTTTCCCTATTTCCACCAAATCACTTGGTATTGAATATTCATATTTTTTTGTAAATATACGAATATGTTATTGCGAGTACTTATTTTAATAAAGAAAAGCACTTCGAGATAGTTTGGGCACGTGGAGTAAAGAAAAGCACTTCGAGATTGTTTGGGCACGTGGAATAAAGAAAAGCACTTCGAGATAGTTTAGGCACGTGGAATAAAGAAAAGCACTTCGAGATAGTTTGGGCACGTGGAATAAATAAATGAAGAAAAACTAATAACAAACGGTACAAATGTGAGGGGAAGATGTGGTAGAAGAAGAATAAATAAAGTATGGTTGGATCAAGAGGATGATATTTTGTAAGAAGGAAATAAATAAATAAATTATAAATATAGGTTTAATGATAGCAACATAGAATGTAAATAATACATTTAAATATACTTCAAGAACACATACATTGCAGAGAATACATTAAAGACAGAAGCTATCAAAAGGTCTGGGGCTCATCTAATAACACCCCCCCGGCCAAGATACACCCCACCAATATAGGGCAAGCCCAGCCACGGTGACACCATATGTTTTTCAGCCCACACCCTTGCACAAAAAAAGCACAGAAAATAAATAGATGGCAGAAAAATAAACAAATCTATAAATACCGTCTCAGATCAGTTCAAACAAATAAAGGTTCCTTGACAGCAACACAATGTGCACATATACTATATATGTTATGATATAGTAAATTCCTTCCGAGTATCGCACATACTTCTCAAAATAAACTGCAGAAAACACATTTACGATACGAGTAGAAGACATTAAAAGGTCCGGGCTCATCCCACAAAGAGATACACCCCGCTAATGTAGGGCGAGCCCGGACATCGGGGGGGGGGGGGCTTTCAGCCCACACCGCCGCATATCTAGATTAAAATACAAAATGTATGGCAGAAAACAAAATAAAAAGTAAGCCCACACATACCACCTCAGGTTAACTATCAGCAAGAACGAAAAAAAGAAAAACCTCAAAAGGAGTCCAAATTTTATAAAAGTAAAATTGCAAATGGGAAATGATGTCCACACAAAAAAAAATCCACAACACAATACATGGAAATAGTTAGGCAGTAATATAAAAATGAATGAGAAGATAACGCACAAACACGCACGCACAATCCCCGATTCACCCCCAGCGAAAAGAGAGAAAAAAAAGCAAATAAGAGACCGATCGAGTACGTTCTTATGAAAGATGAAATATTAAAATGGCGTAGAAATTTTGGTTTTCTACTGCTCCATAGATGTCGCTTTCAAAACTTTTTGACTAACCTATTATATATAATAATATGATATACCTATTATTGTGTGTATATACGAGTATACCATAATAATAAAATATAGATCTAATGTGTCTATCTAAATTCACAAAAATGAAGAACCACTAAAACCATTTCGCTGCTAACATACTCTCACTGGTGTCTTTTCTTTGAATATTGAAGAGTCGTGTAATTTATAAAACTAACATACGCCATTAACATACATCGAGGAACAAAGCAGGTATCAAAAATATGAATCAAGTTAAAGAAAAAGGAAATAATCGCGAATTACACTTTTCTAATTTGGTATTTTCATACGAGTATTATATTTATTATAGCTGTAACATACCTATTACATTTGTCTTAATTTGAACCTTAAAGGATTCTATTCTCGGTTGAGGGTTAATTTAATTAATTCGCTGTTGAGCGAAGTTTCTATATGACGCTAACTAAATGCTCGTTTTATTGTAATTATTCATTTCCGTGTCCAGACCATAAATTATAAATTTTACCATGTGTTTCCAGAAGTGATAACAGAGGTCGCCCTATCATTCGCTTCAATCAGGTCCTGACCAGGACACGTAGTCCCGATGTTCGGACAAACTAACGTATGTTGGGAGTCCTCTACGAGTATATCCCAAAAATCACATTCAACGCTACTTTCGTTAATAATAAAACATATTTGTATGTTCTCATTATTATAATAATGTGTTATAATAACATCGACGATTGTGGTCAAATGGTTAGCATTCACGCTAAGCAAGCGCCTTAGTTTCGAATCTTCGCGGAATCACTTCGCTGATTTTTTTCGTAGACCGATTTACATCTGTTTTTTTTTTTAGCTGATATGCTACGTACTCGTATTATGAATTCCTAAAGCTCTAATGAGCGACAAAAAAATAACTCTTTATAAAACTCTGCCTAACGAAAAGCTGCAGCAGATAAAACCTGCAGATCATCTTGGAACTTTTATCTCCTGTCATCGGAAGTTTAGCTTTGAGCTATCCAATATGCGTATTCTATTGTATTAGACTTGTGTCACACACAGTAAAACCTGGTAGACGTATTGCCATCTGCCAATCTCTCTAATGTTTTATGAGCCAAAATATGGCCGATGATTGCCTTTGCAAAATATGATATTAGCCAGCCGACAGGGGGGACAGTGAGATCGTGCAAAAATACTTATCGAAGGTCTTTATTGTATCGTATCGTATTACACTTTCACTGTATACAGTTATTGTCATAATAGTTATTGTATAAGATATTATCACCTGGCGGGCTCATTGCCATGTGTCAATATCTTGTAACCAACCAGAAAGATATTAAAAAGATTTTTCATGAAAACCAGACAGTTATGCTTTTTAAAAATAATCGGTATTACAATGAGTTGCATTTCAGTGACTTGGTTATGTTACTAACCGAGTCACTGAAATGCAACAGCTTGCACACAATAAATCAAAACAGACACAGATATCTTTCATACACAAAAGGCTGACACTCATACTCAATCACGAGGGATAGTCTACTGCCTTCGTGATTGGATTTTTTTTTCATATTTAAATCTTTATTTATTCATATGGATTAATTCCAACAGTTGAGAGTTGAGAGTTGAGAGACTCTGCCCTCCTAGAAGCAGCTGCACGGATGTAATAATCTGCCGGCCCATCTGTAATAGTATTCCGACTGCAACTGCAACTGCTTCTGCAGTCTCCTAAAATAGAATTAGTGTTGGAACTATTTTCCTGGATATTCTGCTGCCAGCTGCTCCAGATATTGAGCTCTTGAAATTCAGTCTTCTCTTTTGATATATTATCTTAATCATCACCATTACTCCATATCGTTATTGGGGTTGGCAAAGAGAACAGATCCTTACTTCATTATATCCTGGCGCACATCTTTCACTCCAACCACATTATGATATTTTTCCTTCTTACAGAATGTGTTGACGTGGTCATGACAAGTTTTACTAGCTCTTCCAAACTTTTGTGTTTTTGTGCTACTTTTAAATTTTAAAGATTATTTTTGCCAGCTTCTATCATAAGTTATAATATTTTATCAATGTTATTATTGTTATTATAAGGTACAGTGTATCGTTTATAAACAATCATTTTTACGTGGTCAAACCATGTCAATGTTCCTCTTTCATCTTTAAGTGGCCAAACCATCTCAATGTTCCTCTTTCATATTTACGTGGCCAAATCATGTCAATGTTCGTATTTCATCTTTACGTGGCCAAACCATGTCAATGTTCCTCTTTCATCTTTACATGGCCAAACCATGTCAATGTTCCTCTTTCATCTTTACGTGGCCAAACCATGTCAATGTTCCTCTTTCATCTTTACGTGGCCAAACCATGTCAATGTTCCTCTTTCATCTTAAGTATTGCATATCATACATACATTCTTTCAATCTATATTCTTTCCTAATTTACTTATTAGTTTTTGTGCCATACATTGTTTTTCCAAACACTACATAGTCAATAATAATACTGAAAATCAAATTCGTCAAAAACAAAAGAAGATATCCAGAAAAAATATATTTCGTATAATGAAAGGTTCATATAGATATCGGAAAATTTATCAGGAGCAATCCGAAGGTCTGGCCCATCTTGTGTGATCCTCGCAACGAAGTTCAATCATTCATAAGGTACTCCTCAGCATGGCGTATTTGATGATGCGAACAGCGTCGAAGAGAGTTGTAAGAAGAAAACTTCGAAAGCCATTATTAACTTTGTCAATATTAATCGAGTCTTCGAGTTAAGAACCACAGGAATTGACACCAAATTTCCAGTTCGCCATCAAATCTGTAAAAATACTACCCCACCTGGAGAAGGATCAATTATCTTGTCAATGAACTAATCCCAACAAGGACCTTTTTTTTATACCGTCGTGAATCAAACCTGAAAGCCTCAAATAGTAGATATCTTGAAGGTCCCAGTGATCATCAATCCGAGCCATCCCTTAATTAAGTATCACTCCCACCGGAATCCGGAAGAAATATTACCCGGAGAGTACCGTAGATATTTTTCAACCATTAGTAAAGTATGAACAATCAAAACACAAAGAGGGCTAATCAAAACTTTTTTCGTGTTTCATAATTCGAAAAAACTTATAATACAAACAATACAAAATTAATAACCCAATCACGTTTAATTACACTAGGGCGGCGGGGGTGTTGGGCGGGGGGGGGGGGGGGGGGGGCGAGGGGGCGAGGGGGTTTCCGCTGATTTCCTCGCTGTTTCCGGCCTTGAGGGGGAGGGATATGGGGAGATGGTTTTACCATTTCCCGCCTTAGTCTCGTTGATTACGACCTCACTCCGGAGAAGGAGGGTCACGATGATATTGGAGGCCTGTATGGACGCTTTCTTAGAAGCCGTGCCTGAGGACCGCAGGCCAATCGCTTCTTGTAAAGACATGGAAGGATTTGGAGAAACTGGTCTATCCGGTGTAGGGGACGATGATTTGGGAGATCCCCTAGGCAATGCTGAGGATCTTTCTCGGAGTATATCTTACGTTTATGCCCCCTGCTTATACGCCAGTGGACGGCGTCTGATCTTTTGGAGGGCATCGTTGATGAAAATGATAAAATATAACATTTACTAGAAATATAGTGAAGAGAGGAGGGAAGAGAAATGTCACTACTTAACCGATGGAGAGACGTCAGTGAACGCCGTCGAGGGCGACACATAAACATTGGTGATGGCTGGTTCTGTAGGGTCGTGGGGCCTCCTTCTTTACTTCTTGGGGCTGTGGCGGAATCGTGCGGACGTCTCGGGCTGGCTGACAAATGTCCTTATGGGCTGATGAGGTAAAGATGACTACGCTCAGAGTGTGTTGGTGTAAGGCAAGTGTTTCGCACGGGGAAACATCGACTCATCCGCAGGCGTGCAGTGAAAGAGCAAAAGCCCTGTTTGGATCGCTTCTAGGTGATAATAGCAGTGCGTGCGGAGAAAAATAATTCCACTTTAACTCACCGTTAAATCTAAAAAATAATTTTGAAATACATACACACCACCATGCCCCTTTTGGGGTAGGCATAGAGGGAAGACGTCCAAACCTTCATGTCTACACCCAATCTTTGCCTTATACGTCTCATCATATATACTCGTATTCTTCTGCTTTTCATACATCTTACCTTTCCCTCAGTCATTATTTCACCAACTATATATAGATAACCTCCGTGGCCTAGTTGGTAAAAGACACTTGGCTCCCAGCTCAGTGATTTGGGGTTCGATTACCGATGAAATCCTGTTTTTTTTTTCAAAACAGGATTTTGTCTGGTTTTCACTAAAGGTATGTTTAACATCTTTCTTGTTGACTGGAAGAAATTGCCACATGGCAATGAGTCTTAAGCAGGTTGTACGGTACACAACGAAAGTACAATACGGAACTTTACAACATTTTCATTCTTTCTTCATTTTACATCTTCATTGCTCTCCAATAATATGATATTTCCTTAGTGGTGTTGTTAGTGTTTCAGAACTTATTCCCTCGATATATTCGAACCGCTTCTAAATTCCTATCCTAATTCTACTGACAACACCCGGCTCTGACAAACGGTTTTCCCTTAATGTTTTATTTTGAAATATGGTTTAAAATATTATTTATATTTCTCGATATAAGCCAAACACCTTTAAATCTTTAAATACAACAGTTATCTCTTCGCGACAATACCTTCTATTCTCGTGTAACCGTAATCCACGACATATTTTTTGCCCTTCAACGATAAAACGAGGGAATTGAAATCGTTGATAAATAGCGGCGTATTAATGTAAACCGTTGAAATGGCAACTTTTATGGCTTTCGATAAATCATATTCTAACAATTTTCTGGTCTTGTCATTTGAGGATCCGAACATTTCTATATCTTCACCTCCGGATATGCTCGTATATCCCGGACCTGTGAAATATTTTGATCAAAGTCCTTTATACGTTTTATTAAATCCATTCATCATACTTTAAAAGCTGTTAGCAACACAATATTTATTTTTTTCAATGAAATAAGATTTCTTGCTGTATTTATTTAAATGAATTATTGAATAAAATGAAAAAAAGTTAATTTCAAACCGACCGAACCGATTGCGTTGAAAAGAAATCAATATTAAAAAAAACATCAATTGTTACATTTTCTTAAACAGATTAAAAAACGAATACTTTTACCAGTCGCTTTACGTAATTATTATATTGTTGTATTACATTTTCAATGAACAATGGCGAGTTTATTACTATATAGCAATCACGTCCAACCAACTATAAAAAGGTTTACCACAGAGTAAAAATACATTTTTAATCTGGGTATCAACGGGCATCCAACTGGCAGCCCCCAGACTGGAAGACAGTATAGGTTAGTCAAAAAGTTTTGAAAGCGGAAATGAAAATACATTTTTTTTGGGGGGAAATCACTTTTATTGCTCAGTATAGTCTCCCATAAGATCAATACACTTGGTCCAACGATCTTCCAACTTTGTTGTCCCATCACGTAAGTGACTTTCTGGAAGGCCTGCAAAATACTCCTCTACGACGGCTATAACCTCTTCGTTTGATGAAAAATGCTTTCCACGAAGGAATTTTTTGAGGTGTGTGAACAGCCAGAAGTCAGAGGGAGCTAAATCTGGCGAATAGGGTGGATGCTGCAACAATTCGTACCCCAATTCACTGATTTTCGCGATGGTTTTTTGAGCTGTGTGAGCAGGTGCATTGTCTTGATGAACAATGATTTTTTTCTTCTGCAAACCGGGTCTTTTTTCACATTTTTTTTCATCCGACTGGTCCAAAAGGTCACAATAATAATCAGAGTTGATTGTCTTACCAGTTTGGATATAATCGATCAATAAAATTCCTTTTGAATCCCAAAAAACTGACGCTAACACCTTCTTGGCCGATTTCTGGACACGAACTCGCTTCGGAGCCAAAGTGCCTGGTTCACACCACTTCTTAGCCTCTTGTTTTGATTCAGGATCATGGTAACAGACCCAAGTCTCATCCATAGTGATGAATCGACGCAGAAAATCCTTTTTATCCTTTCGAAATTAATCCAAATGTTGCTCAGAAAGTCGCATTCGAACGTGTTTTTGTTGCATTGTTAGCAAATGTGGCACCCATTGTGCACACAGTTTTTTGAAACCCAAAACTTCAGCCAAAATATGCCATGTTGTTTCATGTGAGATGCCTATGGTTTCAGCTATCACATCCACCGTCGATCGATGATTTTCCAAAACCATATCCTGTATTTTCGCTATGATTTCTGGTGTTGATGCACTTTTTGGACGTCCTGAGCGTGGATCGTCTTCAACGCTTGTACGGCCACGCTTAAACTCCGAAACCCATCGGTGAACGGTTGAAAATGAAGGAAAAGACTCCTTTGATACTTTCACCATCTTTGCATGGATCTCAGTAGCCGATAAACCTTCCAAAACAAAGAATTTAATCACTGCACGCTTTTCGGATTTTTCCATTGTTAAAAAATACACTGACACGTCAACTTCAAATGGCTTGTAAACAAAGAATGAATTGACAGATCGAAATGAAATTTTGAGTACGTTCTTATGAAAGATGAAATATTAAAATGGCGTAGAAGTTTTGGTTTTTCTACTGCTCCATAGATGTCGCTTTCAAAACTTTTTGACTAACCTATTACGGTAGAGAGTTTACAGTTTTACCAACTGGTCTACGGAGATCGCGTTATTATATTTGATTTAATGTATTACATAATGTATGTTTGTTTATAGATCTATAGTATAAAGATCTGCCATTATTATTATTTGGTTTTCCACTTATTCGCTACCATTCGTCAAAATTTGCAATAAACGATAATAATTTAGATCTACTAATATTATCCTACGCATTTTTTTATATTTACATGTAAATTAATTGTAGTTTAACTTAGTTTGCTTCAACATTTCGGAGAAATCAATAGTCTACCTCACGATGTCCTCCATACACCCATCAAAATCAATAGCCTACCTCACGATGTCCTCCATACACCCATCAAAAACACACCACATTTAAGAGTGCACACAAAGTTTCCTTACAACTTATTCCTGCTGCGAGCCAATACAAATCATTTATAAAAAAATATACTTGTTTAAAAAAAAACCTTGTCGGACAAATCAAATTGAGACGTTTTTTAGTAAATAAAACATCAGTGAAGACACTCGTATATTATTTAAAGTTAAGGTCTTAACACTTTGGAGGTTTGAAGACATTGTAATTTGTTTAATAAAATACTGTTTTTTAAACAAATTACAATGTATTTAAACCTCCACAGTTTTTTATTAAAAGTTTACGATATTACCGAAGTTTTATATTTTAAACTTTGTATACGATGTTTTAAGTTGAGTAAATTCAGACGTCAACTTAAATATTTTTCTATTTATGAGAAAAAAAATGCAATAACATGCATATAAAAATAAAGGTTACAACTCAAATATAAAAATGCGCTTATGTAATAAGAAAGAAATAATTGTTTTTTTGAATATCGTAGCATTTTCGTGATTGCGAGAAGCTTTATGTGATACGTGATACGTGTGCTAGTTAACATTCATAGAATACTGAGTCAAAATGTTGCAGTATTTTTAACGTAAAAGCCGGCCAAATTTTCGAATATAGTGTGCAATAAATTGTTAAATGTAATTTGTGAAAAATTTTGTGATATGCAAATGTGGGTACATTTATTACAGCATTGTAGAACACGTTTCCAGCTAGAAACAGAAAACCCGCAATAGTCAGAGGAAGGGAACTATGAAAGAAACACGTGGAAAATTGTTACAAGAAGCAAAAATTTAAAATTTAAACTTTATTTATTTTAATTGAATATGAAACAATCGTTTTCTTTCATTAAAATCTTTTTACGAATTTAAGCTTAAACGTGGGATATCTGATGAATTTAATGATACACAGCAATTTCTACCAACCAACTACCTCATCTTGAATACATTTAACTATTTTAATCCATGATAGATTTTACAGAAAATATATATTTTTGCTTAAATTGAAATTAAAAAAATTAATCAATGATTCATCTCTTTTCAAAAATGGTAAAACTAGAGGAATTGATGAAAGGAATTAATTTAAGAATAAAGAGTGTTGCATTATTGTAAGTGAGGTTTACTTATTTTTTTAACAGCTCGAAGAATATATTAATAGGTGAAAATTTAAAAAAAATACTAGCTTCAGAGATGTCAAATAGGGAACATGTTTTTCTCAAAACCGTTATAGAGATAAAATTATTTGATAATAAAATAAAGCCTCGACGTATATAAATGCAAATGAATACAATATGTAAGAAATGTTGCGTTTAAATAAGCTGATATTGAAAAGCGTTGTTTTTTGCCAGTTTTAGTATTGAGGAACACCGACTCACATTAAAAATTAGATGTCTTTATTTTTAAGGGACACTGACTTACATTAAAAATAAGATGTCTATATTTTGGATATTTAAACACTTTTAGAAATCATAAAGATTAATATTCTTTGTTGATTCCTTTATTTATTATGTTTCACTTTTTTTATGATTCGCAATAACTTAATTCGCAATATTCTTCAAACATTATTTTTTCTTAAAACAATTCAAAGAAGCAGTTATTTAGTCGTATAAAGTAAAAGAAAATTTATTGTTAATATTCTAAAAAAAATCATGAAATAAAATACTGAACGTAATACGAGGACACTTCTTAAGCTTTAATAAAACTAATAAATAAAGTCCACATTTCCCTTTAAAACATAATATTATACAATATCGAATATTGTAAGATTCTTAGTATACATTTCCCTTTAAAACATAATATTATATAATATCGAATATTGTAAGATTCTTGGTATACATTTCCCTTTAAAACATAATATTATATAATATCGATTATTGTAAGATTCTTAGTATAGATAAATCCCTTTAAAACATAATATTACATAATATCGAATATCGTATGATTCTTAGTAGGTATATACTTCCCTTTAAAACATAATATTATACAATATCGAATATTGTAAGATTCTTAGTATACATTTCCCTTGAAAACATAATATTATATAATATCGATTATTGTAAGATTCTTAGTATAGATAAATCCCTTTAAAACATAATATTACATAATATCGAATATCGTAAGATTCTTAGTAGGTATATATTTCCCTTTAAAACATAATATTATATAATATCGAATATCCTAAGATTCTTAGTAGATATATATTTCCCTTTAAAACATAATATTATATAATATCGAATATTGTAAGATTCTTAAGTATAGATTTTAAAGACCGTATTTACACCAGCAATCTCTTTTAGTGTGTTCGTATAATTAGTTTCCAAAGTAATACAAAGTATTCTCCTTACGCTCTCTCCAAATTGACTATCTCAAATATGCGAATAGCGAATTTAAAATTCATAGAAGAGACTCCAGAGCTTGTTAAACTCCAGATAAAATATTAATTTCCAAAGCCTTCAGCAATCTCACAGCCTAACTTGGGAAACGTGGGGGTCGGGGCTGGGGTTGGGGTTGGGGTTGAATCCTTCCAAAGTCCGGTACATAATTATTTACTAGAGTTTGCTACAAATTTTCCAAGTTAGCCCTTATTTGTTAACTTATATTTTAGAACCATTATTCCAAAGTTGTAATTTATTAATCGTTATGTACGTTGTATGTTTCCGTGGATATTTGAAATAATTCTATTTTATTTTAGATCAAAATGTTAGTTGAAATTTTATAACATTCAAGTTGTCATGAAGTGGTTGTTTCAATAGCTGAGTTCAAAAAAACATTTTGAATTATTTCGTATTGAGGTTGAATTTTTGTTACTTCCAGTGAACGATTTACTTACAAATCATTACACTACATTAACGTAAAGTCTAATGTAACCATTAATGTACAAAGGTTACTTTGTAGTTTGTTTTCCAGCGGAATGTTTTTGCGATTTTTTTTTCAAGTCAATTTTCCAATACTTTTTTACTTAATTATTAATTTATTTTATAGCTTTTTTTTAATCTCTCGTTTGAGTCCCGAGTTGGAACGCTCTTGAAGAGAGTTAGTTATGCCTCTTAACGGCACTATAGAAAACATTCTTTAAATGTTCAGAAAATTATAAAAATCTCTCGTTTGAGTCCCGAGTTGGAACGCTCTTGAAGAGAGTTAGTTATGCCTCTTAACGGCACTATGGAAAACATTCTTAAAATGTTCAGAAAATTATAAAAATCTCTCGTTTGAGTCCCGAGTTGGAACGCTCTTGAAGAGAGTTAGTTATGCCTCTTAACGGCACTATGGAAAACATTCTTAAAATATTCAGAAAATTATAAAAATCTTTCGTCTGAGTCCCGAGTTGGAACGCTCTTGAAGAGAGTTAGTTATGCCTCTTAACGGCACTATGAAAAACATTCTTAAAATGTTCAGAAAATTATAAAAAATGTCAATAAATATAAGCCGATCTCTGTTGACATGGTTAGCAAAATCACTGTGCTAACCCAGCAATACGGAAAGGCGCTTGAAATAACGAGACCGGTGCTTTTAGATAACGTGCAGCAGGATCTTAGGAGGCTGGGATAGGAGGGAGACTGGGAAGGAGACGACGAGTGACCGATCGGCTTGGAGAAAATTGTTTAGGAGTCTAAACTCTAAAGGAGTTGTATGGCCACGTGAGAAGGAGGAATATAAGTTTATACAATCGACAATTAAATATTTACATAATCTGAGTATCTTGTTTCAACCAATTTTGTTTTTCATTCTTAATATTTATTGAAAAAAAATCATTCAATTGATATGTTGAAGTTTTTGAAGTTTAAACATTTATTATCACCTGAAAGTAATTAAACAAACAGCAATGGCCTAGTTAGAAGAAAGCCATCTTCCACGTTAGTCTTTCCACACAAAAGTGGGTTCTCAGACTAATAAAAATATTATTTATAGTTAAGGAATTAACATTGTGGAGGTTTAAATATTGTAATTTGTTTTATCAAACACTGTTTATTCCACTTTTTGTAACGGTATAATCCCACCGGTTTCAAGGTGCACACCTCATCATCAATGGAGCACAAACAAGACTTGTTTGTGCTCCTCTGATGATGAGATGAAAGCCTTGAAACCGGTAGGGTTATACCGTTACAAAAGGTGGAATAAACGGTATTTGATAAAACAATTTACAATCTTATTAAAATAGTTCGTCTCGAGTAAGATTTGTACACATCTTCTACAAACAGTATTGTTAACCCCGTAGGTGCATTGTATTGTTACCTCCATAAGTATTGTTTCATAGGTGAATTATATGTTATTTTATTTTACATTTGATACATATTTAACCGAATTTTACCAAGTAACGAGAAAAAAATGTAATTATTATATCTCAGTATAACATAATGACAACAGGGAATATATTACTCGTGTTTCCCTTTGAAGTGATTCAGTTATACCCACAAAGTTTACTAACGAGTTTAACCCACAATTTATAAACCTCACTATAGAGCCTGAATCACTGAAGAATCTTAATTACCGTTGACAAAATACACACTCGAAGAAATAATGAAAATAGAATATAGCTTTATGATTATATACGAGTATCATAACATACTAGACTTCAATTTTATAGCTTTATGATTATATACGAGTATCATAACATACTAGACTTCAATTTTATAGCTTTATGATTATATACGAGTATCATAACATACTAGACTTCAATTTTATAGCTTTATGATTATATACGAGTATCATTACATACTAGACTTCAATTTTATAGCTTTATGATTATATACGAGTATCATAACATACTAGACTTCAATTTTATAGCTTTATGATTATATACGAGTATCATTACATACTAGACTTCAATTTTATAGCTTTATGATTATATACGAGTATCATAACATACTAGACTTCAATTTTATAGCTTTATGATTATATACGAGTATCATAACATACTAGACTTCAATTTTATAGCTTTATGATTATATACGAGTATCATAACATACTAGACTTCAATTTTATAGCTTTATGATTATATACGAGTATCATAACATACTAGACTTCAATTTTATAGTTTTATGATTATATACGAGTATCATAACATACTAGACTTCGATTTTATAGCTTTATGATTATATACGAGTATCATAACATACTAGACTTCAATTTTATAGTTTTATGATTATATACGAGTATCATAACATACTAGACTTCAATTTTATAGCTTTATGATTATATACGAGTATCATAACATAGTAGACTTCAATTTTATAGCTTTATGATTATATACGAGTATCATTACATACTAGACTTCAATTTTATAGCTTTATGATTATATACGAGTATCATAACATACTAGACTTCAATTTTATAGTTTTATGATTATATACGAGTATCATAACATACTAGACTTCAATTTTATAGCTTTATGATTATATACGAGTATCATTACATACTAGACTTCAATTTTATAGCTTTATGATTATATACGAGTATCATAACATACTAGACTTCAATTTTATAGTTTTATGATTATATACGAGTATCATAACATACTAGACTTCAATTTTATAGCTTTATGATTATATACGAGTATCATAACATAGTAGACTTCAATTTTATAGCTTTATGATTATATACGAGTATCATTACATACTAGACTTCAATTTTATAGCTTTATGATTATATACGAGTATCATTACATACTAGACTTCAATTTTATAGCTTTATGATTATATACGAGTATCATAACATACTAGACTTCAATTTTATAGCTTTATGATTATATACGAGTATCATAACATACTAGACTTCAATTTTATAGCTTTATGATTATATACGAGTATCATAACATACTAGACTTCAATTTTATAGCTTTATGATTATATACGAGTATCATAACATACTAGACTTCAATTTTATAGTTTTATGATTATATACGAGTATCATAACATACTAGACTTCGATTTTATAGCTTTATGATTATATACGAGTATCATAACATACTAGACTTCAATTTTATAGTTTTATGATTATATACGAGTATCATAACATACTAGACTTCAATTTTATAGCTTTATGATTATATACGAGTATCATAACATAGTAGACTTCAATTTTATAGCTTTATGATTATATACGAGTAGCATAACATATTAGACTTCAATTTTATAGCTTTATGATTATATACGAGTATCATAACATACTAGACTTCGATTTTATAGCTTTATGATTATATACGAGTATCATAACACACTAGACTTCAATTTTAAAAAGGCGTGACCTTCTGTTTAGTGCACGAGTCATATAATATAAGTACCAAACGCCTTTTAATAATGAAATAAAATTTATTTATTGCAAAGATAATTTCCCTGAAAATTGACTAGGTGTAACTGACCTTTAGAACATAAATTACAATTAAAAACATTTCTAATTACGCCCAAAGCGCGGTGGTTTATGGCGTTACCGAATTGTTAAATTTACACCTTGAGTTAGACTTAACTACTCTGGGTAAAACGGAATAATGTCCCAAGTAAATGAATTACCATCGTTTAATAATTCTTCTTTCCTAACTGGTGTCCCACGAGTAAAACAACATAAAAATTATAAATTAGCTAACTGAATGCTTTTCTTCCTTGTCAATTCGCTTTTATTTTTGTCAATTTTGAATTAATGTAATGTATCAAATCTGCATCGTTATATCTTACTAAAATAAGCTTTATATGCATTCATATCATCACACCCTCTCCCTGTCAGGGTATGCAGAGATGATATAGCGTCAGAATTTCCCATCTCAACGTACGAGTGCATCCTTCGCCTCTTCCACATCTATACACCTCATACAATAAGGACGATTTCTTGTGCTTTCTACGCTTGCTTCTATCAAAATATCATTAATGTAATCCAACCATACTTGAAACTAAGTAAATGGTGTTTGGCCGGCAGGAGCACGTCTTACATTGAACGGTGCTGATATAGAGAGAGTGGAAACATTTAAATACCTCGGAAGTATCCTAGTGGAAGACCTCTACCCAGAAACCTAAGTCAAGTGCAGAATCATCTCGTGCGGCTTTTAATAAAATGAGAAGCGTATTCTGCGATGATAATCTAAACTTGAAACTTCGACAACGGTTAGTCAAATGCTACGTTTGGTCAGTGTTATTGCATGGAGTGGAATCGTGGACCCTCAAAGTTGGTAGTATGAACCGACATTGATTGATTATGAAGTAAATTTCTAAAAATGGTCATTTTGTACAGCAAACACAAGCAACATTTTACAAGTATATATTCTTAGTTTAGTATAGAATCGGACCAGTACACTATCATATATTGCTACGAGTATCTCAAAAGCTATAAAGCGTTACAGATTTATTGTACTTTTTTTTTTCAAGTGGTCAGCAGTAAAGTAGCATAACCTACATAATATTTAAATCAATTTAAATATGAGAAATCATTATATACGAGTATATCACCTACTTAAAGTGGATGGGACTCATTATATACGAGTATATCACCTACTTAAAGTGGATGGGACTCATTATATACGAGTATATCACCTACTTAAAGTGGATGGGACTCATTATATACGAGTATATCACCTACTTAAAGTGGATGGGACTCATTATATACGAGTATATCACCTACTTAAAGTGGATGGGACTCATTATATACGAGTATATCACCTACTTAAAGTGGATGGGACTCATTATATACGAGTATATCACCTACTTAAAGTGGATGGGACTCATTATATACGAGTATATCACCTACTTAAAGTGGATGGGACTCATTATATACGAGTATATCACCTACTTAAAGTGGATGGGACTCATTATATACGAGTATATCACCTACTTAAAGTGGATGGGACTCATTATATACGAGTATATCACCTACTTAAAGTGGATGGGACTCATTATATACGAGTATATCACCTACTTAAAGTGGATGGGACTCATTATATACGAGTATATCACCTACTTAAAGTGGATGGGACTCAATTTATTTCGATATCATCATTACGAGGTTTCAATTTATTTATTTTCTGGCGCAATTTATTGAACAAAATCCCTCCATAGGCGCCTACTTACATCTTTCAAATATTATAGTATCAACTTAAGAATTTTATTGAATTCCTCTATTATATCAGCCTGCCTGCACCCAACAGGAAATTATTTCACGATATAAGGCCAGCAACTCCAAAAGAAGGACCGAGGAAGCCCGGTATGTTAGTCTGATCTTCCTCAACTAGACGGATAACTCTTTGACATCCTAACGACCTCAGTGTACTACTTCTTCCAAAAAGACACATCCCTAACGCATAATTACCGATAGTATTGAGTCGTACTGCACTTTCGTTGTATACAGTAAAGTCTGGCGGGCTTATTGTCATGTACCAATCTCTCCCAAACAACCAGAAAGTTGTTTTTAGAAGCCTTAAGTGAAAACCAGACAGGAACCCTTTTTAAAATAAATAGGGCACCGACAGGAATCGAACCAGCAGCCCCCGGGTCGGTTGACAGATATCTTACCAATATGACTACGCTTGACAGATATCTTACCAATATGACTACGTTTGACAGATATCTTACCAATATGACTACGTTTGACAGATATCTTACCAATATGACTACGTTTGACAGATATCTTACCAATATGACTACGTTTGACAGATATCTTACCAATATGACTACGGAAGTGGTATGAATGGTTATGTGATATTTAGCGCAAATTCAAAATTAATTGTTATTTTTGTAATATTTGTAACAAATGTTTAGTTAAAAAATATCACTAAAATAAAATACATCCGCATAAATATTACTTTTATATCAAATCAAAGTTTTCACATTTAAATTATTTTATTAATAAGTAAATAATTTTCAACAAAATTGTGAATGAAATCTGCTCGATAAACTTTGAATTATTAATTGGGATTATTCGCTGTATTACTTTAACGTGTTCCCGCGGGGAGCACAAACGCCTGTGATCTGACGACAATCCAAGTTTCAAATCACAAATACTTAAAAAAAATTACACAAAACCGGAATAAAAATTGAACTAAAATTTAAAATAATCTTTATTCTAGCGACATCTCTGAAAACCTTGTCAAATAATATATTAGTTTATGAGATATTGTTGAATAAACTGAGCGCCGATTTTTTTTGGTTTCTCAATATTTCCAGCATTAACGACCTGTCGCGCAGATCGAGTCCTGCGATGAGTCTCTCTTACGTAAATAAACATTACTAAGTCTCTCTTACGTAAATAAACATTACTAAGTCTCTCTTACGTAAATAAACATTACTAGTGCTATATGCATTTGATTGGGTGAGTGTCATGAAGCATTGATTTGATCGTAGCATTCCTTTGTTTATTTTACGTAATGTTAAGTTTATCTCCTTTATTTAATGAGTCTCCTTAAGAGTAATGACTATTATTTATTATCAGAAAATTACTTAAGTGTCATGTTTACTTGGTGTTGTAATCAAATATCAGTGGTTCTAAACAAAATATGTGTTTAAACTTAGAAATTAAAAAACGCTGAAATTGTGCCGCGCACAGGATTCGTGGAATTTGATTTTTAACGCGGTGAACAGGTTAAACTGAATTCGAAAATACCTGAATAAAATTAAACAGGCGTTTATTTCTAAGTTTTTGTCTAGACAAAAGACAGTCTAGACTCTGCCACAAAATGCGATATATAGGTGAGAAATGAAAAATTAGAACAAGTTGCAAAATGTTGGTAGTGTTTTCTTAGATTATGGAAAAGTAACGAGGGATATCTTACGGTGTGTAGCGATAGGAAATAAAATCAATGTAACACTTAATCACGATCAGTCTCAAAATTTACCAATATGATAGTGCATAACAGTATTTTAGAACTAACCTTGACGCATTGGAATTAAACGTGGACTTGGAACTGATAGATTTTAATTCGACTGCTATTGAAATGCGTGAACTTAAAACAATACATGAGGGGACATTACATTACAAAACGGAATGAAGTGATAATGGATGAATGTGGACTTAAGGCTGATGTGTTGAGTAAGGTGGAGAAGGAGCACTCTGAGATAGTGTGAGAATGTGAAACGAATAATTGAAGAGATGCTAAAAAAACAAATTTACACTGTAAATGTGAGTGGATGGTGCAGTAGGGGAAGATCAATGAAAATTTTGTTGGAGCAATTATATGATATTTTGAAAGAAGGAAATGCAAAAGGTATGTGAAGTCGTAGGAGCTATATGAGAAGGTGTATAGATATAAACGAGGCGAAATATATGTGTCTTGTGATTGGAAAATCTGGCGCTCTCTCTTCTCTGCCGACATCGGCAAGGAGACGACGTAATGGTTTCTATGTATAACATATATGTATTATATTTTACAACTTTTTTTTAAAAGTATTTAATCACAAAAGTAATTCCATAGCAACAGAATAAATATAATTTTAGTAAACCTAAACTTTAAATCTATTTTTTTTAAGATTTACACCACTTGTCTCCCTACCACTTTATGTATCATATATAAAGTTGTAAACAATTTTCAAAACAAATGTGTCCTTTCTTTCCAGGGACATACCAAGGACAATGGCTACGAGGGATGCGGCACGGGTATGGCGTCAGGGCGTCAGCACCCTTCGGCCTGGCGTCACACTACAGACCCAACGCAAAGAACGTGAGGGCGTCTCTGACCTCCTTGAGGTCTGCGGGAGAGCCGGGGTCGGGTTCGGGTAGGGAGGCACCCACCCCAGATCCTGCTGAGAAGAGGAACCACCGGATGGACGACGCTAGGGGCGGCTTCGTCCTCAAGGCCAGGTCTGATGAGCCTCCGGCTAGGAGAAATAGCCTAGTGGAAAAAACTAAGAAGGGGCTGCTTTCGGTGAGATTTGATGAATTATTCATTCTAAGTGTGAAAGGAAAAGTAAACTAGATATATGGCTTAACAATGAAAGTGAAGAAAAAGGAAACTCGATATATGGGTGGACAATAAAAGTGAAGGAAAAGGAAACTCGATATATGGGTGAACAATAAAAGTGTGAAAGGAAAAGTAAACTCAATATATGGGTGAACAATAAAAAAATGGAACAAATTGAGGAATTCTACTATTTAGGTAGTATTATGTTATGATTGAAGAGTTATAAGGGATGTCGAAGTAACAAGGGTATCGACGTGTAGTGATATGAAACAAAGTCAATGGGCACTAAAATATATATATACTGGAACCGGACAAAATTAAAATCTTCTAAAATGATGTTCCACAAAAGTATTTTTGTACCAACTTTAATGTACGGAAGTGAAACATTGACATGGAAAATAATGAAAGGTGGTGAATAAATGCTGAAAAATGCATTCATCGAGATGAATATCATATGTGGGCTGACAATGTATGACAAAATACGAAATAAAGTGATAAGGAATGAATGTGAACTTAAGGCTGATTGATGTCTTGAGTAAGATGAAGAAGAGCTCTCTGAGAAGGTGTATGTATGTAGAACGAATGATTAAAGAAAACATTTAGTGCAAAGGTGAGTGGAAGACGTGGAAGAGGAAGACCAAAGAAAGTGTGGTCGAATTAAGTGAATAATATGTTGAAATAAGGAAACGTAGAAAATCAAAGAAATCTTAAAAAGTAGGTGTAGAAGAGGCTTAAGATGTGTGTATAAGGAAGTCTGGGGCTCTGTTCTCTCTGCCTACTCCCATTGAAAAATAGTGTGATGGTATATACGAGTATGTATTCGTAATGTGTAGTCATTATGTGCATGTGTTAACTATGTGTCTGAAATAATCGACGATCTTGATGTCTTTGAGAAAAGGTACTCAGAAGTGTTTATGGAGCCGTGGACGAAAGCGGAGATGGCGACAGAGACGGCGCAGGCGTTACAATGATGAGATATACTCGTAAGAGCTCAAAGCCTTCAAGTATATTAGGAATTGAATACTTCGATGACTGTTGCATGTACTTTGATTGCCAGAGCCTCTCCTACCAAAACGGATCCGAAACAACTACCCTGAAAGACGTCGAGATTATGATGGAAGAACAACGAATCCTGGGAACTAGCACTGAGATATCTGTCAATTCGAGAAAAAAGTAAAATCGAATAGATTGTAGCATTAAAGATCAAAATAAGATTGTAGCATTAAAGATCAAAATAAGATTGTAGCATTAAAGATCATGATGATATCTTGATAATCATATCATGCTGTATAAGGTCTTTCAGAGTGTTATACCGCGTGGTTTGACTTATAATGCTGAAGTTTCGAAAACGTTGCAGTTTTCATCTTCAAGACTTGTTTGTTGTCAACCGCACCATACAAACAATTGCTGAAATTATTTTCTAGTGCAACGTTTTCCTACAAAACTGCAAACTGAAACGTTCATATCATATTTAAAAAAAACTTTCTTTGAACTATAAAAATGCATATTTCACCTGTATCTGGTTTCACTTGTATATCACCTGTATCAATATTGGTTGTTTATGTTATTTTTAATGATGAGAACATTTAATTGACACATGTGGTAAGCTGGTTGATTTAAACAGGAATTAAATCAACCAGCTTACCACATGTGTCAATTAAATATTACCACATGTTTCAACTAGTTAATCAGTCAGCAGGGCTACGGTATCTGAGCATAGTAATTAAGCATGATGGGAAGAAGGGGAATGTGTTTTTATGATTATTGAAATGTATGTATTTTAACTCCTACTGTGTTATTATTGTATCTTCCTTTATCATGAATAATAAACATATAAATAAAATTAAGATAAACTCTGCGAGACCTTATACACTGATGCGAAGAACCGCGAAAACCTCAAAACATGATACCATAAGTTGAAATTCATTACATCTTCTGTTGGATCTGTTCGGTGGAATAGTATTCTTCTATTCAGTGAAAAATGCACTTTTTTACACTCGAAGTGATCAAAGCACCCTTGAGGCGAGGCACTCACTTGACGGCGCCAAAGAATCAATAATCATCATCGTTGGTCCCTTAATTAACCTAATCCAATTTTGTTTAGTTAGTTTCTTCTCCCTGGTTCCATCCCAACTCACTGTCTGCGAAGACTGTTGGGGTCAGCTCTCCTCGTCTCAGGTTGTATGCTCTTCTGTCCCGGACTACGTCCCACAGGCCGTGCCTCTGCATCAGGTTATCTTTTTGCACCACCCATGAATTATTTGGTCTTCCTCTGGTTGTTATTCGAGGAAGATCCATGGAGATTGCCTGGTTCACAATGTGATCGGGTGCTCTGCGTCCAACGTGCCCATACCATCTCAATCACCTCTCCTCCATCTTACTGTTGATGTCTGTAACACCTAGGCTTCCACGAATGCGTGAGCTTTTTATTTTGTCTCTTAGGGACACACCAGCTGACCATCTTAGCATGCGCATTTCAGCAGTTTCTAGTTGCCTAGAGTAAGAGTTATATATATACATCGTCCAGCATTCGGAGCCATAGAGGAGTGCGGGTCTGACAATCGTTTGGTATACTTTTCCTTTTAACTTTACTGGCATTTTCGGATCACATAGAACTCCCGTCATTGATCTAAACTTTATCCATTTTTCTTCCATCCATTCCTTCACTTAATTTAATTTGTTTAGTTAGTTTGGGATGTATTAAATAGCAGCTTTCATTTTTTTTAATAATATAATTATTATAATTGCATTTAAGTTGTATACTCGACAGATTTATCGTCATGTTATAATCTCTTCCGACCAATCAGAAAGATATTAAAGAGACATTAAATGAAAACCAGACTGGAACAATTTGTAATAAAATTAAGTACCAATGGGACTCGAACCCGTAAACTCCAGATCGGAAGACAGATGTCTTACGAAGGTTAGCATGACTCTCAGCGAGTATTTTGTCACAACACGTCTTAATAAAATCCTGAGACTATATTCTGTTTTTTTCAGTTGATAGTCGTCAAATATATGCGAACATGAAAATCTTCAAAGCCGCCAAGACAAATAAATTGAATGGCCTTTGAAAAAAGTATGACCTTGTTTAAATTATTCTTTTATTTTCTATTTTATTGTCATTTATAATGAATGTTGACATACGAGTGGATTCTGTGTCTCCCGTTTCTTTGTTTTCTCTAACATTTTTTTTAGCTTTTCTTCATTCTATTTACACGCTTCTTTCATTATTTCTGTCCACTCGAATAAATTTAATCATATTAAATATGCTACAATCCAGTTGACTTCAGATTCGATCGATATCCGAATACAACATTTTTAACGCAAACTTTTCATCTCCATTCTCTGTTATGTTGATTGTTCAATTAATAATATCACAGAAATAAATCGGTAGTTGAGTTGCGCGTCTGTAAATTATCACATATTAAATACGTCACATTTTGTCATTTTCTCATTTTTAACTCAAATTTTACGTGATCCATTTTTAATCCACGAAGATTTCCTGTTCATCCGTTTAAAAAATATATTATTCTGTGTTCACTTAAGGATGTGTGTTAATATATCCAAGTGTAATCGTACCAGATACATCTGTTTTTAGATTTTTAAGAACAAGTTATATCCATTAATATAGAATGATTTCTTTTCATAATCGTTCTGGTTAGATAGAAGAGATCGCCAAATGGCAATCGGCCCAGCAGGTTATACTGTATACGATAGTGTAATATTATATAATACAATTGTACGACATTTTGGCAATAACTTTTTAATATAAATGTCCAATATGAGGTGTCTAATAATATAGGTGACCAATTTAAGAAATCTATTTCAGGTTAATTCAAGTTGTCTAATTGAAAGTATACAATTTAATTTGTCCAATAGAAAGTGTTTAATTTAAGATGTCCAATTAAAGATGTTCAATTTAAGATATCAAATTATATAAGATGTCCAATTTGAGATGTCAAATTTAAGGTGTTCAATTTAAGGTGTCCAATTTAATTTATCCAATTTAAATTAATCAATTAAAGGTGTCAAATTTAACAAGTCCAGTTATTTTTTTTCAATTCGAGGTAACCAATTAAAGGTGTCCAATTTAAGATGACAAATGAAATGTGTATTTTTCAATTAATCTATTTTAAGGTGTCAAGGTGGCCAACTAAAGGTGTTTAATTTAAGATGTCCTATTGAAGATGCCCAATTTGAGGTGTTGAATGCAAGGTATCGATTATAATATGTCAAGATGATCCATTAACGATGTTCAATTCAAAATATTCAATTGAAAATGTCTAATTTAAGATGTAAATTTTAAAATGTCCAATTTGATGTGTCCAATTTTGAGATGTCTAATTCAAGATATCCGTTTACAATGTCAAGATGACCAATTAAAGATATTCAATTGAAAATGTCCAATTCAAAATATTCAATTGAAAATGTCTAATTTAAGGTGTACATTTTAAAATGTCCAATTTGATGTGTCCAATTTTGAGATGTCTAATTCAAGATATCCGTTTAAAATGTCAAGATGACCACTTAAAGATATTCAATTGAAAATGTCCAATTTAAAATATTCAATTGAAAATGTCTAATTTAAGGTGTACATTTTAAAATGTCCAATTTGATGTGTCCAATTTTGAGATGTCTAATTCAAGATGTCCGTTTAAAATGTCAAGATGACCACTTAAAGATATTCAATTGAAAATGTCCAATTTAAAATATTCAATTAAAAATGTCTAATTTAAGATACACATTTTAAAATGTCCAATTTGATGTGCCCAATTTTGAGATTTTTAATTCAAGATATCCGTTTAAAATGTCAAGATGACCAATTAAAGATATTCAATTGAAAACGTCCAATTTAAGATGTCCAATTCAAAATGTCTAATTTAAGATATATGGTACATTTGAAAATGTCCAATTTGATGTGTCCAATTTTGAGATGTCTAATTCAAGATATCCGTTTAAAATGCCAATTTGAGCTGACAGGTAACTAATTTTAGATATCCATTTAAAGGTGTCAAGGTGTCCAATTTAAGATATCCAATTAAAGATGTCCAATTTAAAGCGTTTCTTTATAAGTGTTTCCATAAGACTGAAATGATAGTAGTAATAGTCGAGTGTCGCCATTGCAGGGCCTGAAGATGCGCAAGCAGCGCAGCACGGGCGACCTGGAGAAGCGCGGCACCTCGGGTTCCATTCGCTCCACGGGCTCCTCGGCCTCATGGGTCTCCACCGAGTCCTCCCGCTCCGGCGTCACCAACGCCTCGCTGCACACGGACTCCAATGCTAGCTTCGTTGTTGAGGTGAGTCTCTACTTCTGCAATACTTTCGATGGGTGTCATCCCCAAAACTCGATATATAATACAATACCAAATGTAGACATAATATTGAATACAGTGTGAAGTATAAATTTGCTACATAAATAAAGCAAAATGTTTTATTCTTATTTTTAAATTATTTTTTTTACTAAATTTAGTAATTTTTACATATTAAGGCAGATTTTTTTTTTAATTATTTCCTACGCTAAGCATCCATCTCTGGTCTTGTAATGTGCCATATGATCCGTGATCCCATCTTGTTGACACTATACATTTCCTACGCTAAGCATCCATCACTGGTCTTGTAATGTGCCATATGATCCGTGATCCCATCTTGTTGACACTATACATTTCCTACGCTAAGCATCCATCTCTGGTCTTGTAATGTGCCATATGATCCGTGATCCCATCTTGTTGACACTATACATTTCCTACGCTAAGCATCCATCACTGGTCTTGTAATGTGCCATATGATCCGTGATACCATCTTGTTGACACTATACATTTCCTACGCTAAGCATCCATCTCTGGTCTTGTAATGTGCCATATGATCCGTGATACCATCTTGTTGACACTATACATTTCCTACGCTAAGCATCCATCTCTGGTCTTGTAATGTGCCATATGATCCGTGATCCCATCTTGTTGACACTATACATTTCCTACGCTAAGCATCCATCACTGGTCTTGTAATGTGCCATATGATCCGTGATACCATCGTATTGACACTATACATTTTAACACAATACTTCGTTGGCGCAATTCCGGGAAGAAAAATGGCCCTTTAAATAATGCTCACCATTGACTGTCACGATTGCAAATATTTGTTAAAAAAAGATGGACGATATCGCACACACTAAAGTGAATCGGTCTGTGTGTAATTTTTGTTACTGAAATTTTTGGGTATTTCCCATAGGCCAAATACGACAGTTTTGCTCGTTTACTTTGCAGTTGAAGTAGAAAAGAGCCTCGTTCGACATTAAAAAGTAATTAGTAACATTTGGGCCTTCTTTCGCTAATTTTAACAATTTTTGGCCAAATTCCAAGTAAATTGACAGGACCTTGAATTTAGAATGTGTGTCAGTTGAATTGTAAGGGAATAAATTCAAATCCTTGCGCAATATATGGGACATGGTCCTTCGACTGACATCAAAGTCCAATGCCAATTTCCTTTGTTAAAATCGTCGATTATGGTGGCCACTGTCTCCAATGTTATTCGTTGTTTCAGCTATCCACTCTCATTCGGAGGGCTTCTTCAGGACATTTCCTGTCTTATTGAACTGCTCCACAATCCGCACTATTGTTAACCTGGTTGAAACATCCCGTCTTCCTTTATTTCTCATTGCGCGTTAGACTGAAATCGGGGACTTAAATTTAAAATACAGTTGAACCACCATAAGCTGTTCAGCATCTATATCTACGAGTATTAAAATAAAAAAATAATAAAATTATTGAAAATTACGAAGTCATAATTCTTTTTTTCAAAGTTCATGCCTCACCCTGTATTAACGTAATTCAGCGTAAACGTAACGTGAAATTCAACGTAAAATTATATAATCGAGTTTAAATATTTCAATGTACCTACCATGATGTATGGAAGCGAAGTCTGGAAATCGAAAAGGAATGATACGAGCAGAATAGAAGTGTGCCTCGCGTATCACAATGTTTGACAGAGTAATAAATTATCTGTTACTGAAAGCTAACTGTTTGGTCGAAACGGGTTTTACGAGTATATGTAAAATCAAGAAAGGAATCTTTAAATAGTTTAGCCATATTGAGAAAATGAGTTGCGAAATACTTACGAAATAGTGTAAAAATGTATAATACACGAAAACATTATGGGAAAAAAAGTAATTGTAAGATATGGTTGTAAGTAGAATTAAGAAGGAATCTTATGATGGTTTGGTCACATAGAGAGAATGAGTTACGATTGACATACGAAAGTAAAAATATTATACATGTGAAATAAATGTGAGAATGAGAAGAAGTAAACCGAGAAAAGATTGGAAGGAGTTAGAGAAATGATAACCGAGGAGAGAGCTAAAAGAGGCTCCTATAGTGTCTGAGAGGGTGTTATGAGATAAGTTCAGACATTTTAATAGCATCTCTCTCAAATGTATAGTACATATGTTATTTACCATTGCCTAAACATATATGTATTATATTATTTTGGAATATTTATTTACATATTTTATTGCTCTCAATAAACCTATTTTTTATATTCAAGTATTATAAATCGAAGAGCATATGTTATATGACGAGATGCATGAAGTTGGACGAGGTAAGAATAATATGAGTGGATAAAAAGGTGTGGAGATCTGTACCCTTTGACTATCTCAAAAGAGGCTTGGCAAGTAACAGTATTTATGTAAATATTATATTTTAAAACAACGTTTTAAAAATGGGTTCAATAAAAAAACAACGGCGTTGTCTCATGCCATCTACGAGCATTTGTACACGAACCTGACATCCGACTCCACGGTCCAGACTGTGTTGTGGTACTTGTACTTCTCTGTAATGTTTTGTATTGTTATACACGTAAGCTGACTTAGTACCAAAAATGGGTTCAATAAAAAAACAACGGCGTTCTCTCATGCCATCTACGAGCATTTGTACACGAACCTGACATCCGACTCCACGGTCCAGACTGTGTTGTGGTACTTGTACTTCTCTGTAATGTATTGTATTGTTATACACGTAAGCTGACTTAGTACCAAAAATGGGTTCAATAAAAAAACAACGGCGTTCTCTCATGCCATCTACGAGCATTTGTACACGAACCTGACATCCGACTCCACGGTCCAGACTGTGTTGTGGTACTTGTACTTATCTGTATTGTATTGTATTGTTATACACGTAAGCTGACTTAGTACCAAAAATGGGTTCAATAAAAAAACAATGGCGTTCTCTCATGCCATCTACGAGCATTTGTACACGAACCTGATATCCGACTCCACGGTCCAGACTGTGTTGTGGTACTTGTACTTCTCTGTATTGTATTGTATTGTATTGTTATACACGTAAGCTGACTTTGTACCAAAAATAGGGCTATTTAGATTTGTTCGAACGTAGAAATACTCAAATTTAACGTTGAATATTCAATAAGAGATTTATTTTTGTTACAAAACTATTTTCTATTACAGAATAGTAAAACATTTATATTTCATTTATTACTCTCAGAAAACTTTTATAAATGGGTTTTTGGGAAGTTTAGTATTTTCATGCATACAAAACATCACGCTATCTCCCTGACAGGGTAAGCAAAGAGGACAGAGCGCCAGACTTTCCTATCTTGCCAACCAACCTTCGCCTCTTCCACATTCATATACATTCTTATACAACTCCTACGATTTCTCTGACTTTCTACGTTTGTTTCTTTTAAGATATCATTCGCTCGATCAAACCATATATTCCTTGGTCTTCACATTTGCACTTTATATTTATTTTGTCAGCCTTTCATAATTAATTCGTTCTTGATGCCCAAACCATCTCAGAGTCTTTTCATCGCACGGTAAAATATTTTTTTATCAAACACACATTGAAAAAATAATTATTTAAATGTTCCACTTTTCCCGTTTGATATTGATAATGAAACTGAATCGCTACTAATATTATATGTCACTTGTATTGTCTGCACTTGCTCGCATAGTGACGAGTGCGTGTATCGCTAATTTACATTATTATTTTAAGGGGTAAAAACTCTATAAAAAATACTGGAGCTATGAATTAATAATACAAAATACCTTGAAAAAGTCGACGCATGTACAATGATGATCATCCTTGGTATACACATACGACGCATGTACAATGATGATCATCCTAGGTATACACATACACGACGCATGTACAATGATGATCATCCTTGGTATACACATACGACGCATGTACAATGATGATCATCCTAGGTATACACATACACGACGCATGTACAATGATGATCATCCTTGGTATACACATACACGACGCATGTACAATGATGATCATCCTTGGTTTACACATACACGACGCATGTACAATGATGATCATCCTAGGTATACACATACACGACGCATGTACAATGATGATCATCCTAGGTATACACATACACGACGCATGTACAATGATGATCATCCTTGGTTTACACATACACGACGCATGTACAATGATGATCATCCTTGGTATACACATACACGACGCATGTACAATGATGATCATCCTTGGTTTACACATACACGACGCATGTACAATGATGATCATCCTTGGTTTACACATACACGACGCATGTGCAATGATGATCATCCATGGTATACACATACACGTATTGATGTCAGCAATTCGTATTTGGAAATTTATACAGAAAAGCATACAATACGAGTATATTGGGCTGTCCGAAAAGTAATTTCATATTTTTGCATCAAATTCAAACGCAAAGTTAAAATATTTAGATCTAACTTTCTTGCAAACTGTAGTTTTCAGTATGTTCAGTATCTCATCAATCTCTCGTGTGGTAGAACAGTATGTTCAGTATCTCATCAATCTCTCGTGTGGTAGAACAGTATGTTCAGTATCTCATCAATCTCTCGTGTGGTAGAACAGTATGTTCAGTATCTCATCAATCTCTCGTGTGGTAGAACAGTATGTTCAGTATCTCATCAATCTCTCGTGTGGTAGAACAGTATGTTCAGTATCTCATCAATCTCTCGTGTGGTAGAACGCCAGTAGTTCTCAATCAACCCCGTCGTCGTCCCGAGCTGACACCACCTTCGATAATCCTATCATAATTAAGGATTATTCACACCACATTTGACATACAAACTCACTCAATGCATCGACGCCATACACCACATATCTATTTTTTTTGTTTGTGTCGCCTTTTTACTTCGCTATACTACATATATACAAATCTTTATAATACGAAAAAAACAACTTATTTGTAATTGGTTTTATCAAACACTGTTTATTCCACTTGTAGTAACGGTATAACCCTACCGGTTTCAAGGTGCACACCTCATCTTCAGGGGAGCACAAACAAGCTCGCCTGAAGATGAGGTGAAAGCCTTGAAACCAAAATGGTTATACCGTTACAAAAAGTGGAATAAACAGTGTTTGATAAAAAAAATTATAATGTATTTCTTTAAACTTTCACAATGTTAATACCTTAACTATAAATAATTATGTGTATTATCTTTTCTCTTCGAAACGACTTCAAAATAAAACCGCTCGAAGAATATACATACATACCGTCATGCCATTTCCCTGCCGGCGTAGATAGAGATGGCACAGCGCCATATTTTCATATCTCGACACACGCAGATCCTTAGCCTCTTCTACATTCATACATCTTCTCATACAACTTATACGATTTCTCTGACTTTCTACTTTTCCTTCTTTCAGATCATCATTCACTCGATCCAACCACACTTTCCTTAGCCTTCATCTTACACGCCTTCCACTCATACTTGCACTATATATCTGCTTTGTTAGATTTCATAATGTTCAAATAACCGGTTAACTGGTTTGGAAGCCCTAATTGACCGGCTGGTGATGTTAAATCGTAAATATAAGTAATAAATCTGTGTATTGCTTTTAAGTTTACTGTTTCAAATCCGGATAACAATATACTTAAAAAGCTCTTTGTTAAGAAATACAATTTTATTTAAAACAATAATGTGTTAAAATTAATTTGAAACAAGTCTGAAAACTCAAGTGTCAGTTTTATTATCGGGTCCTGAATTAAACACATTTGAAACACTCGACAGGTCAGCGGTCGTACAGCAACTCATCGGACGACCTGAGGTTCATTGAATAACGACGTGAGAGGTTCATTGAATAACGACTTAAAAGCTTTTAGGCACTTTAAATAACAAACATTTGAAAGTTTGAATTATTGATTATTGAAAGGTGGAAAAATGCTCTTACCCATCATCAGTATTACACGACATTTGAAGCTTAATTGGTAGAACTTTTTAATTTGTAGACCTTTTGCAAGCATTTTATTTTATTATATTTTTATTTTATTAACGACACAAAAGTGTACTTTATATGCAAATGAACTATGACAAGTTATACAAGTACTTTAAATTATTGACAAAAAATACAAAACTTTATCTTAAACTAACATGGATATACAAAAAGCCGTAGTAATAATAAATTAGTAATTGTTTAAAATTATTTAATATTAATATGTATATTTAAGTTCAATATATGTATGTGTACCACAAAATATTACCAAACTAAACCAAGCAGATTTACGTAATTGTCGAAGACTTGTTTTATAGTGGTTAAGAACTTAGATTTGTTTTTAATGGAACAACGCTTACATAGAACCAAATTGTGATTTTTTTGGTAATTTTATGGATAGATCTTTATATATAGAAAACACACGGGCTCACTTGTAAAACGAGATGCAAGTTGCTTTGCAGAATCGAACCTTCCACATGTTGATGCAGGGTTACTCAACTCCAGAGGCAAAGTATTGTCCTTAATGTTTCGTTTATACTAGGTTATTTATATTAATAAAGGAGAGCACAAAGTTAGTAGATATTTCTAAATATTGTTGTGATATTCTGGTGAATACCATATATACTCGTACTTATATTAAAAATATCTAAATTATTGCAAAACTCATTTCCAAGTCTTTGCATACGAACTATAAAGGAGTTAATTTTATAATTGGTATACCAATTTTCGGTATAAAAAGGATTGAGCTGTCTTGTGGATCTGGTGGGATCTATTTGAAGACAATCCTTCTTGGGAGGTCTTATGTCCATACAAATATTGATAGAACGACGCTAAATTAACTAAGAATAATATTTATAAACAACTTCTAGGTATATTACTCATATCTGAAAATTATGACCTCTGCGATCCATCCCTTCAACTCTGTCTACGACGGTTCTCCTCCTGTCCCTACTGAGTCTGTTGGACCTCTCGGGGTGATGGCATCACTGAAGACTCTGTTGTGTTCCAGGCTTGGTCACAATGCATCGGGTTGGCTGTAACCTCTGCATCTTTGTCCCTTCAGACTATTCGTTGACCCCAGTTTTTTTCCGAATTCTCCTTTACTCTTTGTACTGTGTGACCAAGTAATGAAAGTATTCTTCGAAAATCGTACAAATCGTGAACACCCCGGTCTGAACTCCAAGTTGTTGTTTGATGAATAAATTGTTGCTTCCCGACGTCAAATGTGTACTAAACAAATGTCAAATGTATACATACAGTTCCATTTCTTGAATGCTTCCACCGTGTTTTCTCATTTTTACCTTCGATGAACAGGTCTTCGTTTCTAATAAGAAAGTGGAGGAGAAAAGGGAAGCATTGGCCTATTACCTAAATCCTATTATATAAACACGAATAAAGTGATAAGGGATGAATGTGATCTTAAGATGAAGAAGAAGAACACTTTGAGATGGTTTGGGTAAACGTAACGAATGAATGCAAAAATACTAACAAAACAGATACGTTACAAGTGAGTGGAAAGCATGGTAGAGGAAGACCAAGGAAAGTCATAATCTGAAAGAACGAAATTTAAAAAGTCAGAAAAAATCGTCGGAGGTACATGACGTCGGAGGTACAAGGTGTATGGATGTAGAAAAGACGAAAGATGTGTGCCGCGATAGGAAAGTCAGACTATATCATCTCTCTGTCTACTCCGACAGGGTGTGTATGTATGTACCATATAAACACAAAAATGCAATCCGGAAAAGTTTTTAATTGAAAATCAATTATTTATGTCGTTGAAAAATTAAACTTTGATTTTTTAGGGACAAACAACACCGTCATTTACATTAGAACAAAGTAAAGCGACCAGAAAAGTAAAACCTTACAATTATATAACGTCTTTGTTCTTGGTAAAACATAGAGAAGGATTATCGGATTTCGTTTGCTTTCCTTTCGCAAAGAAAGCGAGCATTTACTTTCAACAATAATTGAATAAAATATTAGCATTGTATACAGACAAAATGCGTATCCTTGGAACGGAATAAAAAAACTAATTTATTATTCCAATCTTTCCTTCTTTCGGTCTTAAATGTTTTTCTAAACTGTGTTGTTTTAGGATTACAATGAGACTGCCTAAAAATTTCTTTCAATATTTAGAAAACTTAACGGATATATTTTTCATGTTTTTTTTCATAACATAAGCTCAATCTAAAATAAATATTATCTAAAACGATTTCGCCGAACCAAGTGGCGCGGGGTTGGTGTCTCTAAAATATATATATTATATTATATGTACACTTTTACACCGTACCGTTTACTTGAACCTTCAGATATTTGTCATACCACGAATTCGTGAAAAGTTTCAGGATAAGGACTTTTATATCCAGCAAGGAGGTGCACACCTCCTCACTACCATCGTGCACACCTCCTCACTACCATCGTGACGTGAGAACCTATCCTTCCTGTCCTGTGATGTGGAACTAGTACACATTGCTTTATATCCAGCAAGGAGGTGCACACCTCCTCACTACCATCGTGACGTGAGAGCCTATCCTTCCTGTCCTGTGATGTGGAACTAGTACACATTGCTTTATATCCAGCAAGGAGGTGCACACCTCCTCACTACCATCGTGACATGAGAGCCTATCCTTCCTGTCCTGTGATGTGGAACTAGTACACATTGCTTTATATCCAGCAAGGAGGTGCACACCTCCTCACTACCATCGTGACGTGAGAGCCTATCCTTCCTGTCCTGTGATGTGGAACTAGTACACATTGCTTTATATCCAGCAAGGAGGTGCACACCTCCTCACTACCATCGTGACATGAGAGCCTATCCTTCCTGTCCTGTGATGTGGAACTAGTACACATTGCTTTATATCCAGCAAGGAGGTGCACACCTCCTCACTACCATCGTGCACACCTCCTCACTACCATCGTGACGTGAGAGCCTACCCTTCCTGTCCTGTGATGTGGAACTAGTACACATTGCTTCTACAGACTTTAATATTTATATAAATATAATAAATACTGGGTTCAGATTTTAGGTATTCCTCCGTAATACATTTACGCATTGAATGAAAAAATAATATTAATAATAATTAGCACTTATCGGTCACATCAGAGATATTTTGTGAAAATCGGGAATAAATTCACCAAAACAATGAAACGTATGCCAGTGTGTGACGTAGGTATATTCTTTTTAAAAAACCGCTATGGGTGGGGAAGCGACGCTATTCACGTCTCACTCTCACTCTACTTCGGTATATGGGAACGCAAGAAATATAATCTCAGTTCGCTCGCTTCTCTCGCTTTAGTAGCTCGCGGGCTTTAGTTTGAGGTGGTCTCTTTGCCCGTTTTTTGAACGTCGGCTAATGTTTTTTTCATGTTTACAGCAATCAAATTTTCATTATTATCACTTTTGACTTCAAGTTTAATTAATTTAAACGATTGGCTATGAATATTCTTATTTTTTCTATTTTAAATCGCTCATTTTTACATGTGTATTGATGTGTATTGAATACACAGAAGAAGGGAAAGGTTAATGAACATTTACCGAACAGACAGATTGTACGTAAAAGTAGCATGGAGTATCTCTCGTACTCCCTAAACCTTGCACCAATTAACTTTTTTGAACAAAACTAATTTTTGAAAATTTACGATACTTAAAAAAATCTAAGTATGTCTTCTTTAATTCGAAGTTTGAATCTTAGATATACCTGAATAAGTACTGAATTTATAATCATTATTAGCTTGAATAATCTTTCTGGGACATCTTGCAGTAGATAAAGCCCGGGAAGTACGACTATGTTACATTGGTATGAGCACGTGCAACAGCGGAATGCAATGTTTACGCTAAAGACAGCCACGAATTAGAAACTCCTAAATAGACGTAGAGGTAGACCCGAGAAGAGCCCACATGAAGTAGAGAAGGACATGATGAGAGATGAGCCCACATGAAGTAGAGAAGGACATGATGAGAGAAGAGCCCACATGAAGTAGAGAAGGGCATGATGAGAGATGAGCCCACATGAAGTAGAGAAGGACATGATGAGAGAAGAAGTAGAGAAGGACATGATGAGACTCGGACTATCCCTGAGTAATACAGAGAGATGGGGCGAAAAGGTTCAAGCGGCCGACGCCAAATGGATGGGACAAAGCGAGGGTAAAGAAGAACAAGGAGAAACTCAATCCAACATACAGCGAATACTCGTGATTTTATTGGTTAAGATGGTTTGGTTATGTAAATACAAGGAATAAGGACCTCTCCATATGTGAACACAGGATTAGGAAGAAAGACCTGCGGTTAACCACCACATATATGGATGTCAAGTTTTGTCTGAGATCTTAATCCTCAGACTAAGTAGAGCACATAAGCCATGACCATACGCTTTGATTATGCAAACAATGAAATCTGACCCTTGAATATGGGATCACAGAGAGTATACTGTATTTAGAGCATTGATTCCCAAACTTTTTGTATTTTCGCCCTCTTGGTTCTACCTATATAAACATTTCGCCCTCTTGGTTCTACATATATAAACATTTCTAGAGTATGATCTACTGTATTTTATACATTAAATGACGTCACTGTAATATATTATTGAACCAGAAGATAGAATGATTCCTATATCATCTAGTGAATTGACCTTTCCGAATCGATCGAATAGGCCAGGGTATTATGATAGAGCTCTTGGCATTGCTGGTCCTTTGGCGTGGAATTGTCAGCCTTTTAGTGTTGAGATATGGGTGGCGTGCGCAGTTTTAAGAAGCACTCTAAGACAAGACTTTTTGGGAGGTCTTATAAAAATTTTATGACGGTATATGAACACTACAAACGTACACTAAACTACACCAAAAACCGAATGTGTTACTATCACATATCGGAAGATCTGCAATGGTTTCTTAGTAGTTCGTCTTACTGTGGTTTTCTTACCAAATATATTTTCTGAAAATGTGCAATGCTGAGAAGTGCGGGATTTAATGACCGCTACCTTCCCACGCTTATACGAGTAGTTAACTAATATATATTTGTTTTTTAATATTAGTAATCTACTAATATAGTGAGTTAAAGCGCCCTTGCGGAGAATTTTCTCTCTAAAGGGCGCTGTATAAATTGTCCTTTTTTATTATAACTGTTGTCATTATCATATATGATATACTCCCAGAACCACCAAACTGAAGTCACATAAATTAGACCCTTTCAGGAATTGAACCCCAGGCTTATTCCAGTATTTTAACCGCTAGCAAACGCTAATTTGTTTTAATTTAATTTTTAATTTGTCTGTAAGACAGTTTTGTCTGTAAGACAAAACTGTCTTACAGACATTTTGACCAACTCTGTAGCCTAGTTGATAAGACGCCTGTCTTCGAACTTCAGAGAATAAGAGCTTAATTCCCTTTGGAACTCGGATTTTTCGAAAAAAAGCGCATTGTAGTTTTCACTTAACACATTAGAACCATTTCTGATTGGTTAGAAGAAATTACCACATGGCAATAAGTCCGCCAGATTATACTGCAGACGACGAAAGTGTAATATAATGCAATAATAATAATGATAAAATTTATTTCTTAAATTTACCGCGCTGTTTATTTAACGAATAGGTCGATAAACGAGCAATAAATTCGAATCGTGATAACACTGTACGACGTATATGTTATGTGATTTAAAAAATAAATATTATCAAAATCATAATTAAGTTGCGAGCGAACTTCGTGACTTAGTTGGTAAGACGCTTGATTTACACCTGTGGGTTTGGGATTTGATTCCCAATGGTAAACGAAAAAAAAATGGGAAAAGGGTCCTTATGGTATTCGACTATACTTGGGAAAATGTCGAATGGTTTCTGTGACATTTGAAACGTCATGTCTCAAAGGGATGGGGTAAAATCGTTTTTTTTTTACAAATCGAATAGTTTTTTAATAAATCGAAAAATTGTTTTTCTCTAAACTGACGTTTTATTTCCTAATCATCATTATACCGACTTTCTTATGCATTGTATGATTTGTATATATATTTAAATAGGTCAAGATCCACTTTGAATTAATACTGATTATGAATATTTAATTTTAGGTATAAAAAAATCAAAAATCCAATTATCGTATACCCCATCCCTAGCCAATGCAGACTAACGTAGTGACTTGAGAAACGTTACCAAATATTATTTGATTTTAACAAACTGACACATTTTTGCTAATTTGTAACAAGATGTATTAATTTGTCATTATTGTTAGTTTTATGTAATGTGTTTACCTAAATAGCTTGCTATTTATTAGATTTGAGGCTTATATTAAAGTTGATAAAATAATTAAAATTACTGAACGTCGTTATAAGGTTGTATTGGCGCAAATTTGTGAACTGTCACATGAACCGTGCTACAATTTCTTAAGTATAGTAACAATACAAGCGCTAGATAAGGGCTAGTATTCCTTCACGTGCGAAGGAATAACAACCCTTATCTAGCGCTTGTATTGTTCTTTCTGATAGGTTAGAAAAGATTACTACATGGCAATAAGATCGCCAGGTTAAATAAAATTTAACGAATATTACTTTTAAAAAAGTGGTATTTCCAACACTTAACATACGATGACGAACCACAAATTGTGTCCCTACTCAAGTGATTGTAAACTCGAATGCTCTACGAATGGGACCAAAGTCAATGTTGTTCCAAGCCACACTCTTCAATATGCCTGAATAACCAACCCGAATGTCAGCGAGGTTCATGGTCTCAACGAGAATTCGTCCCTTCCAACTTCAACCCTAAGCTGCTAAACACAAATACCAATCTCCAAATATCCCGGGATGTTTCCGTGAAGATATCGTCTTCCCAATATTTTCCATGTGATGCGATAGGAATCAAGTATGATTCCGGTCAGCCAGTTGATGGAAAACACCTTTGCGTGTATTGATATATTGTGTGCAAGCTGTTACATTTCAACAAGCTCAGAGTCTCAACAGGTGGAATCCTAAGTTCTGATCTCAGGGAGCAAGGCGAGATAAATTTGCCGCAGCCTTTCATCTCTCAGTCTGGACGGGGCTCGCTCCCTAGGATCTGGAGGTCGAGCGTCGCTCGTCGACTATCCTTCTCGGTAAGGCTCGCGAGTGTAAATGACGTCCACCTTCATCCCTTACGAGGGACCCCTCACACGATTCTTTAAGTTTGACTAGAAGCCCAGTTATCGACTTGGTGATATCGATGGTCGTCATTATCAATGGGAAGACAGACCTTTTTTTCTAGCATGAAGGCACGCCGATCTAGTGACATCTAAGGATAGTTTTGCTTAAGGACTGACTGGTAACTAACTACGAGTAGGTTATTTGAACTCCAGATATTGTATTATGCCGCTATACAGTGTATTTATTGTGCAGTGTCTCGTGTCCTCGAAACTCTTTCATCCTCATAATGAGGATATAGAATGGCGTGTAACGATAGCAAACAAAGTCAATGGGGCACTAAAACATATATACTCGAACCGAACAATATCTGCCTAGGTGATGATAGTCTACATAAGTATTTTAGGGCAACTTTTATATAATATATGGACGTGAAACGTAGACATGGAACAATACTGAAAAGAGCCGAATAAATGCTGTAGAAATACACACACTTAGAAGTATACATGGAGAGACAATGTATGATCAGAGTACGGAAAGAAGTGTTGAGGTATGAATAACTTAAGACTGATGTGTAGATTTGGATGGTGAAGAGCACATTGAAATTATTTGGACACGTGGAACGAATGAATAAAGAAAGACTAACAAAACAAATATACAGTGCAAATGTGTGTTGAAAGCGTGATAGAAAAAGACCAAAGAAACGATTGTTGGATCAAGTGCATGATATTTGAAAAGAATGAAATATTAAAAGTCCAAGCAATTGTACGAGCTGTATGAGAAGGTGTTTGAATTTAGAAGAGGTGAAATATGTGTGGCCCGATAAGAAAGTCTGTTCTCTGTCTACCCCGACAGGGAAACTCTGTGATGGTACGTATGTATCTTAATTTTATTTCTGTATTTACAGGCACCCAGATTTTTTAATTGTATTTTGCTAAAATCGTTTGTGGTTGAAATCGATAATAAATATATATAACATTAATTCAAAGATTTAAAAGGTTCCCTTAAAACAATAAACAAGGCATTCCATCCCGCCGCTTTGTGATGTCTCAAGTAATCAGAAGCAATAACCGGGAGACTGTGTCACAGAGAGACGAGGGAGCTGTTTTCATTAGGCCCTGTTAGCTTTTCTCAGAGATAAATAATCAAAACATTTACACACAAAGCCGCCCTTTCTCAATCCAATCCCTGTTTGTTTTCGTTAATTGTATTAACGTTTACCCCGGGGAGGAATCTGTTCGGTCCATTTTTTATAATGAATACACGAGAATTTTATATTTTAATAAGTTAACTACAGTATTAGCTGGGACGATCAAGGTCTGAGTGAATGTGATGGAATACAAGTAGCCTGAACGTGTGGACTCGTTCTTGCTAAATAATTAGTAGTAGGAATTGTTATCTAGATACAAGTAGTAAGTAGGTGTTAATTATTTCTAAGAAATCATATATTAAGCTTGGGAAGTGTCGGTTATGTATGTATGTGCATGTTTGTAAAGTTTGTTATCTAAAACAACTTCCAAATCAGCCAGCAGTTAGTCAGTCAGTCAACAGGTTTAAGGTGTCCGAGTATGGAAATTAAGGGGGTTCTCGTATTCTACTCTAGAGGCGTGAATTTCGGAAGTTTTTTCAGACTAAAAAAAACATAAAAAATAAATATTGTTTCCATACATTTTTTACAGTTTGTTTATTGATGATTTGAGAAAATACAAAAAAAAAATTTAAGATGTTATCGGCTGTTATATTCTTGTCGTGGAAAATAGGGTAAGCTGGTCGACATGATTGAAATACTTTCGTAAATTTGAAACAAAAATTATGCACAGTTTCTTGATAAAAAATAATGTCGTTATAGTTGGCACCAAAAATTAAAAAAAAACGTAAAATAGCGGCTGTCTGAAAAATATTTCTAATTTTTAACCCTTTTTTTTCAATTTTTTACAAATATTAAAACAATATTTAAATTTTTCAAGGTAGGAACGATAGAAAAACATTTATTAAAGTAGTATACTAAATTTGAAGGTAATCGGTTCAATAAAACATGAGATTTTATGTCGACCAGATCGAAAAAAGTAGTTTCGATTTTCTCGTCTCATCTCATTTATAGCTTTAACTCGTCGTTATAGTTGGCACCAAAAATAAAAAAAAATTGTCAAATAGCGGATGTCTGAAAAATATTTCTAATTTTTTACCCTTTTTTTCAATTTTTTACAAATATTAAAACAATATTTAGATTTGTCCAAGTTAGGAACGATAGAAAAACATCTATCAAAGTTTTATACTAAATTTGAAGGTAATTGGTTGAATAAAACATGATATTTTATGTCGACCAGGTTGAAAAAAGTAGTTTCGAGAAAACGCGTTTTTAGTTTTGAGATTTTTGTCTGAGTCATTCCGGTGCGGCGTAATTGCTGTTTCATTTATAGCTATAACTTGTGCAAAAAAAACGTTTTTTTTTTATTTCTAGAGAAAAATACCCCCTTAAGTATGACGGGGGAAGGGGAATGTATCATATTTTTATGATTATTGAAACATATGTCTTGAAACTACCGCTATGTTATTATTTTTCCTTTCTTTGGCATCTAAAATAAATAAATAAAATAGAAAAAAACATAACACAGGGACAATTTTTTAGCGCCGTTTAGAGGGTCAACTCTTCTCAAGGGCTAAATCTCGGTTCTCTAACCCACTATTATAAACAAATAAAAAAAATACTATAAAATTAATATATGTACACTAATATTAATATAAGTTGACTGTAAAAATAGGAAAGTAGTGCTGCGGCCATAAAATTGGGTACTTCCCCGCATCAACATATCGTTTTTCATAAATGATGTATTTTTTTAAATTTCTTGTCATATATAAAGAAAAGAAAAAAAATATGTGTGATCTCGGTGACAGTGAGAATCTCAGAATATTTTAAAGAATTTTTTAAATCGGATTTTTGTTCACGAAGTCTTTTCAAAGATATTGAACCAACTGAATGACACTGTGGATATTATCGGTACCGCCAGCAGTATGAGAAAAATCCTGGCTGATATTCTTCCTAACGAATAAGCTAACGCTAGAAGCAGACCCTCTTTGTGTAACAGGAGAAATCCATGCCAAGTGGATAAAATTTTTTTTTAAATTTTCCTTTATTTGATAGAACTAGTTGCAGTTAGCACATACAAGTTTGTATATACCACTGTCCTTAATCGCAGTTTGCACATACAAGTTTGTATACACCACTGTATACACCATATTATCGGTACCGCCAGCAGTATGAAAAAAATCCTGGCTGATATTATTCCTAACGAATAAGCTAACGCTAGAAGCAGACCCTCTTTGTGTAACAGGAGAAATCCATGCCAAGTGGATAAATTTTTTTTTTTAATTTTCCTTTATTTGATAGAACTAGTTGCAGTTAGCACATACAAGTTTGTATATACCACTGTCCTTAATCGCAGTTTGCACATACAAGTTTGTATACACCACTGTCCCTAAATTTAACATTTTTGTCTTTTACATTAAATAAAAGTTTCAGAAGATTGAAATTAGTGTAAAAGATTCGCTTTATGTGACTTGGAAACGATTGAAATTAGTGTAAAAGGTTTGCATTATGTGACTTAGAAACGATTGATATTCGTGTAAAAGGTTCGCTTTGCGTGACTTGGAAACGATTGAAATTAGTGTAAAAGGTTCGCTTTGCGTGACTTGGAAACGATTGAAATTAGTGTAAAAGATTCGCATTATGTGACTTGGAAGAGATTTTTTTAGTTTGCATTTTTTTAAGTTTGTATGTTATATTTTTTTAGTTTGTATGTTATATTTTTTTAGTTTGTATGTTATATTTTTCATGAATATAATAGGTGTGTTTATAGGTTAAATATATCGTTTTTAATTAGTTTATTTTTTAATTCGTTTGTTAAACAATTGTTTCCCCTACAGGATGAGCATTTAGATAGCAGCGTGACGGAAACATACATGGGAGAGTGGAAGAACGACAAGAGGACCGGCTTCGGCATCAGCGAGAGGAGTGACGGGCTGCGCTACGAGGGGGAGTGGTTCGCCAATAAGAAGTACGGCTACGGAGTGACCACCTTCCGGGACGGGACCAAGGAGGAGGGCAAGTACAAGAACAACGTCCTCATCACCAGCCAGAAGAAGCGGCAACTGTTCCTCATCAGGAGCGCCAAGTTCCGGGAGAGGATCGACGCCGCGGTCAACGCCGCGCAGAGAGCCTCGAAGATCGCGCTCCAGAAAGCTGATATCGCGATATCAAGGTGATTTGCTTATTTTACAATACGACCATACACGTACATACACGTACAGTACCCGACGGTAATTAATACACATCGGGCTTAAGAAAGAGACTGTCGGCCATAATCGGCTAACTTCGCCTTTGTAGAGCGACGTCTGTCATTCATACACGTGTTCCGTCGCGATTTGTTGGCGCATTGTGCGACGGAGACAACGCTCTACAAAGCCAAAGTTAGCCGATTATGGCCGACAGTCTCTTTCTTAAACCCAATGTGTATTACTTACCGCCGGGTACTGTACATACTACAACGTCGTTTCCGTGTTGGGGTAGGCAGAGAGGAGAGAACACTAGACTTTGATTTTCCTTTTATTACAATTTCTCTTAATTCTTACATTTCTTTCTTTCAAAATATACAATGGCGCTATATAAAATTGTCCTTTGAATGAATGAAAAAAAAATGGATTTGATCATTTTTATATTATTCGAATGTAAACTGTAAAATCACAAATGAATATGAACTATAAGAAAGATGACCTCTATAACCAAGTTTTGTCTCCCAGTACGCTTGTCTCCCATCTCGGGGATTGCGGGTTCAAATCCCACGGGAACCCAGATATTTTAAAAAGGATTTCAGTCTGATTTTCACTCTGAAATGCGCATGCTAAGATGGTCAGCTGGTGTGTCCCTAAGAGACAAAATAAAAAGCTCACGCATTCGTGGAAGCCTAGGTGTTACAGACATCAACAGTAAGATGGAGGAGAGGCGATTGAGATGGTATGGGACGTTGGACGCAGAGCACCCGATCACATTGTGAACCAGGCAATCTCCATAGACCTTCCTAGAATAACAACCAGAGGAAGACCAAAGAATTCATGGGTGGTGCAAAAAGATAACCTGATGCAGAGGCACGGCCTGGGGGACATAATCCGGGGCAGAAGAGCATACAACCTGAGGACGAGGAGAGCTGACCCCAACAGTCTTCGCAGACAGTGAGTTGGGATGGAGCCAGGGAGAAGAAGTCTGATTTTCACTCGAGTCTTCTGTCACATATTTCTAATTATTTGGAAGAGATTGCCACATGGCAATAAGCTCGCCAGTTTGCACTGTATATAATAAAAGTGTAATATAATATAATATAATTACATCCATACACCTTCTGATATAGCTCCATAAGTTAGATTTTTTCTGAATTTTAAATTTTTCTTCTTTCAAAATATACACTTGATCACACCACAGTTTTCTTGGTCTTCCTTCGCCACGCCGTTCACTCTAATTTACACTGTATATTTGTTTTGTTAGTATTAATTCACTCATTCGTTCAACGTCCCCAAACCATCTCAGAGTGCTCCTCTTCATTTTACTTAACATCAGCCTTAACTTACAACATCAGCCTTAACTTACAACATCAGCCTTAACTTATAACATTCGCCTTAACTTATAACATTCGCCTTAACTTATAACATCAGCCTTAACTTATAACATCAGCCTTAACTTACAACATCAGCCTTAACTTATAACATTCGCCTTAACTTATAACATTCGCCTTAACTTATAACATCAGCCTTAACTTATAACATCAGCCTTAACTTACAACATCAGCCTTAACTTACAACATCAGCCTTAACTTACAACATCAGCCTTAACTTATAACATTCGCCTTAACTTATAACATTCGCCTTAACTTATAACATCAGCCTTAACTTATAACATCAGCCTTAACTTACAACATCAGCCTTAACTTATAACATTCGCCTTAACTTATACCATCAGCCTTTACTTATAACATCAGCCTTAACTTATAAAATCAGCCTTAACTTCAATAAATAAACAAATAAGTATAGGTGTATTGATAACAACAGTATGATGTATAAATACATTACAAAATTGCTCATACATACTCGTATATCTCGAGATAAATAGCAGAAGTTAAGTACACATTCATCCCTAATATTATATATCCCTAATATTATATATCCCTAATATTATATATCCCTAATATTATATATCCCTAATATTATATATCCCTAATATTATATATCCCTTATATTATATATCCCTAATATTATATATCCCTAATATTATATATCCCTAATATTCACGTATTCTTCTCAATGCACGCATTTCTACAGCATTTGTTCGGCTTTCCTCAGTATTTTTCCACGTCCACGATTCACCCCGTACATCAAAGTTGGTACTGAAATACTATTGTGGAACATCATCCTGTTTGATTCGAGAATATATGTTTAAGTACGCCGTTGACTTTGTTTCCTTTTGCTACATACCGTTTGATACCCCTTGTAACTTTTCTATCATCTGAGAAAATACTACTTAATTAGCACAATTTGTCCATCACGCCTTTCAATCATATTCAGTGAAATGTAAAAATTCTCGTCAATCTCTCGTCACTCATGAGTGTTTTTGTTATTTGTTTCAGAACTGCAACTGCTCGAAGTAAAGCAGAGCAGGCTGATATAGCCGCGGATCATGCGAAGGAAGACTCAGATTTAGCGCAAGTGACTGCCAAGCAGTTCGCACCCGACTTCAAGCAGCCCGGTATCGAGAGGATACGAATTAGAGAAAAATTCAAACCACCGCCAGAAGATGCAGTTCCTTCTAAATCAATACTTCATCAACCGACCAAGAACTTCGATCAGCCTCCGTTGACGACTCCAAACGCCATTGCGCCCCCGATTCTTCCAAAGACAACATTTGCTTCCTCGATAAGACGACCATCGTCTCAGTATCCTCAAAATGTTCAACCCAATGATTCCAGTTTCCCTTCACCAGCATCCGCGTACGCGTTACAAAACATAACACAAAATCAAAACCTCAATCAACAAATTACAAATAACATACCACAATTACAGCCAAACAATTTGCCACAGTCTAATTACATGAAACAACAACCCGCGAACTATCAAACTCAACAAAACTATCAACAGCCACAGCAAAATAGTTCTTTTGGACAGCCCATGCAACAGAATTATCAACAACCCATCAGTTCTAATCAACAATCGCAAGTAAATTATCAGCAACAAACTGCTTACTCGCAACAATCTCAATTCTCTCAACTCAACAATACATCGCAGAATAATTACAATCAAATGCAAAACAATAACCAACAATATAACAACTATAATCAACAGCAGACGCAATCCTACCAGACCACGTCCAACTCTAATCAATATGGAGGCTTCAACCAAACACAAATACCCGCAGACACCAACGCGTATATGGAACAAAACAGAGTACCCAACTTGCCAAATTCCATTCCCCCTGGTACGTCTCCGATGATGAACGATGTTTCGATGCAGCAGAACCAGGCCATGATGAACAATGTGCCGCAGTATGCGCAGTCGATAAGAAGAAACTCGCGGCAGGTCGGTGGTGAGCGACCTCCGATGGTAAATCAATCGTCGATAGACCACTTTGACCACTATAAGCGACCTCCTAGTAGAGACTCGAGTGTCGATAGATACGCGAGAGCGACAGGTCGCCTAAGTTTATCAGGGGGATCCAGACAACCCTCGGTTGATAAGACTGGAATGGAACCGATGGATAGAATGGCGCGAGGATCCTCGCAAATGAGATCAGGTACTCCGGCTTCCATGACAGGAAACGGCGCAGTTCTTACAGGGCAGGGTTCAGGAGCTGCCACGCCCGTCTATACAGTAATGAACCAGTCGCAAGGAGGGCCGCAGAGTCCTCCCTTCGAAGACGTCCTCTTGAGGCAAAGAAACCTCGGCCAGGACATAATTCCTTCCCTATCGCAGCCAAAACGGACGGAAAGCTTGTACATTGGGTCGAAAGCTGTGCCGCCTCCGATCGGCGGCGGCGGTGGTGGCGGTGGCGGCGGCGGTGGAGGCGGTGGTGGCGGCGGCGGTGGCGGCGGTGGCGGCGGTGGCGGCGGGGGTGGTGGACACAAAAGGGTGAGTAACTGCTATTTAATTGTATCTCACGATAGTTTTACTTGTCAAGCTGGTGCTTAAATATATTTCTTTATTTATTATAGTAACTTCAAACTCTACTCTAATAAGGGTTGTGTTCTATGAAACCAGTGCGAGGTGGAGATTCGAATCAGTCATAATATGTATAAAAACGGATATTCCACTGGATATATCATAGTGTAATTTAATGTTTAAAAATGTAATTAAAAAAACATCAGTGACAAAAAATATTGTTGTTACATGAAACATTTTCGCATCGTTTTTTCACCATATCGAGACAGGCTGTTAAGTTCTTGTCTGTGTTCTTATCGCCTTACAGAAGGCAACATTTAGTGACATTCCGGTCCAACAGTCAATCCATCTTTTCTTAGTGATTTGATCCATGCGCGAATATCCACATTGACTATTTTAATATTGTAATCATAATTAAAGGACAATTTATATAGCGCCGTTTCGAGGGCAAATTCTCAGCAAGGACGCTCTAGCTCGGGACTAGAACCCACTTTTATTGTCAAATTTAAAGTATTACGAAATAAATATATATACGAGGCGTATCCAGAAAGTAAGTGTACTGAGGCTCTCACGACCGGATGGATTTTATTTTTCGACATGTTGGCTACACTTCCGTGTAGCCTGACCCTTCCCCTCCGCAACGAGACCGGTTCGAGGTCAGTACGTTGAGAAGTGTCGACGCGACAACACGTTTCGTGAAAAATGTAAATTCAATCTCCCGCCAAGTGCGAAATACGGGGCGTCATCCGTTATCTCGTTTGGAAGGGAAAACCTCCGGTTGAGGTTTATAATGAGGTGAGAACTGCATATGGTGATAAAGCTATGAATCGTACGAGTGTGTACAAGTGGTGTCGCGAGTTTAAAAACGGTCGTACGTCTGTGCATGATGATCAGAGGAGCGGAAGACCTTCAATTGTGACTGACGAAATTGTTTTGGGACTGGCAAGGCATAATTTTAATTAAATATATGCCTCAAGGCGAGACCATCAACTCTGCAAGATACTGTGAGACCCTAAAAAAATTGCAGAGGGCGATTCAGAACAAGAAGAGAGGCATGCTGACAAAGGAGGCTGCCTGCTGCACGACAATGCCAGACCACACACGGCCAACGCTACGAAGGAACTGCTCGCCTCGTTTAAATGGGATGTCCTGAACCATCCCGCGCATTCCCCTGACCTAGCACCTTCAGATTACTATCTCTTTACCTCCCTGAAGCTGCACATGGGTGGAAAAAGGTTTTCAACCGACGAGGACGTAAAGGAGGAGGTGGAGAAGTGGACGGAGGGGTTGGTGAGAAACTACTTCCAGGAAGGCATCAAAAAGTTGATACCCCGCTTCACCACCTGCATTAAGAGGAATGGCGACTATGTTGAAAAATAGCTTACATATGTACTACGGTAACCACGTAATTTTTTTGTTTAAATAAAAAAAATTGTAACCTACAAAAATTCAGTACACTTACTTTCTGGACTTACCTAGTATATAGCATATAAATTGAGTGTAAAGATTGGAATCCCCGTATCTTAAGTTTTCTGTGTTTTCCTTACCAAATATGTTCAAAATACATATTTGGTAAAAAAAACACAGAAAAATTGCAAGAAAGAACTACAAAGAAACCCCTGTAGATCTTCGGATATATGACCATTATACATTCGGCTTTAGGTGTAGTATGTGTTGGGTTCATATATAGTACCAGTTCACCGCTCTTCTTTTTTCACGTCGTCCTTTACTGTCCATGCAGTGAGACTCTGGAATCAGTTACAAACCAATATAAGACTCGCTCCGTCCTTGGCATGCTTTAAGAAGCGACTGAAAAAACTCTTAATTTCTAGTCAGTAAAATAACGTGTTTCATTCCTGATTTTTCTTTTCCTTTCCTCTCCACCATCCTTTCATTTCCTTTTGATTGATGATATCTCACTTTATATGAAAAATAGTGTTCGGGTGATTGTCCGTCTTTGTGGGGTTTGTGGGCATGTTCTCACGTATATGTTTATGGATTTCGTGGGGATGGATAGTCATTTGAATGATTTATGCGACCACGTAACTTGCTTCATTTACTTTTGTCTGGTTGGTTGGAAGAGATTGCCGCCTGGCAATAAGCCCGCCAGATTGTATTGCAATAAAAGTGTTAAATAAATAAATAAATAAATAGTATAGTCATACGTTTTGATAAGACTTCCAAAAAATTCAGGTCACTACGTTAGTCTGCATTGGCTAGGGATGGGGTATACGATAATTGGATTTTCGATTTTTTATACCTAAAATTTAATGTTCGTAATTAGTATTAATTCATAGTGGATCTTGGCCTATTTAAAGATAGATACAAATCATACAATACATTAGAAAGTTAGTATAATGAAAATTAGGAATTAAAATGTCAGTTTAGAGAAAAACAATTTTTCGATTTATAAAAAAACGATTCGATTTGTAAAAAAAAAACGATTTTACCCCATCCCTTTGAGACATGACATTTCAAACGTCACTTGAGTATAGTAATACAGTGAGAAAAATTCATACTATAGCATAATTAGTATTTTATTATACCTCATTCTGGAAACGTGTCTAGAATTGTATTATCAGTAAGATCTCTTAATTCATTAACTAACTATCCCCGCAAGAGACCCAAAAATGATTAGCGCGCAGCATATGTGTGCTCGTAATGACATCTGTGGAAATAAACATTATTTGAAACTAAAATGTTGGTAAAGCTATAATTGTTAACATGTCTATCCATCAGAATTTGGCTTGAAAATGCTTGTGATATTTGGTTTAACTTATACTCGTATATCTGAACAAACCTCAATAATGAATATCCATAAAAACTCAACAAGACATCTCGCATGTGTTTCTGTCTCCTATCCCGAGGCTCTCTGCAGATGGCGCGACCCCAAGTTGTTATGAAAACAGTGCTTAGGTCAGACTGGTGTTCATTTACTATGAACTATCCACATTGAAAATGTGTGTGGTTTATATTAAATATTTCTAGTTAATTTATTAAAATTTAAATATCTTCGTCGACAGACCACACACACCTGCGATACGGGTGGTACATAGTAACATAACATCAATCTGCCCTAACCACTCCTCTCTTAACAAACCGAGATTATTCCACTTGAAGAGAACCTCGGGATAGGAGGTGGAAAGACATGTAGGTAATGCGATTAGTAGAATAAAAAAGTAATTTGCTGTTTAATATTCTAATGTAATGGTCAGTTTGGCGAAATGTTCATTGTTTTCCTTGGTACACACACACACGTACTCTGCGATGGTTGAACATTTAAATCACATTCATTAAAATTTCTTAGCTTGAGAATCTTCTTTATGCTTAGCTTGAGACTTTATTATACGAGGGTTGCTACTTAAGTTTTGGACCAGACAAGTAAAAAAAAAATTTTTCATCGAAAATAGCTTTATTGTTTTTCAAAATACTCTCCATGAAGATCAATACACTTTTGCATGCGTTTGAACCAATTTTCGAAGCACTTTTTCCACTCCGAATGAGGTAACTTCAAAACATGCGTTTTGAACACATCAACCGCTTCTTCAGGCGTCGAAAAACGTTGACCTCGCAATTTATTTTTGATGTTCGGGAATAAAAAGAAGTCATTGGGTGCCAAATCATGACTGTACGGCGGATGAACCATCAATTCGATGTTTTGCGTGCTCAAAAAGTCACTTGTTTGAGCTGATGTGTGAGAGCTCGCATTGTCGTGGTAGAGAATGATCCGTCTTCGGCGGCTGATTTTCCTCATTTTTTCGAACACTTCTGGCAAACAAATGGTGCTGAACCATTCAACGTCCCACTAAAGCAACACAAACCAATCAAGCCACCATTTGCTTCGAAGTGATTCATGCGCGAACAACTTTTATTGGGTTTGGCTCATCTTGAAAGACCCATACTGTCGACTGCTGTTTAGTTTCTGGCTCATATGCATAGATCTATGATTCGTCGCCTGTCACAATCTTATAGACGTCTTTTGGAGCACCGCGATCGAATTTTTTCAACATTTCTTTGGACCAATCGACACGAACCTTTTTTTTATTAATTGTCAAATTATGCGGTATCCAATGCGAACAAATCTTTTTGACGGCCAAATTTTCATGCAATGTTGAATGTATGCGAGTGGAACTAATGCCCAAACATGCCTCAATCTCACGATAAATCACATGACGAATATCAGTTCACGCACAGCATCGATGTTTTCTGGCACAACAACTGATTTTGGACGACCTTCACGAAATTCGTCTTGGAACAAACTTCGACCACGATTGAATTTGGAAAACCAGCGAAACACAGTGGCCCGGGATGGTGCTTTGTCACCAAAAGTCGAAACGAGTTGATCGGCGCACTGCTGTTGAATTAGTCCACGTCGGAAATCATAAAAAATCATCGCACAAAAATGTTCACGATTTAATTCCATTTTTGGCCGAGATGAATTTTTCAAGTCACTGTAAACAACACAAATAGCACTCGTACGACAAAACTTTCTGAGCACGTATACCATTAAAAACGTCAAACTTTACGATGTTGATGTCAGATGTATCTACACTGGTGTTGACTTTGACGTATCTACACTGGTGTTGCTATATCTCAAAACTTAAGTAGCAACCCTCGTATCTTGAGAATCTCGTCTATCTGCTTAGCTTGAGACTTTCTTCTTTGTGCTTCAACGCGTCGCATCAATAACAATTCATCTCATTCTCATGAAATAATAATGAAATTCTCCATAAACATGTCAGCTTCTTAGATTAGCAGCTCGCCAGCTGCTCGCACTGAAACAACTCTCCGATATAAAGATCCGATCCGAGAAAACAATCGGAATTCTTGAATAGACTTCTTGTTTCAATTCTGGCACCCGATTCAATATCAAAATATATTTACACGCAATTTTAAAAACATGTAATTCTTGAAATAAATTTATTACGGCGCTATAAACATTAAACTCATTTGTGTGATCTTCTATTCCAGTGTTTCTCAACCGTTTTCAAGTTTGAAAGTGATGTTCAGTTTGGCCTATTTAAATATAACTTTATTAAATATCTACAAGTACGAGTATAAAGCTTCAAGTCTAACGACAAGATAAATATCTACAAGTACGAGTATAAAGCTTCAAGTCTAACAACAAGATGAATATCTACAAGTACGAGTATAAAACTTCAAGTCTTACGACAAGATGAATATCTACAAGTACTAGTATAAAGCTTCAAGTCCAACGATAAGATAAATATCTACAAGTACGAGTATAAAGCTTTAAGTCTAACGATAAGATAAATATCTTCAAGTACGAGTATAAAGCTTCAAGTCTAACGATAAGATAAATATCTACAAGTACGAGTATAAAGCTTCAAGTCTAACGACAAGATAAATATCTACAAGTACGAGTATAAAGCTTCAAGTCTAACGATAAGATAAATATCTACAAGTACGAGTATAAATCTTCAAGTCTAACGATAAGATAAATATCTGCAAGTACGAGTATAAAGCTTCAAGTCTAACGACAAGATGAATATCTACAAGTACGAGTATAAAGCTTCAAGTCTAACGACAAGATGAATATCTACAAGTACGAGTATAAAGCTTCAAGTCTAACGATAAGATAAATATCTACAAGTACGAGTATAAATCTTCAAGTCTAACGATAAGATAAATATCTGCAAGTACGAGTATAAAGCTTCAAGTCTAACGACAAGATGAATATCTACAAGTACGAGTATAAAGCTTCAAGTCTAACGACAAGATGAATATCTACAAGTACGAGTATAAAGCTTCAAGTCTAACGACAAGATGAATATCTACAAGTACGAGTATAAAGCTTCAAGTCTAACGACAAGATAAATATCTACAAGTACGAGTATAAAGCTTCAAGTCTAACGACAATATAAATATCTGCAAGTACGAGTATGAAGCTTCAAGTCTAACGACAAGATAAATATCTGCAAGTACGAGTATGAAGCTTCAAGTCTAACGACAAGGTGGAATCTTTTTTAACTTAGGAATTTCAAATTGTTTTGAAAGAAATTTCTTCTTACAAAACATTTTAATATAATATAAGTACGAGTATATCACGCAACGACTTCGCTTGTTTCAATTCTCGCGAAATACTCGTACATTACTTCTGAATACTCGTACATTACTTTTAAATACTCGTACATTGCTTCTGAATACTCGTACATTACTTCTAACTCGTGCATTACTTCTGAATACCCGTACATTACTTCTAATTACTCGTGCAGTATTTCTGATACTCGTATATTACTTCTGAATTATCCGAGTACTATGACTTTCAATGTTCTTACTTTAACCCTGAGAGTGCTACGAGAAAAAAATATAATTGTCTATCTAGTGCCGAGATATATTCACGATTCGGACGTTCGTGATAAATATTTATTTTAAACAACAAAAAAACAAAAAATATATATTTTTACAACATAAATATATTTTAGAATATGTACCCTTATATTCTAAATGAATAATATTCATTTAGAATACAAGGGTAGAACAAATTTCTTCCACTGCTATAGCAGTGCGCCGATCTCTCAGGGTTAAAGTCTCGTTTCATTTATCTAAACTTTGTGGAACTCTATTATATTCTCATTTTTTTTTTAAAGAATAGATATGACCGAAGTAGTCATATGTATCCTTATACCCTCTCAAACACTAGGCGGAAAAAGTGCCTGTGCCGTTCGAGGGGATGTAGCATAGCGCGGGGTTCGAACCGACGACCTTCCGCACGGAAGTCCAGTGCGTTACCGCGCGGCCTTGCACCTATACGATAATTATATTTTCGTTTTTTTTATTCCTAAAATTAAATGTTCGTAATTAGTATTAATTCATAGTGAAGATACAAGTAGATGCAAATCATACAATACATTAGGAAGTCAGTATAATGAAAATTAGGAATTAAAACGTCAGTGTAGAGAAAAACTATTTTTCGATTTATAAAAAAACGATTCGATTTGTAAAAAAAGAACAGTTTAACACCGTCCCTTTGAGACATGACATTTCAAATGTCATAGAGGCCATCCTACATTTTCTCAAGTATAGTATATTAACGAGTTATTACTAGTATACTGTATTATTTATTACTAGTATATTGAATAAACATTATTTTTCTTATTTTCTCAAATTATCAACAATGTATCACACTGTAATGAATACCAAGTGAGTGTATTGTATTGTCTCTCACTGTAAACATTGTTTTGTGGCGACAACGTGGAATAAAATTTCGTAAACATTATGTAAATCCTCGGAGAGTTTTGGCAAGAAAAATAAACACAAAAAGTTAAAAATAGAGATGGAATTTGTCGACTTGATTTTATTGTATTATTTCCAGAAAATATTTCATTTGAAGGGCACAGCAATCCGGCGGCGTATTACACGTATTTCGTTTGAAGGGCACAGCAATCGGGCGGCGTATTACACGTATTTCCTTTGAAGGGCACAGCAATCGGGCGGCGTATTACACGTATTTCCTTTGAAGGGCACAGCAATCGGGCGGCGTATTACATGTATTTCCTTTGAAGGGCACAGAAATCGGGCGGCGTATTACACGTATTTCCTTTGAAGGGCACAGCAATCGGGCGGCGTATTACACGTATTTCCTTTGAAGGGCACAGCAATCGGGCGGCGTATTACACGTATTTCATTTGAAGGGCACAGCAATCGAGCGGCGTATTACACTTTCCTTTGAAGGGCACAGCAATCGGGCGGCGTATTACACGTATTTTCCTTTAATGTTGTACTTTTAAAGAATGGTATGTTTTCATATAAGTTGTATATGATATCACAGCAATCGGGCGGCGTATTACACGTATTTCCTTTGAAGGGCACAGCAATCGGGCGGCGTATTACACGTATTTCCTTTGAAGGGCACAGCAATCGGGCGGCGTATTACATGTATTTCCTTTGAAGGGCACAGAAATCGGGCGGCGTATTACACGTATTTCCTTTGAAGGGCACAGCAATCGGGCGGCGTATTACACGTATTTCCTTTGAAGGGCACAGCAATCGGGCGGCGTATTACACGTATTTCATTTGAAGGGCACAGCAATCGGGCGGCGTATTACACTTTCCTTTGAAGGGCACAGCAATCGGGCGGCGTATTACACGTATTTTCCTTTAATGTTGTACTTTTAAAGAATGGTATGTTTTCATATAAGTTGTATATGATACACGATTGTTACTGGACAATCGGAAACGTTCGGGGCAGTATAAATTTTGACCTTACGTTGGTTTTTTTAAATATAATAGAGTTTTACAAAAAAAATAGCCGAGAGAACAAGTGATAAATCAAAATGTATTTTTATCTTTTAAAGGCTTTTAATTTGATTATTGTAGTTAAACAATTTGGCAACGTTTAAAAGAGAAAATATTTTACGAACGCTTGAATACTCATTTCACCACAAAAGTCAGATCATTTTTTGGCTCGATACATTACGTACAGTAATACCCCGCTTTGCGAAATAAATACCTTCCGAGAAACTGTGTACTTTAAAAAATTACATTTTCAGAAGTAGAAATAAAATAGCCACAATGGAGATTTATTATTTACACTCATAATAATACATTAAAATATTTACACTCATATACAATAATAATACATTAAAATGTTTACACTTATATAATAATACATTAAAATATTTACACTCATATAATAATACATTAAAATATATACACTCATATAATAATACATTAAAATATTTACACTCATATAAGAATACATTAAAATATTTACACTCATATAAGAATACATTAAAATATTTACACTCATATAATTATTGTAATATTTTTAATATATCAATAATAGTTGATAATAACTGCGTATGATGTGAATTATTCGCATTTCACCCCAATCATTCTATGTAAAGCTTCTCTGCAAATCTGGGTAGTTTTCACTCACAACGTTTAGAAGGTTTCTTTGTGGATTTCATTAGTTTTTAAGGTTTTCTGTTGACAACACTTTTTTAACGATTTCATCTCCTTTATATCGCCGCGCCACAAAGGAGAATGATGATGAATAATTAGTTTGATTAGTAAATTATATGAGATTTGGAGAATCATGATGAATTACAGAGATTGATTAGTAAATTATATGAGATTTGGAGAATGATGATGAATTACAGAGATTGATTAGTAAATTATATGAGATTTGGAGAATGATGATGAATTACAGAGTTTGATTAGTAAATTATATGAGATTTGGAGAATGATGATGAATTACAGAGTTTTTTAGTAAATTATATGAGATTTGGAGAATGATGATGAATTACAGAGTTTGATTAGTAAATTATATGAGATTTGGAGAATGATGATGAATTACAGAGATTGATTAGTAAATTATATGAGATTTGGAGAATGATGATGAATTACAGAGTTTGATTAGTAAATTATATGAGATTTGGAGAATGATGATGAATTACAGAGTTTTTTAGTAAATTATATGAGATTTGGAGAATGATGATGAATTACAGAGTTTGATTAGTAAATTATATGAGATTTGGAGAATGATGATGAATTACAGAGTTTGGTTAGTAAATTATATGAGATTTGGAGAATGATGATGAATTACAAAGTTTGATTAGTAAATTGTGTGAGATTTTGGAATAGAAATATTTAAGAATGAATGTTGTAGAATCCAAAGTTATTGTGATAGAGAAGTATGAAAGCAAAAGTAAATGTTAAAGATGGGGTAACCATGAAAGTAAATGTTAAAGATGGGGTAACCATGAAAGTAAATGTTAAAGATGGGGTAACAATGAAAGTAAATATTAAAGATGGGGTAATCATGAAATTAAATGTTAAAGATGGGGTAACCATGAAAGTAAATGTTAAAGATGGGGTAACGATGAAGCTAAATGTTAAAGATGGGGTAACCATGATAGATAAAAGCAAGTTAAGAAATTCTGCAGTTTGCGTAATATTACTCAGATGTATTATTATTTATAGATAAGGCATTGTGAAGGCTAAAGACACACTGTGGAGGCTAAAGACACATTGTGGAGGCTAAAGACACATTGTGAAGGCTGAAGACACATTGTGGAGGCTAAAGACATTGTAATTTGATTTTATCAAGCACTTTATTCCACTTTTTGTAACGGTATAACCCTACCGGTTTCAAGGTGCACACCTCATAATCAGGGGAGCACAAACAAGACTCTTGAAAGCCGCTCAAGAAAGCCTTGAAACCGGTAGAGCTATACCGTTACAAAAAGTGAAATAAACAGTGTATGGTGTAACAAATTACAATTTCTCAGATAGTGGAAGAGTTAAGAAAGATATCGAACAGCGAATAGTTATAAGAAACAAAGTTAATGAGGCACTGAAACACAAATATTCAAAGCGGTCAGTATCTTAATTTTCTAAGATGATAGTCCACATCAGTATTTAGTGCCAACTTTGATGTGTGGGAGTGAAATGAGGACGTGGAAAAGACGAAAGGAACCGAATAAACGAGAAGATGGTGTGACAGAATAAGTTATTGACAAGAGACGATTGTGAATATAAGGCTGATGTATTGAGAAGGGTGAAAAAGATCACTGTAAAATGGTTGGGACATGTAAAACGAATAATTGAAGAAAGACTTAAAAATAAATATACAGGGTAAATGTGAGATGAAGGCGTCATACAGTTAGACCAAGGAAAGTATGGTTGGATCAAGTGAATTATAGTTTGAAGAAAGGAAACGTAGAATGTCAGAAAAATAGTAGTGATTGTATGAAAAGGTGTAAAGATGTGGAACAGACGAAGGATTTATGTCAATATATGAAAGTCTGGTGCTCTGTCCTCTTTGCCTTACCCAACAAGAAGATGACGTGATGGTATATATGCCATAAAGTTTCAATTAGTATAATGTTGGCGTCGGCATACCGAATCTTCGTATAATTACTGTACCATTAAATACAAATAACATAGAAGACGGTTCTGTTTTAATGTTGTTTACATTAAACGTATTCCAAAATATCTTGATTGACGTTGTAAAGAAAATATTGATTCAAAACTAAAACATTCATTCTTCAGACTTAATACATTAGTAGTTTTAAATATTGTGGCTCGATCAAATTTGCGAAGCGTAGGATTTTCATAAATTGTTTGACTGATATTTAAATATTTTATTTAAAAACTTTCCCTCGATATCACAATGGAACTTGGGTCCGCCAAGTTAGAATTCGTTTCTCTTTGATTCCGAGATACCAAATGATCCTTAGTATCAGATTCCGAGATACCAAATGATCCTTAGTATCAGATTCCGAGATACCAAATTATCCTTAGTATCAGATTCCGAGATACCAAATAATCCTTAGTATCAGATTCCGAGATACCAAATTATCCTTAGTATCAGATTCCGAGATACCAAATTATCCTTAGTATCAGATTCCGAGATACCAAATGATCCTTAGTATCAGATTCCGAGATACCAAATTATCCTTACTATCAGATTCAGAGATACCAAATGATCCTTAGTATCAGATTCCGAGATACCAAATTATCCTTAGTATCAGATTCCGAGATACCAAATTATCCTTAGTATCAGATTCCGAGATACCAAATTATCCTTACTATCAGATTCAGAGATACCAAATGATCCTTAGTATCAGATTCCGAGATACCAAATTATCCTTACTATCAGATTCAGAGATACCAAATGATCCTTAGTATCAGATTCCGAGATACCAAATTATCCTTAGTATCAGATTTAGAGATACCAAATGATCCTTAGTATCAGATTCCGAGATACCAAATTATCCTTAGTATCAGATTCCGAGATACCAAATTATCCTTACTATCAGATTCAGAGATACCAAATGATCCTTAGAATCAGATTCCGAGATACCAAATTATATCCTTAGTATCGGATTCCGAGATACCAAATGATCCTTAGAATCAGATTCCGAGGTACCAAATGATCCTTAGTATCAGATCAAATATTCAACAGTGAGACGACAGTTCACTGTGATAAATTAACCTGTATATTATTACGAGTATATTTACTAGCGAAGAAGGGTTAATCAAACTTTGGTCAACGTACTCGTATAAACGGAGAATCGTGTTACATCTCAGATGTATTCTTCAAGTATATTACAAATACTCGTAAAATTGTCAACTTTGGGAGTTAAAATATCATACACTTGTTTCAACTTTGATCCTTAACTTGTGGACTTCCTCTACCACGTGTTTCACTTTCATCTGCCTTATATATATTTGTTGTGTTAGTATTTATTTATTCATATTTATTCATTCATACGTTACACGTGCCCAAACCATCTCACAGTTGCTCTTCTTAATCTTACTTAAGACATCAGCCTTAAATTCGCATCCATTCTTAATCACTTCATTACGTATTCTATCATACATTGTCACGCCGCATATTATTCTCAGTTGACTCATTTCTACAGCATTTATTCAGCTCATTTCAGTATTTTCCACGTTCACGATCCCCTTCCATACATTAAAGTTGGTACTAAAATACTATTATGGACTATCATTTTAGAAGATTTTGACACTTTGCATAGGCATTATGAACCTCAAAATTATGTTATTTTTTATGTTACAACTAATGAAATTTCAAAAATATTAATGAATTCTCTCAAATCTTAAAACTGGATTCTTAGGAGTAATGGCAATTTTGCATCATAGATGCAATATTTTTTGGGTTGTTTATACAATTCCCTCTGTTGAGACTACTTTGTGACCATTCGATACATTCGATACATTCTATCGTTTGGAAAACTCCCTAATACTGTAACTACTCGTATAAGAACGTTGTCTTCACCACGCTGCACTCTCGGTCCGGAGTCTACAGTGTGCGCACCCTGGCGCAGAGGTGTGCTGAAGTGAAGTGGCGTAGGCCTTTGCTAGTTAATTATGCAAACAGGATTAATATACTACTCTCGGGGGATGAACAACAGTCAGGCCTCTTTGAACGGCGTCACCCATTTAATTCCTGTTATATATCTTGCTCTCAATGATTTAACGGCGTGAATGTAACTGAAATACTTTTATGAGCATGTCTTAAATTATGGCATAACTTTAAGGTTAAGTGGTAAATCCAACGGGGCTAGTTAAAAACGTCTACCTCCGTAGCCTTCATGGTAAGATGGCTGTCCTCCAACCCGTGGGTTATGGGTTCAATTTCTGTTGGTACCCAATTTTATAAAAAAGGATTCCAGTTTGGGTTTTACTTAAGGCCTCTTTATTATATATCTAATTAGTTAGATGGTTGTTTCTTCTTAGATGAATGGCAATTAATATGCCAGATTGTACTGTTTACAATATCCCACTGTAATAAAATATCCCACTTGATATAATTCTACCTGTCGAAGGTTGCGGTACATTTATCCTGCCAATTATTTTCTAACACGAATATCCTTATATAGATATTCGTACTTCGGGTATTATCTAACATAAAAGACAGCTTACTTAAGTGCAACATTTTGTTGCAAGAGATTGCATTATTGCAATAAATCTACCAGGTTGCATATGGTATACAACTAAAGTGTAATGGGAAAATAGAAACCCAGCGGATTTCTTTAAAGATAACTGATTTTTATTAACGGCTAAGAATAATGATGAACAATAAGGCCACTGTACATTTAATACGAGTATAATGAAACATGTTTATTTCTTCTGACAGATGTTGCAATGCTACCTTCATATGTTTACACTTAACTTTTTTTTTTTGCAATATTTTCAATCTAGCAATAATAGAGCGTACGAACCTATTATTGAGGAGAGTTAGCTCTCTAAACCAGTGCTCCGCAACCGGTGTGCCGTGGCACACTGGTGTGCCGTGAGCCGGATACAGGTGTGCCGCGGTCAAATTCAATGTACGAGTATTTGACATTTTACAATTTTTCATTATGTATTTAATACACAATAACTGGTGCCAACTGTTGAAAACTGCGTAGTGTGCTTTGTACACACCATGGCCGCACCAAATTAGTCATAGACAAAGAAAAATGACCCTTATGCGCGTCGCTGAAGACTCATGCCTAATTTAATACCTATATATTTTAGCTTTTGGTGTGCCGCGGAATTCTAGGAAGAATTTTGGTGTGTCGTAGGTGAGAAAAGGTTGCAGAGCACTGCTCTAAACGGTGATATATAAATGAGGAGAGTTAGCTCTCTAAACGGTGATATATAAATGAGGAGAGTTAGCTCTCTAAACGGTGATATATAAATGAGGAGAGTTAGCTCTCTAAACGGTGATATATAAATGAGGAGAGTTAGCTCTCTAAACGGTGATATATAAATGAAGAGAGTTAGCTCTCTAAACGGTGATATATAAATGAGGAGAGTTAGCTTTCTAAACGGTGATATATAAATGAGGAGAGTTAGCTTTCTAAACGGTGATATATAAATGAGGAGAGTTAGCTCTCTAAACGGTGATATATAAATGAGGAGAGTTAGCTTTCTAAACGGTGATATATTTTATTTATTTATTTATTTATTTATTATAACACATGACAAGAAATATACACAATTTGAGAAAAAACAACAGGTAATTTGATTTGGACATATAATTTTAATGGATCTGGGTTTGTTGCCTTTCATTTGTCATATCCCCAGTAAACTATATAAATGGTCATTTTATTATTATTCTAAATATACGAGTATGATATAACATAATTACTTTTGTTGACTCTCAATATTTGCTACCTTCAATTCCCATGCGTATAAAATAAGTTCCCTTCCATTTATACATATTAATCTGTTATTGGCGGGTTTGAAACAGCGGCTCAAAAATAATTACATTTCTCTCGAGTGTCCTATCTCCTTGCCGCAGATGGACTTGTATTTTTTTACGTCAAATGATTCGTGTCTTCTTTTTTTCTCTCACAACTGTCTTTTATCATTTTATTGTGTTGATATAAAGCTCTTATGTAAATCTTTCAGTCAAAACTAGAAACAAATGTTAATAATTTTTTCTGGTCGGTTCGAAAAAAAAATGCTTTTAAACAATAAACCTACAAAATTGTACATAAATAATTTAACACCTTTCCAAACATTTCATATTGATATGTCAGCGTTGTTTTACTTGAACTGTATTATGTTATGTGAAAAGTAAATAAACCAATCAATCAGGAAAATCAAAACGGCGCACTTGATGTATCATTAATTTTTTACACAGTGACAGGTATTTCGCCGTACAACAGTATTGTCACACTATGGGATGAAGCGTAGCGACTTGACAATATATACCCAAAAATGTTAACAAAAAGTACATAAGCGCAGTAATATGATAATTCGTTTGAAAATCACAATATTACTGCACTTATACATTACACTAAGATTTTTGGGTATACATAGCCAAGGAGCTTAGCTTCATCCACAGTTTGGGTATACATAGCCAAGGAGCTATGTTTCATCCACAGTTTGGGTATACATAGCCAAGGAGCTATGTTTCATCCACAGTTTGGGTATACATAGCCAAGGAGCTATGTTTCATCCACAGTTTGGGTATACATAGCCAAGGAGCTATGTTTCATCCACAGTTTGGGTATACATAGCCAAGGAGCTTAGCTTCATCCACAGTTTGGGTATACATAGCCAAGGAGCTATGTTTCATCCACAGTTTGGGTATACATAGCCAAGGAGCTTAGCTTCATCCACAGTTTGGGTATACATAGCCAAGGAGCTAAGCTTCATCCACAGTTTGGGTATACATAGCCAAGGAGCTTAGCTTCATCCACAGTTTGGGTATACATAGCCAAGGAGCTATGTTTCATCCACAGTTTGGGTATACATAGCCAAGGAGCTTAGCTTCATCCACAGTTTGGGTATACATAGCCAAGGAGCTATGTTTCATCCACAGTTTGGGTATACATAGCCAAGGAGCTTAGCTTCATCCACAGTTTGGGTATACATAGCCAAGGAGCTATGTTTCATCCACAGTTTGGGTATACATAGCCAAGGAGCTTAGCTTCATCCACAGTTTGGGTATACATAGCCAAGGAGCTAAGCTTCATCCACAGTTTGGGTATACATAGCCAAGGAGCTTAGCTTCATCCACAGTTTGGGTATACATAGCCAAGGAGCTTAGCTTCATCCACAGTTTGGGTATACATAGCCAAGGAGCTAAGCTTCATCCACAGTTTGGGTATACATAGCCAAGGAGCTTAGCTTCATCCACAGTTTGGGTATACATAGCCAAGGAGCTATGTTTCATCCACAGTTTGGGTATACATAGCCAAGGAGCTTAGCTTCATCCACAGTTTGGGTATACATAGCCAAGGAGCTAAGCTTCATCCACAGTTTGGGTATACATAGCCAAGGAGCTTAGCTTCATCCACAGTTTGGGTATACATAGCCAAGGAGCTATGTTTCATCCACAGTTTGGGTATACATAGCCAAGGAGCTTAGCTTCATCCACAGTTTGGGTATACATAGCCAAGGAGCTAAGCTTCATCCACAGTTTGGGTATACATAGCCAAGGAGCTTAGCTTCATCCACAGTTTGGGTATACATAGCCAAGGAGCTATGTTTCATCCACAGTTTGGGTATACATAGCCAAGGAGCTTAGCTTCATCCACAGTTTGGGTATACATAGCCAAGGAGCTTAGCTTCATCCACAGTTTGGGTATACATAGCCAAGGAGCTAAGCTTCATCCACAGTTTGGGTATACATAGCCAAGGAGCTTAGCTTCATCCACAGTTTGGGTATACATAGCCAAGGAGCTATGTTTCATCCACAGTTTGGGTATACATAGCCAAGGAGCTTAGCTTCATCCACAGTTTGGGTATACATAGCCAAGGAGCTATGTTTCATCCACAGTTTGGGTATACATAGCCAAGGAGCTTAGCTTCATCCACAGTTTGGGTATACATAGCCAAGGAGCTATGTTTCATCCACAGTTTGGGTATACATAGCCAAGGAGCTATGTTTCATCCACAGTTTGGGTATACATAGCCAAGGAGCTTAGCTTCATCCACAGTTTGGGTATACATAGCCAAGGAGCTATGTTTCATCCACAGTTTGGGTATACATAGCCAAGGAGCTTAGCTTCATCCACAGTTTGGGTATACATAGCCAAGGAGCTATGTTTCATCCACAGTTTGGGTATACATAGCCAAGGAGCTATGTTTCATCCACAGTTTGGGTATACATAGCCAAGGAGCTATGTTTCATCCACAGTTTGGGTATACATAGCCAAGGAGCTATGTTTCATCCACAGTTTGGGTATACATAGCCAAGGAGCTATGTTTCATCCACAGTTTGGGTATACATAGCCAAGGAGCTATGTTTCATCCACAGTTTGGGTATACATAGCCAAGGAGCTAAGCTTCATCCACAGTTTGGGTATACATAGCCAAGGAGCTATGTTTCATCCACAGTTTGGGTATACATAGCCAAGGAGCTATGTTTCATCCACAGTTTGGGTATACATAGCCAAGGAGCTATGTTTCATCCACAGTTTGGGTATACATAGCCAAGGAGCTTAGCTTCATCCACAGTTTGGGTATACATAGCCAAGGAGCTATGTTTCATCCACAGTTTGGGTATACATAGCCAAGGAGCTTAGCTTCATCCACAGTTTGGGTATACATAGCCAAGGAGCTAAGCTTCATCCACAGTTTGGGTATACATAGCCAAGGAGCTATGTTTCATCCACAGTTTGGGTATACATAGCCAAGGAGCTTAGCTTCATCCACAGTTTGGGTATACATAGCCAAGGAGCTAAGCTTCATCCACAGTTTGGGTATACATAGCCAAGGAGCTTAGCTTCATCCACAGTTTGGGTATACATAGCCAAGGAGCTATGTTTCATCCACAGTTTGGGTATACATAGCCAAGGAGCTTAGCTTCATCCACAGTTTGGGTATACATAGCCAAGGAGCTAAGCTTCATCCACAGTTTGGGTATACATAGCCAAGGAGCTTAGCTTCATCCACAGTTTGGGTATACATAGCCAAGGAGCTATGTTTCATCCACAGTTTGGGTATACATAGCCAAGGAGCTTAGCTTCATCCACAGTTTGGGTATACATAGCCAAGGAGCTAAGCTTCATCCACAGTTTGGGTATACATAGCCAAGGAGCTTAGCTTCATCCACAGTTTGGGTATACATAGCCAAGGAGCTATGTTTCATCCACAGTTTGGGTATACATAGCCAAGGAGCTTAGCTTCATCCACAGTTTGGGTATACATAGCCAAGGAGCTTAGCTTCATCCACAGTTTGGGTATACATAGCCAAGGAGCTAAGCTTCATCCACAGTTTGGGTATACATAGCCAAGGAGCTTAGCTTCATCCACAGTTTGGGTATACATAGCCAAGGAGCTATGTTTCATCTACAGTTTGGGTATACATAGCCAAGGAGCTTAGCTTCATCCACAGTTTGGGTATACATAGCCAAGGAGCTTAGCTTCATCCACAGTTTGGGTATACATAGCCAAGGAGCTATGTTTCATCCACAGTTTGGGTATACATAGCCAAGGAGCTTAGCTTCATCCACAGTTTGGGTATACATAGCCAAGGAGCTAAGCTTCATCCACAGTTTGGGTATACATAGCCAAGGAGCTTAGCTTCATCCACAGTTTGGGTATACATAGCCAAGGAGCTATGTTTCATCCACAGTTTGGGTATACATAGCCAAGGAGCTAAGCTTCATCCACAGTTTGGGTATACATAGCCAAGGAGCTTAGCTTCATCCACAGTTTGGGTATACATAGCCAAGGAGCTATGTTTCATCCACAGTTTGGGTATACATAGCCAAGGAGCTTAGCTTCATCCACAGTTTGGGTATACATAGCCAAGGAGCTTAGCTTCATCCACAGTTTGGGTATACATAGCCAAGGAGCTAAGCTTCATCCACAGTTTGGGTATACATAGCCAAGGAGCTTAGCTTCATCCACAGTTTGGGTATACATAGCCAAGGAGCTATGTTTCATCCACAGTTTGGGTATACATAGCCAAGGAGCTTAGCTTCATCCACAGTTTGGGTATACATAGCCAAGGAGCTTAGCTTCATCCACAGTTTGGGTATACATAGCCAAGGAGCTAAGCTTCATCCACAGTTTGGGTATACATAGCCAAGGAGCTTAGCTTCATCCACAGTTTGGGTATACATAGCCAAGGAGCTATGTTTCATCCACAGTTTGGGTATACATAGCCAAGGAGCTTAGCTTCATCCACAGTTTGGGTATACATAGCCAAGGAGCTTAGCTTCATCCACAGTTTGGGTATACATAGCCAAGGAGCTTAGCTTCATCCACAGTTTGATAAGTCACTGAATAAATAATATAGAACCATCAAAGTGTTAAATTCTGATTTTCTTAATTAAAAATGGTTCTATGAAATGAAAATCAATAGCATCAATAAATCATCCATGTATATGTATCGTTTTTTTCAAAATTAACTTTGGTGTAATCGGACGTTTTCAATTCTGAATTCCCCGATTAATTAAGTTCATGCAAGGCACGTCCCTGGATAGCATATTCGAAAGACGGTTTAACACGTCCCTGAATAGCATATCCGAGAAACGGTTTAGCACGTCCCTGAATAACATGTCCGAGAGACGGTTTAGCACGGCATGCAGCGATACATCAGCTTCCGAATAAACACAACCCTCGGGAGAATGACACGCTTTCATTCTGAATGTGGACCAAATTAACTCGCGCTGCATTAGCGCCAAGCTTACGTTACGGAAAATAACTTATCTACTAAAATGATTTTCTCAGACTCGAGTTAATAAATAAATACATAAAATATCTATTCTCGGAGCACAGTACAATACGATTTACTTGTTCCTTAACGCTAGCGTTTCACAGTCACAATAATGAGTTCATTTGTTTACCTCTAACCAGAGTATTTATTACTCGTGAGAATAGCACTTTTTGGGGAAGTTTTAATGGAAATGAAAACCGTCGAGTACAAGAACATAACAACACAAAAAAGTATCCCTTTTGTGGATACAAAGAACCATTTTACTATTTAATACCTGTAGCGAAGTGGTCTCATTCCTTAATCACAAATTTCATGTATTTGTCTTAAATACTAAAAACACTCAACTGAAACATTCACACTATGCAGTTACATAATTAAACATATTTAAATCCCAAACTATCATACACATATTCATAATCTGGGAGCGCTTTTGAGGAGAGTCTGCTCTCTTAACGGCGCCATAATCTGGGAGCGCCCTTGAGGAGAGTCTGCTCTCTAAACGGCGCTATAATCTGGGAGCGCCCTTGAGGAGAGTCTGCTCTCTAAAAAGCGCTTTAATCTGGGAACGCCCTTGAGGACAGTCTGTTCTCTAAACGGCGCTATAATCTGGGAACGCCCTTGAGGAGAGTGCTCTCTAAACAGCGCTAAATGAATGGTCATTTTATTATTATTTATTATACTATAATCATAATTCCCATAACCACGTCCAAAACACTCCTCATTACACGCTTTATATTATTATCAGTCATTCCCCTTCATGCCTGTGTGGGCGAATGTTACATTCCCCCTCATGCTTGTGTGGGCAAATGTTACATTCCCCCTCATGCTTGTGTGGGCAAATGTTACATTCTCCCTCATGCCTGTGTGGGTGAATGTTACATTCCCCCTCATGCCTGTGTGGGCGAATGTTACATTCCCCCTCATGCCTGTGTAGGCGATTGTTACATTCCCCCTCATGCCAGTGTGGGCGAATGTTACATTCCCCCTCATGCCTATGTAGGCGAATGCTACATTCCCCCTCATGCCTGTGTGGACGAATGACTGATACGGATATAAATTGTGTACGTGTAGTAGACCTCCGAAAACTCATTGTAACATTTTTTTATGTGAAGATGCGACATTATATAAAAATCACCATTTTCCTTCAGGAATTTGTAGTAAATTCTTGCCGCAAATAGCCTCATTTCCCTCCATCCAAATAGGTGAGGTCAGAATCAGATTCAGCGCATCACCTCTTGTTCTATACTCGTAAGTGCAACCGGAATGTACGTACTCGTATTATATATCTATAGTAAGATAATTAAAGTAATACATGTTACATTATCTGACGGAGATAGAGAATACCTTCAACTTCAACTTCTTGATAAGCGCTTCTTTTGATAAAGAACCGATTTTTTTAGCATTATTTTACTGATTTTTTTAGCATTATTTTACTGATTTTTTTTGGCCCTGCGGAAAAAATCCATAGAAGTTCAAAATACATGTATGTATGATACATGCATTTAGGTGCTTCGTTGTAGTAGTCTGATGGGTTTGTTGCCAGGTGGAAATCTCTTCCAAGAAACCAGATATACAGGAAAGTGGGTAAAAGAAGTTACGTCGTCATTAGATCATTAACACATTCAGTGGTGACACCTGAAACACCTATAGGCATTCATATAAACCAATGCTGAGTGCACAAAATGTCTATCGTCGTTCTATTTCCGGTTTATTTGGTTTCAATAAAAAGTAAGTAAGTCCAGAGTGGCCTTACGGCACTACAGGGTTTGTAAGGGTTATATGGCAATGACTTGTACTTGTTTTTCATTTTTTAACAGTAAAGTAATATTTTTTTTATATAATTCAGCGATGTGTTAAAATTATTTATATAGCCCCTAAAAACTCTCCTCAAGGGCGCTCCAACTCGGGACACGGACCCATTATTGATAACGCATTCGGCTTTAGCTGTAGTGTATACGTGTAGTTTTCATGTATACATTCATGAATTTTGATAAGATCTTCCTGAAAGCATTATCTTGAAGAGTTTCCGAAAGCAATTTAAAGATAATAAGCACAATATTACACGCCGCAGGATCGGCAACGGCAAAAGCTCTGTCATAACATTATTTTCTATTATATCGATCGGCAACGGCAAAAGCTCTTTCATAACATTCTTCTCTATTATATCGATCGGAACGGCAAAAGCTCTATCGTAACATTATTCTCTATTATATCGATCGGCAACGGCAAAAACTCTGTCATAACATTCTTATCTATTATATCGATTCGAAACAATTAATTTATTAAAAGAAAACGAAATCAACCTCAAAATTCATAGAATGGAAATATTCCGTCAAAGAATTTGAATACAAAGAGAAAAGCTAGAGATCAATCCATTCGCGACACTCGAGCTAATATAGACTGAAAAGCTTACTATAACTTTAATTTAAATTCTCTAAAACAACATTAAATTGAAATGATGGAAATAAAGAGCAAATTGGCAATGTAAAATATAAAGTCTTTGAATACAAATTGTTCTTTTCAAACCAAACCAACTACTCGGTAGATTCCCGTTCACGACTGACACATTTTGATACGTAAAATATAAAAAAACCCCTTGTTATATTTAATGATTTGTTTGCTTCAAATGTAAATGACATAAAATATACAAAAAAGAATGAAATGTCACGAAGCCTGAAAATAGGCCTTTTTTTAAATGGAACGGTTCAAATAATACTCGTCAGCCTTTTAAAGTCACGAAAGTTATGTAAGTGGGCAATGAAAATCAATAAGCATTAAATCTAAAATTGGCCATATTCAATCGAATGTCAAATTGATCGTGATAACCGCTGTAATGGCATCATTTGTGACTAACTTCAATCGATTCTGCCACATTGGGCAGAGCCCGCTTTAAGCTGAACAAGCTTTACGAGTACGAGCGTGCCATTTGAATGGCACCCGTAGCATATTATGTACTAAAAAAAAACTATTATTTTGTAATTTGTTTTATCAAACACTGTTTATTCCACTTTTTGTAACGGTATAACCCTACCGGTGTCAAGGCTTTCACCTCATCATCAAGTGAACACAAACAAGACTTGTTTGGGCTCCCTTGATGAAATTTTGCAGAATATTCAGAATTGGAAAAGGAATACATAAACGCTGGCCAATATTTCTCTCAAATGTATCTAGAGAGGTCAATGGGTGGCATACAAATGTGTCTACAGAGGTCAATGAGTGGCATATAAATGTATCTAGAGTAGCCAATGGGTGGCATACAAATGTGTCTACAGAGGTCAATGGGTGGCATATAAATGTATCTAGAGTAGCCAATGGGTGGCATACAAATGTGTCTACAGAGGTCAATGAGTGGCATATAAATGTATCTAGAGTAGCCAATGGGTGGCATACAAATGTGTCTACAGAGGTCAATGGGTGGCATATAAATGTATCTAGAGTAGCCAATGGGTGGCATACAAATGTGTCTACAGAGGTCAATGGGTGGCATATAAATGTATCTAGAGTAGCCAATGGGTGGCATACAAATGTGTCTACAGAGGTCAATGGGTGGCATATAAATGTATCTAGAGTAGCCAATGGGTGGCATACAAATGTATATAGAGAGGTCAATGGGTGGCATACAAACGTATCTAGAGAGGTGAATGGGTGGCATACAAATGTCGAATAGAAACGTATGCGGATTACTGTTTACTGATGACTTGAGGAAATTGGCGGACAGTGAACATGAATTGCAGGGTTTAATAAATAAATTGTATGAGAGATGCGAAGAGAAAGGTTTGAGAATAAATGTTGCGAAATGCAAAGTAACGGTAATAGAAAATTTTGAAAGGAAAAGGTAATACGATGTGTAAAGTAAATGCATTATAAAACATTGAAGTAAGTTGAAGAATTCTGTTATTTGGGCAGTATTTTCTCAGATGATAGAAGAATTAAGAGGAATATCGAACATATGTAGCGATAGGAATCAAAGTCGATGGGGCACTAAATTATATGTACTCGAACTGAAGAGTATCTAAATCTGTTAAGATAATAGTCCACAATAGTATTTTGGAGCAATCTTTAATATGTGGGAGTGAAACGTGATTGTTTAACAAGACAAAAAGGAGCCGAATAAACGCTGTTAAAATGCGTGGATTGGATAGAATACATAGATAGGGTGACAATGTATGACAGAATACGAAATAAAGTGATAAGGGGATAAATGTAAACTTAGGGCTGATGTTTTGAACAATGTCATGTGGAAGACATGTGGAACGAATGAATGAAGAAAATTTTCTACATGAAATATATAGTGCAAATGTGTGTACAAGACATGTGAGAGGAGGACCAGGAAAAGTATGGTTGGATCATGCATTCGCATGATAATTTGAATGAAAGAAACGTAGTCAGAGAAATGGTAGAAGTTATATGAGAAGGTGTATGAATGTAGTAGACTTCCCCGACACGGAAATTGCGTAATGCTACGTATGTATGTATTATAAAATATATTTAACAGCGGTATCATATTTTCATATAAAAATTAATAAGAAAAACGTGGTTTACCATAATTCCAAATGTTAATAGCGAGAGCTTAGGATTATATTCAATATTTTCTTGCACTTATTTGATATTTTCAATAAACCGAACCACCTTATTATTTTCTCAATGAGTGGCAACATTCAAAATTTAACCGCCATAAAAAAAAAGAAAGGCGTCTAATCGAACATTAATAATTTTTTCAACAAAAATTTAAAATTCGAACTGAAGAAACAAAAATATATTTCGAAAACAATTTTTCACCATTTCATTACCAGTTGACACAATCAGCAAAAATCGAATGTAAGGAATAAAATAAATATAGAGTTAATTTATTTAATAGTTTGTTTTCATTCACTACAAAGGCTTAGCCCGATAACATTGGGGTTTTTCATTTATAAGAAATGGTAAAATAAAAAAAATATACGTATCCAAGTCACTTAAATACGTTGAAGAATGGTTTCTAACGTTATCAGTCGTCAAAAATAATTGTCTTTTAATTTTGACAATGTGATATGTATGAAATGTTTATGTCAATAGCGGCTTGGAGAAGTGAAACTGTTAGGAACATTGTTTAACGCTAATCTTTCTAGTAATGCGAGTCTGGCAACGTACGCCAGGAGCCAAAGATTTTTTCGTACGCTCAAGGAATTATATCCAAGCATGTCCAGCAGAAACTTAGTGAAATAAATTCATGGATATACACCAAAGTCACCCATATAGATATATTCTAGATATTTTAACTGTACCTAGAGTGAGTGTTGTGCTCCCTGCGGATTCCAAATGCGAGCATTGCTCTATAGTTTGCGACAAACTAACGAATTAAAGAGCGTTTTAAGTGCCGATTGGCTTTCAAACGACTCGGAGATTCTCGTCACAAATCCTCAAGTTTTTTTAAGCTGGATTCCACATAAGTTATGTATTTAAACATGTAAACAGACACTTATGTGTACAGTTCCATTAGCAATAGTCACCGACTAAAAAGTCATAACGTCCAAAGAACACTTTTCTCGAAAGCTTTCGGCTGCATCCCCTCTCTTTCTTTCCACCGGCCTCCAGCTATATTCATCGCACGCGGCCAGTCCACCAATGACCGCGCGGATAAATGCATTACTTTCCCGAGCGATCAGAAAAAAAATGAATAAAATTCGATCGGTAAATAATAGTTCCTACTAAACCGACATTAAACGTTTTAAAGTGATTGTGTATATTTTTAGGTCGCTGTGAATGGAATTAGTTCCGAAGTGGTTTAAAGATAATATATAATAAAAGAGAGAAACGTTCGGTATTTAACCAGTTTATAAATAAATTGACCGGCTTGTGGTGCGCCGGGCTTGGGATAAATTTGTTCCGCAGCCACGTCGCGTCGGATGCGCGGGAATTTCGATACAATCAAGATGGCGACATAATTGTTACTGGCGTGATTAGAATCAACTTTGCTCATGGCCTTTGGGCACAAAAATAAACTTATGGCCGAATTCAAGAGTGTCCTTATATAATTCAAGAGGGACCGATTCATATTCTGCATTCTGCGTGCATTTGAGTTAGTGACTAGAGCGCAAGGATAATTAGAGAAGATGTGGTACGTCGGAGAAGACGAGGAGGATGAAGACTTGATGTTCTCGCCGGCTCTCCTGGCGCGGAGAGCTTCGGAGAGTTGGATAAACGCGCCGGCTGTAGAGCTAGAGGTAGAGTATATCCACCAGAGCCACGTGGCATTTTTGCGTGGAATGTATCATATAATATATCGGGCATACCATACCATAATAACACGCCCCCATTGGTTGGCGTATTACTTTTTTAATGTAAATATAATAATAATAAAAGGACAATTTACACACCGCCGTTTAGAGCAAACTCTCCTCAAGGGCGCTCTAACTAAGGACTCATACCCACTATTATTGGTAGATTAAATATATTACAACATAAATATACATAAAAGTTGAGTGTTAGGATAGGAAGGTTGTGACTGCGGCCATTAGATTAAGTACTTCCCCGCATTTGAATATGCTCAAAAAAACATATATGGTAAGAAAACCGCAGAAAACTTACCAACCTAAGACTAATTACAAATAAAATATTCGGCTTTATGTGGAGTGTAATGTTCATTTAACATCATAAATTTAGATTAGGCCTACCAAAAAGAGCTACCTTCAAGTACTTCCTTAAAGGGAATACACCGTCCATATATCTAACAGTAAGATTAAGAGATATACCACTCCACGCCACAGGACCAGCAATCACAAAAGCTTTATCATGATATCATGTATGATTGATATTGGTGATGATAAAATAAAATATGAAGTGTCAAAAGCTTTGATACAGAGCGTCCGGTTCTGGATGTATGTACTATATGATCAATCTATAATATTCTCCTCTGTTCTGTTCTGTTCTGTTCTGGATGTATGTATGATCAATCTGTACATCTATCACAATGGCTATAGCACTCTTAGATTGTTTGGGCATGTTAAACGAGTCAATGGAGAAAGGTAAACTAAACAAATATATACTGCTGATTTGGATAGAAAGCGGTGTAAAGAAGATCGAGGAAAATATGAATGAATCAAGTGTTATGATAGTTTGAAAGAAAGAAATGTAAAAAGTCAGAGAAATCGTACGAGCTCTATGCGAAGGTGTATGTATGGTTGTGGAAGAGGTAAAAGGTGTGTGTTGCGATAGAAAAGACTGGCACTAACCCTTATCCCCCCCCGCCCCCCTTGACATGGTGGGACGTCGTGATGGTACGTAAGTATTTCATTCCTTTGCAGACACATAGTTAAAGATTAATTAAAAAGTACACATCGCAACCACAAGCCCAAATCATATTCTATGTCAGAAATAATAATTCAATCAATTAATACGCAAAGAGCATTTCGATTGCGTTATGCAAAGCACACTCCATCAACTGCTCAAAAAATTCGGCGTGTATCTTAATGGGTGCATTGTTTTCATGTGGATAGTTTTGGGATATTCAGTTTCCCAGAATCTGCAATTTTGTTTGTTTAGAGACAGACAGCTCTGCTTATGCACTCTATCCGTCATCATCAATCGAAATGCTTTTTACGTAGCAATTGTTGGTGTTCCAACTGAAGAGCCCATCCAAGTATGTGCGAAAACAATTACTATTATAAATAATTGTTATATCTCATCACACCACGTTGTTGCACATTGCCAATAATCCTATTATTGGCCTTAATCTGTCGGCGTCTCTCAATTTGGTTTTGCAGATCTTCGTTGAAGGTCCGTGATCTTGGATTTTCCTTAACAGATTGTAATTGTTTCGCGTTTATAATTTATTGGCGTAACCGTTATTGTTCTGTATTTCTTCGTTTTACAGCAACACGCTTTTCTTCTGTCGATTTGAATCTTACAGGCTTTTAAAACGAGTTTTGTCATATAAGTTAACAGTCATGATAATATAACTTCTTCTTCTTCCTCTTCCTAAAGATCATGATCTGTTTGTTCCGCTTGTTCCCCTTCTTGTGACGTGGATTGCCAGCTGTCACGCCATCTCTTCGGAGGTCTTCCCGGTAATCTTCTTCCGACTGGGTTCCCTCGAAGGGCGACACGTGGAAGTCTATCGTCTTGCATTCTGTTTACATGTTCGTTCCAGTATCGCCTTCGTTGTCTTCCCCACCTGACGATGTCTTCCGTACCACACTTTCTCTTTATTTCGGTGTTTCTGATTCTATCTCTTAGTGTGTTTCCGGTTATACATCTCAGTGTTTTCATTTTCTAGGTTCTCAGGAGAGATTTTGTTCTAGATGTGTCTGCTCTGGTCTCTATTCCGTATGTGGCTATCGGTCTCACACGTGTCTTGTATATTCTGACTTTACTTTCTATTCTCATGTGTTTATTATTTCACACCGGTGTTCTTAGGCATCCCGATATTGCAGCCGCCTTATTGACCTGTCTCAAGGTTTCATCATACATATTTCCATTGCTACTGATGCTCACTCCAAGATACCTAAACTCCATCACTAACTAATAATATCACTAACTAATAAAATGCGATATAAACTTGTTTAAAAAAACAAGTTTATTTCGCATTTTATCAGTGTAAAACATCATCAAATTGTATGATATTTCACTTAATAATTACTTGATTATTCAGTGCGTGTGAACTCGAAATTTACAAATGGCAATACGTTTATTTTAATTTGTTTTATAAAAAAATACAAAACAAATGTTTAGTTTAAAAATGAAATATCTAATTTAATATTTCAAACTTGCCGACTTGTTTTACTTCGATAGCGTGTGTTTCAAAATTGGAATACTCACGTTACACAATAGCTTCTACACATGGTTTGTTTTGTTTCCCCTTCACGGTCACAGAATGTTTTGTTTCATGTTCGTGGTCACGGCATTGAAAAATTATACAGATCTCTAAGAATTTTGACTACGATGGAGCATCGAGTTCTCATTTCCGTCCTACGATCCTACGAACCCTACGAACCCTACGAACCCTACGAACCCTACGATCGACGTAATATTACAAAATCAAAGAATAAATTTTAATACTTACGTAATTTAAATAAATCACGATTTTTACACTGACTTTTACACTTTTATACTGAAAATGAAAATAATTTAACAATTTTCACGTGATTGAAAAGTAGAATCGTAAATTGTTCAATATTTATAAAGCACTGTCAATAAGTCTTGGATAATTACGTAAGTCTGCTTGGTGAAGTTTGGTAATATTTTGTGGTATACATACATAACATATATTGCACTTAAATATACGTATAATTATTCAATAATTGTAAAACAATGACTGTAATTTATTATTACTACTGCTTTTTGTATCTTCATGTTAGTTTAAGATAAAGTACGTGTATAACATGTCATATGTTCATTTGTATATAAAGACACTGTTGTGTCGTTAATTAAACAATATAAATAAATAGTTTTAAACTTATACACATCTGTTTTCTGGAGAATTTCCCTATTTGTATATTTTGTAGGCATTCCGTACACGTGCCTATTTGTATATTTTGTAGGCATTCCGTTTCCATAACTTTCTCTCGGAATATTTGTGCAGGATCAGAATTAAAATTCATACCACTGGGGATGGAATAAATTTAAAATGTCTACCTATTAAGGCTTTTATTATTAATTTATCAACGGTTCCGTTTTACCTTTGTGGAACTTCACATAAGAATATTTAAAAATATATTACTTTATTATTACATTAATTACATAATCCCCGCTACACGTGTTTCTACCTCCTATTCCGAGGCTATCTTCAAGCGGAATGATCCCGGTTTTTTATGAGAGCAATCCTTAACCCTCAGAGGTCGGCGCACTGCTATAGCAGTGGAAGAAATTTGTTCTACCCTTGTATTCTAAATTAATATCATTCATTTAGAATACAAGGGTACATATTCTAAAATATATTTATGTTGTAAAAATATATTTTTTTTGTTGTTTAAAATAAATATTTATCACGAACGTCCGAATCGTAAATATATCTCAGCACTAGATAGACAATTATATTTTTTTCTCGTAGCGCTCTCAGGGTTAAGGCGCATTCTCGCGGTTCAAGTTTAGTTGACCGACTAAAGTTGATCAACAAAAGTTGAATGAAATCTGTAGTGAGGGCGCGTTCTCACGGTTCAAGTTTAATTGACCGATTATAGTTAATCAACAAAAGTTGAATACAGGCCCGTTCTCACGGTTCAAGTTTAGTTGACCGATTATAGTTGATCAACAAAAGTTGAATACGACTTGAATCAGTTTTTGTTCACACGTTTCAATAGAAACTGATTCAATAAACAGATTCAATTTAATTCAGTTAAAAATTGCGTCGAAAGCATTTCAACTAAATTTGAACCGTGAGAACGGGCCTTTAGGTCAGACTGGTATCATGTTTGTCCCTAGAGAAAATTCGTAATTTTAAAGGTAGCAAAGACCATGTTTTGCGTATGTCACAAAACTTATATAAAACAATGAATTTAGGAAACTTATGAATTAAACTGTGAGAACGGGTCTGTATTCAACTTTTGTTGATCAAATACTCGTATAATCGGTCAATTAAACTTGAACCGTGAGAAGGCGCCTTCACTACAGATTTCATTCAACTTTTGTTGATCAACTTTAATCGGTCAACTAAACTTGAACCGTGAGAACGCGCCTTTAGAAACATTAGAAATACACAAAGTCATAAGCAAAAACTTTAAAGTAATAAATAACTAAATAATGTGAAAGATTCACACCTCTTAAACAATTTTCCATTGCATTAATATTGTCGAATTCATAAAAATATTTTAATTAATTTAATGAATATAAATCATTGCGTCAAAAGATCACATACACTATATATGTGGGTGGTCCATAGTAACACAACACCAGTCTGACCTAAACACTGCTCTCGTAACAAACCGGGATCACTCCGCCTGAAGACAGCCTCGGGATAGGAGGTAGAAATACATGAAGCGTGGATAAATGTAATAAGTAGAATAAAAAGTAATTTACCGTTATTTAATTATATACATTTGGAGGTTTGAACAACATCTTCAAAAGTAATCTCCCAATATCCTTGAAGCGAAGGGTCTACAACCAGCGCATTCTCCCATAACTTACGTATGGCTGCGAGACATGGACGCTCACAGTAAAGAACACGCAAAAGCTCCAGACCGCACAAAGGGGCATGGAGAGATGCATGTCGGGATATACTAAAAGAGACCGTAAACGAAACACCTGAATTCGCAATATAACAAAGTTAGAAGACGTTATAAAGGTATGCAAAAGAATGAAGTGGCAATGGGCCGGACACGTAACCAGAATGTCAGACGTCCAATGGCAGACGTCCAAAATAATCCAATGGTACCCCAGAGGCATAAAGAGGCCCAAAAGAAGACCGAAGGTACGCTGGATAGATTAAATCAGGAAGCATGACAGCATCAACGAACAAAAAACCGAACTACTTGGAGTCAACTTGGGGAGACCTTCATCCAGCAGTGGATCGACCCTGGTTGACAATGATGATGATGAAGTATATACAGGTGGTCCTCGACTTTCGTACATTCTACTTTCGTACAATGCTCTATTTCGTACTGCATTTAAAAGTTAGATTTTTATCGATATGTATCGCAAAAACGCGCGTACTTCCATGAAGTATTCGCGTACCTCCTTGGACTTTGACAATCAAAAATATGAACGAGAGCTTTCATGTATATTGACAAAATTTTTACCATCATGGAAGAATGTGATCCCAATGGAGAGTGTATATCTCGTGGACGAAGGGCAATAGAAAAAGACACAACGTGTTACAGAACTCTTTATTAAGAGTACAATTGAATCTCTTGATAAATTTGTAAAGAAAATACCGGATACTAATAAATAGTGTTATGTATTTTACATAACACTATGTATTAGTATATATTTTACACCTCAAAAATAAATATTTTAAAAACACTTTTTGATTTTTTTTACATTGCTTTTCTTTCGCACATTTCAACTTTCGTACACATTTCAGGAATCAATTAGGTACGAAAATCGAGAACCGTTGTACTTGGATATTATTTTAATATCGAATTCTTCTATGTCGTCACCTTACTATTGAGGAAAGTTACCCACCCTGGAATTGCTGTACATTGTGCACATTCTTCTCCAGTTATCTCGGTATTCTGCTATCCGAAGAGCCTGTAGCAAAGGCAACCCGTAGTATTTTTTGTTGTTCTACCGCATGGTTAATCTATCTTTGCTCCTACAACTCTCCAAATTACCGATGACTTTAAATCTCTCCAAAACCTTACGCGAAATGTCATCGAAGAACTGAAGAATGCGATGATTACATGATGTTTCATCTTCTTCATCCCGTGCTCAGTGCTGAGTGTCGGAGTCCTCTGCTATGTCTCGAACTTAACGCACCACCTGCCTCCATCTCTCCTAGTCCTGTGACGTGTGGAATGCAGCGCTTAAAACGTGTTAAATCCTTTATTTGAAAAAAATAAGAAACGCAACATTCATTAGACACAGCAAATATATGGCAATTCGTAAGTCAAATATGTCACGTAAAGGATAACTGAAAAACATATGATCTATAGTATCATCATCCAAATCACACTCACAGCCGGAATATATACAATTTTAATATGCTGAAAAATAGTTCAATAAGATAGTTTTGTTTTGTTTAATTACCGAGTCGTTTTTTTATTTCTGTGAAATGCTTTCAAAAATGTTTAAAACACCCATTTATCAAGTTCCGTCCACCACATGTTTGTGTCGCTCCTGGTTCACTCCTAGCGACAGTGTGGGAGGGAACAGAGCAGTGGTTCTCAACAGTTTTGAACAGTGACCCTGATTAAAGTATTTGTTGTAGTTTCACAAATCAAATAAATATTTATAAAACAACAAATACAGATAACAATAAAATAAATTTCTGTGAATTCGGAATATCGAAAAAATGTTTCTTTCGACGCGCAGATTTATTATTTGGCTCGGGAGATTTTTACATGCATACGTGTACACGCTTTTTCCCTGTTGTAGGCAGAGGTGGAGTGGGTAGACAGATAGAAAACCCCAGAATTTCTTATCGCGACACATGCATCTTTCGCCTTTTCTATTGTAAATTATGGTTTTATTTGTGTATAAAAAAACTAAATTTTCATTTTTTATTGGATAAAACTAATTGATTTGCGATTAAAAGTTTTTCCGAGTTGGATTTTTGGTATTTATTCTGACATATGTATATACCCTGGTGGGGCAGGAAGAGAGGAGAGAGCGCTAGATTTTCTAATTGCGCCACGTATCCGATTTGTCTAACTTTTTACATTTCGTTCATTCAAAATATCATACACTTGATACAAATATACTTTCCTAATCTTCCCTTCTCACATCTTAAATTCATTTTCACTATATATTTGTTTTATTAGTTTTCTCTATTCATTCGTTCTACGTGCCCAAACCATCACAGAGGTTAATAAAATTATTTTTGTATATTTATTACATGTCGTCTGCTATCATGAATAAAATATTGTTATTGAAAGTATTTCGCAACCCATTCAACATGCAAACCCATTCAACATGCAAACCCATTCAACATGCAAACCCATTCAACATGCAAACCCATTCAACAAGCAAACCCATTCAACATGCAAACCCATTCAACATGCAAACCCATTCAACATGCAAACCCATTCAACATGCAAACCAAGCCAATTTTTTGTCACGGCCCATAGCCTAAGAAACTATGGAATAGAGCAACCGACTGGACTGTCCTCGTTAAATAGCACACAGAGAATTTCTCGCGCGAGCAACGCCATCAATCAATGCTGGTGTTGAAAGACTGCGAGCTTTTTCGAGATGCAGAAAATGATGATTTGATTTCAATATAGAGGCGGCTTGATAAATCTTTGGCTAAATTATAATACTTCTTTATCGGAATACGAATAATTTTGTTTATAACCGTTGTACCATTTGACAGAAATATCATAAAAAAGAAAAATACACTGCATTCAAACTGGTGTAAAACAGCTGTTATTAAGAACACCAATGAAGCGGTCAAATGGCACACAAGGGATAGTTACAGTGTATAAGAAAATATGCAGCACGTCTAAATTTGGTGATTTTTTAAAGAATTGTATAATTTTTTATCACGATTTACAAAACTATACGTGGAGTTAATCATAAATTTATGATCACGGTTTATTAAGAACATGATTTATAAATGTTCACGGTTTATAAAGTTTCAAAATATGGATTTATCAATGATCACGGTTCAAGTATCAAGACAGGGTTTAGAAACGATCAGAGTTTATAAAGTATCAAAATGTTGATTTATAAATCATTCAAGTTTTTAAATCTATCAGAATGTCGATTTGTAAATGATCACGGTTTATAAAATATCAGAATGTGGATTTATAAAAATTCACGGTTTATAGAGCATCAAAATATGGTTTAATAAGTATCGGGACATAGATTTATAAATGATCACGGTTTGTAGAACTGTAATCATATTTTTATTTTCTCAAATTCATCTTTCGTAATTCTTTCTTTTAAATTGAGAGATAATAAAATTATGGAATTATGGAATTCATAAAGAAGAGGCTAGAAACATTCGGTTAAATGTGTGCTTATTTATCAAGTTTCAGGATAAAGAATTCGAAAAGTCGAGACTCGTGTGTGTATAAACTCGCATTAAGTCGAGACTCGTGTGTATAAACTCGCATTAAGTCGAGACTCGTGTGTATAACTCGTATTAAATCGAGACTCGTGTGTGTATAACTCGTATTAAATCGAGACTCGTGTGTGTATAACTCGTATTAAGTCGAGACTCGTGTGCATTGAACTGACATGTCAGACATTTTACAATACTCGTGTGTGCATTGATTGACATGGTAGACATTTTACAATACTCGTGTGTGCATTAAACTGACATGTTAGACATTTTACAATACTCGTGTGTGCATTAAACTGACATGTTAGACATTTTACAATATTCGTGTGTGCATTAAACTGACATGTTAGACATTGTATATGTATAACGACCAACTCTTATAAAACTTGTCTATTGCAATACTATCGTATTAAGGAAACAATCTCAAGTATGAGAATATGAAATCGTAAGAACTGAACAATTCCGCTACGATATTGCGAAACAAGTACTGTAGAACTAGTATCGCTCAATTAGCAGTTTGGCTAAAATGTATCACAAAGATCCAATTGTCAATATTTATATATTACAGTATTTCTTTGAAATTGTTCTTGCAATATGAATACAACTCTCCAATTGAGAGTTCATCTTGAGCTTGTTTCCATTACACGACCCTGTGTGCCTCCCAATACACGACCCTGTGTGCCTCCCAACATTGCCTCGACGATGTAATTATTTTTGCGTACCGTTGCTCCCAAATATCTCCAAAGTAATCAGCCATCATTATTTCCAGAGTTCCAGGTGTTGGGGAAATGTTATTTTTGTCTGCTGAAGTGTGCAAAGTAGGTCAAGTGTAACATTTATAAAGATTTTTTTTTCTTTCGGAAGCCGAAATATACAAAAAGTATTTAAAAATTATACGGAACAGAATGAATACCCTCGGTATATATGTCTGTCTGAAATTATACGGAAGAGAATGAATACTCTCGGTCTATCTGTCTGTCTGAAATTATACGGAAGAGAATGAATACTCTCGGTCTATCTGTCTGTCTGAAATTATACGGAAGAGAATGAATACTCTCGGTCTATCTGTCTGTCTGAAAATATACGGAAGAGAATGAATACTCTCGGTCTATCTGTCTGTCTGAAATTATACGGAAGAGAATGAATACTCTCGGTATATCTGTCTGTCTGAAATTATACGGAAGAGAATGAATACTCTCGGTATATCTGTCTGTCTGAAATTATACGGAAGAGAATGAATACTCTCGGTCTATCTATCTGTCTGTCTGAAAACTGTGAATGCGAGATACTCGTTATATACATGATTATATTTATGTTGTATTTTCATTAAAATATATATAATTTCTTTGTACGAGTCTTACATAATAGACTACGGACTCTTGTTTACGTCATGGGTCGAAAAATATTTGATAATGAAACCCCCTTAAGATATGATCAAATATGTATTTTTTTTTCTTTAAAAACAATTCATACTAGTGAAAGAGCTTTATGCCCTTTGTATGATTGATTGATTGATTGGTTGATTGATTGATTATGCAGATATAGAATAATTACTGTTGGGAGAATCAGTAGAGAGTTGTTAATATATATTAGGTAGTGTACGAGTATACCAGGGAGTAGATAAATTCTTAAAATGCATAATATTACCATAAATCAATGTTGAAATAACAACTAATATGTGAGAGGTTTTTTTAAAGAATATGGAATATTTAATAGTGAAAACGCAATGTGCGTTTAACCTTTCCTTTCCTGTGCTAAAAATCCACGCTTTCCGGTGCTGTGTATTCAATACACACGTAAAAATGAGCGATTTAAAATCGGAAAAATAAGAATATTCATAGCCAATCGCTTAAATTAATTAAGTTTGATGTCAAAAGTGATAATAATTGAAATTTTATTTCTAAAAACATGCAAAAAAACATCAGCCGACGTTCACAAAACGGGCGAAGCGACCACCTCAAATGTATGCCCGAGAGCTACTGAAGCGAGAGAAGCGAGCTAACTGAGATTCTATTTCATGCGTTCCCATATACCGAAGTAGAGTGAGAGTGAGACGTGAATAGCGTCGCTTCCTCACCCAAAGCGGATTTTAGAATGAATATACCTACGTTACACACGTTTGATTGTAATCGGGAATTTATTCCCGATTTTCTCAAAATATCCCTGATGTGGTCGATAAGTGTTAATTATTATTAATACAATATTATTTTTTTATTCAATGCGTAAATGTATTACGGAGGAATATCTAAAATGTGAACCCAGTATTTATTATATTTATAGAGATATTAAAGTTTTTAGAAGCAATGTGTATTAGTTACACATCACAGGGAAGGCAGGGTTAAACAGAATGATTTAACACTTAAATGTGAAAAAATTTACACAATTAATTTAAAATGGGTCTGTTTCACTTTACAAAAACGTTATCACATTGTACTGAATACTTTGCCTACCAAACTTATATACCAAAATATTTTACAATATTCGTGTGTGTGCATTGATTGACATGTTAGACATTTTACGATACTCGTGTGTGCATTAAACTGACATGTTTGACATTTTACAATACTCGTGTGTGCATTGAACTGATATGTTAGACATTTTACAATACTCGTGTGTGCATTGAACTGATATGTTAGACATTTTACAATACTCGTGTGTGCATTGAACTGATATGTTAGACATTTTACAATACTCGTGTGTGCATTAAACTGACATGTTAGACATTTTACAATACTCGTGTGTGCATTGAACTGATATGTTAGACATTTTACAATACTCGTGTGTGCATTGAACTGATATGTTAGACATTTTACAATACTCGTGTGTGCATTGAACTGATATGTTAGACATTTTACAATACTCGTGTGTGTATTAAACTGACATGTTAGACATTTTACAATACTCGTGTGTGCATTGAACTGATATGTTAGACATTTTACAATACTCGTTTGTGTATTAAACTGACATGTTAGACATTTTACAATACTCGTGTGTGCATTGAACTGATATGTTAGACATTTTACAATACTCGTGTGTGCATTGAACTGATATGTTAGACATTTTACAATACTCGTGTGTGCATTGAACTGATATGTTAGACATTTTACAATACTCGTGTGTGCATTGAACTGATATGTTAGACATTTTACAATACTCGTGTGTGCATTGAACTGATATGTTAGACATTTTACAATACTCGTGTGTGCATTGAACTGATATGTTAGACATTTTACAATACTCGTGTGTGCATTGAACTGATATGTTAGACATTTTACAATACTCGTGTGTGCATTGAACTGATATGTTAGACATTTTACAATACTCGTGTGTGTATTAAACTGACATGTTAGACATTTTACAATACTCGTGTGTGCATTGAACTGATATGTTAGACATTTTACAATACTCGTTTGTGTATTAAACTGACATGTTAGACATTTTACAATACTCGTGTGTGCATTGAACTGATATGTTAGACATTTTACAATACTCGTGTGTGCATTGAACTGATATGTTAGACATTTTACAATACTCGTGTGTGCATTGAACTGATATGTTAGACATTTTACAATACTCGTGTGTGCATTGAACTGATATGTTAGACATTTTACAATACTCGTGTGTGCATTAAACTGACATGTTAGACATTTTACAATACTCGTGTGTGCAATGAACTGATATGTTAGACATTTTACAATACTCGTGTGTGCATTGAACTGATATGTTAGACATTTTACAATACTCGTGTGTGCATTGAACTGATATGTTAGACATTTTACAATACTCGTGTGTGTATTAAACTGACATGTTAGACATTTTACAATACTCGTGTGTGCATTGAACTGATATGTTAGACATTTTACAATACTCGTTTGTGTATTAAACTGACATGTTAGACATTTTACAATACTCGTGTGTGCATTGAACTGATATGTTAGACATTTTACAATACTCGTGTGTGCATTGAACTGATATGTTAGACATTTTACAATACTCGTGTGTGCATTGAACTGATATGTTAGACATTTTACAATACTCGTGTGTGCATTGAACTGATATGTTAGACATTTTACAATACTCGTGTGTGCATTGAACTGATATGTTAGACATTTTACAATACTCGTGTGTGCATTGAACTGATATGTTAGACATTTTACAATACTCGTGTGTGCATTGAACTGATATGTTAGACATTTTACAATACTCGTGTGTGCATTGAACTGATATGTTAGACATTTTACAATACTCGTGTGTGCATTGAACTGATATGTTAGACATTTTACAATACTCGTGTGTGCATTGAACTGATATGTTAGACATTTTACAATACTCGTGTGTGCATTGAACTGATATGTTAGACATTGTATATGTATAACGACCAACTCTTATAAAACTTGACTATTACAATACTATCTTCATAACATTTTGTGATGTAAAACAAAAAAAATTGTGAATTTAGAATTGCAGTAGTATATTTTAGAGTTTCAATTTTAATTTGCGATTTTAGAAAGTAATTCCATATATCCTGTCATGTACCTCATGACTGGGCACGATAGCCCTCGACAACTACTTTCCATCCAACTCTGCACTCCGTGGTCGGAAAGCAGTTATTAAGGGTAGTGCCGTTACGTCTCTCACATGGTCAGTCCAACGCATTGAGACTCTTCCTCTTGTGCGTCGTCCTTCCACGCTTCCAGTGACCACAAGCCTCTCCAAATTATTTCCTCGACCACGAGTAATGTGACTACCTCCGTGGTCTAGCTGGTAATACGCTTGTTTCCCAACCCGGAGGTTGCGGTTTCGATTCCCGTTGGAACACAGATGTTTTTTAAATAAGGCCTATTTAACATCTTTCTAGTTGGTTGGAAGATATTGCTACATGGCAATAAGCCAGCCAAGTAGTTCTGTGTATAACGAAAGTGTAATACAATACAATGTGTCCAAAGAATCGGAAGACTTGTCGTACGCATTTTGTTGACAATCTGTCGGTGATTCTCAGTTATTCGAGAATAGAGGCATTAACGGAGAATAGAGGCGAGAATAGAGGCATTAACTGAGAATGGAAGCGAGAATAGATGCATTAACGGAGAATAGAGGCGATAATAGATGCATTAACGGAGAATAGAAGCGAGAATAGAGGCATTAACGGAGAATAGAGGCGAGAATAAAGGAATTCGTTACGTACTTCGCTAGTATCACATTTCAAACATATCTATTCTACTTTATATAGTATGTGTACGTAAAATAATTAAACTTGTTTCAATTAAATTGAATGTACGTTGGCCAAGCTTTAACACTTTTTATTCCTTTTTATTTCCTTTCTTTCACTGCCAATATTTTAGTGAGAAAGAGAGACGAATTTGCGAGCATATCAGTAACCACACTCACAATATCTGTATGAGAACTTGACATAAGACCGATAGAATTTCTGATCACATTAATCATTACCAGGTGCGGTAAATACTCGTACGTGCACTGCCCGGCATTGATTAGATGGACTGGTTCCCTTTCCATCGAAGTAAAAAGTATTTGTATATGACACGAGCGTTCCCTTTCAAAATAATTGTCCGAGACAGAACAAATGTCAAGTCGAATATGATAATAGACGAAAAGAATAATGTTGCCAAGTCGGAGTAATACACATACTCGTATAATATATTGTACCCCCCCGTCTCGAATGCCTCGCGTCTGAGTCATGAGCTAATCAAGGAGTCAATCGTGGTTAAAATGTGTCGTCTTGTCTTGTCTTGTCGTGTCTTGTTGTGTCTAGGTGTTAAGACATCATTTCTTAGTTCATTGTATATTTCCAATAGAACATATTCGACATTATTTCAATAAAAAAATCAAAATACAATTTTTCTTCAATATTTTTATTTCTACTACTTGTTGGATTATTTTGACTTGTTAGATTAACACTAGTTAACAAATTTTTACTTTTTGTCTGTCACAAAGATTAATTAATTAGCTGATTCTTACTAAATCGACCCTGCTGATTACGAAAATTGCAAAAAAAAAACGTTTGTAGTACGTAACATTTTTGTGTGACAGAAGGGGGAGTGTTTTGATAAAATAAGTACGTTTTTGCGCACTTCGAAAGTCGTAATTACAACAATCAAAATAAATAAATTTCTGAAATAGATACTAAATTTAGACACAAAATACAATGTTGTTACATAGGAAAATAAAAAAGCAGCATAAGAAACATAACTATAAGAAAAAATTACCTATATATACAATTTTTTGTTAAAAATTTGCCTTTTTTATAAATTTGATCGGTCCAACAATTTTTTTAGAGATTGTACAATATATTAAATTGAATGAAAACTCAAATTAGATAACTTATGTTAGAAGCCCCTTTATTACAGTAAACACCCATATACAGATTAGTAGCAACATTTTTTTGTTGAAATATAAAATACAATACTTACAGCTATTTTTTCCTCTTGTACTTTGTGTCACCCTGAAACTAAAACCAACAGCAGTTCCCTATCATATTAAAATCCCACCTTCCTTGGTATCGTTGTTCCATTCTGTGAATATCCTGGTTGAATCCCTTGTTCATCACTTACAGCTCCTAAGTACTCTGGGAAAAAGTCCAGATGGGAATGCAGGAAGTGTATCTTCAGTGACATTCGACAGCCTAGCTTCTGGTAACTATGCAAGAGTTCCTGTACAAGCTGTTCGTAATTTTCAGCTTTATTATTACCCAGGAAACCACTAACAACTCTTCCAAAGGCTTTCCAAGCTTCTAATTCTTCAACACTTAATTTTTTTTTCAAACTGTTCATCTTTCAAAAGTTCCAATTTCAGTCAAAAACTAATTTTTTCTCTTAAGAGGTACGTGGTGGAATATTTTCAAGTTGATATTCGTTATCAGCACACAAAAATTACGACCTCCGTAGCCTGGTGGTAAGACACTTGTCTGCCGATCCGGAGGTTACAGGTTCGATCTCCGCTGGAACCCAGATTTTTTTTAATAGGATCCCAGTCTGGTTAACACTTAGGGCCTATAAAAACATAAATCTGGTTGGTTGGAAGAGATTGCCACATGGCAATAAACTCGCCAGGTAAAAAAAAATAATTTTACCTAAAATGACCATTTTCACCCTTGTGACAAAAACCTTGTTAACTAGTGTAATTATTAACAATACAACTTTTTATATGGGTTCAATTGCAAAAATAATTATAATCTTGCATAATACTATAGTGTCCAATTAAGTGGCCAAAGTACTGAAATTTCATAAAATCTTTTTGGGATTTATTACAATATCGGTGGTCAGCGTTGTTGGATCTCGTAGTCGAGGATCCTCTCACCACTTCAACATCAATTTTATGCTGCTCTTCAACGTCGGTCATCTGATCTTCTTTGAGAAAACAGCCCGATCCTAGATGCGCACTTCCTCCCGCAGATGTCACAGATATGTGGACCCTGCTAAGTCGCCTGGCAATGCTGACGCACGTTCGCAACACGCCGGTTTCTCACACGTCTTGTCGTTGATACGCCATCAGCCCGAGAACAGTTGCCTCTCCATCCTCCGTGTTCCTGAGCCACCTGCTCCCAGCCCTCAGGCGCCCCGCACCAAGTCAGCGACTCTCACAAACTGTCTTTATAGCGCTTTCTCTGCTCACCAACCCTTCGTTTGCCAACTACTTCCCTGTGAAAAACGATTGCCCATGTCCGCCGCGATGTCCCCTTTACAACTATTTCCTCTATAGATTTACAATTGGAGCGTTGCAGAACAGAGACAAGCTATCACCCGTTGAAGGGTCTATCGTAATACGAGTAAATGAACTTGCGAGAAAATGCATGTTTTGTGTTTATTTTTATAATACGTGCATTTTATTTGAGATGGGTAATAAGAGATTATGAAATATTTTTTTTTTGTATCATGAAATTTTTATTTTAAAAAATACAAGCATAATAAGGAAGACACTAATTAATAAAAAATCAAAAGTAAAAAGAATCCATATGTTTCCATATAGACCAAGGGTCGGCAAACTTTTTTGGCTGCGGGTCAAAATCAACCTTCCTTCCGTGGTTGCAGTCCTAAGACTGGTTTGCAGCAATTTCAACTCTTCTCCTCCATTCCCCCCTGTCCTGTGCGGCTCTTTTTAAGTATGTGTATGTTGAGCAGCGCACGTCCACCAACAGGTTCTCCAGGTACTCTCGGCGTGGGCGTCCCCTAGAGTTTGTCCCCTCGGTCATGCCCTCCATTATGGCATGCAAGAGGCCCTCTTGTCGTATTATATGACCGATCCATCTTGCACGCCTTTCGGACAGGATGCTGAGCAGGTGCCTTCCTCCTTCGATTCGTTGGAGAACCTCTTCATTTGTGCTTCATTTGTGATGCGGTCTCTCCAGGAAATTCCTAATAGTCTTCTATAGGACCACATCTCAAAAGCCTCTAGTCTTCGTCTATCTCTTTCGGATAGGCACCATGTCTCGCAGCCGTACATCAAGATACTCCATACATAGGTCTTGATGAGGAGTATTCTCAGTTTAAGGTCTATATTATTTGATTCTATTATTTTCGACCTTTTATTAAATGCAAGTCTAGCCTGATGTATACGGCTGTCGACCTCGCTCTTGGACCGACCGTCCCATGTTATTTTGCTCCCGAGGTAGAAAATCAACCACAATGTGAATATTAAAGGGACGTTTGGGTCAGTGATATTTTCATTTTAAAACAGTCTTTTAGTGAATAATAAGATACATTTTACTAAGAAAATAATTACAATACGCTTTTAAAGTTTAATTATTATTATAAAAACTAATAAAGTTCTAATTATTATAAAAACAAACATAGTTGAATGAACTTTATTTATAAACGTTCTCTTCGATATTAATGGCTCCCCTGATGTTGAACTTGTGACGTCAATTTAGTCAAGTCTGGTGTGGTGTATAGTCAGTCGTTTTAAGACGAATACAAGCATCTGAATTTTCGGTAGTTAACCTGCTCCTGTTCTTGCTTAAAATAAATTTCATTTGTGAAAATATTTGCTCACATTTATAAGTTGAACCGAATGTGGACAAAATGGCAAAGCCAATTTTTTTCAAAGATGAAAACTTCGTAGGAAGTGATGCCCAACACGTTGATATCATGAGGAAATGATTATCTTCTGTTTTTTTCCAAATCTTTCCGCAATTCCTTGAATTTATCCGTCCATAACGTTGAAGCCAATTTTGTCCCTTACGTCTCCGCCATTACTCTGCAGCGCGCGGCGCATGTTGTTAGGGCGGAGACGTAAGGGACGAAATTGACTTGCGCGCAAAAACAAAGTATTTTCTATTTTCAATTTTTTTTTATTCGTTTCATGTTTATGTTTTATAATTTATTTTTATATACTTTTTTTCGGAACTAAAGTGGGTCACTTGAAATTAGTAAATGGGTCACTCGGTAACCCGCGGGTCATAGGTTGCCGACCCCTGATATAGACCGTTTAACGTTTGAGGTACACAATTCACAAAATAATAATAATACACATCGTGCTTAAGAACTCTTTCTTGTTTGTAAAAGGTATTCACGCTTCTATGGAAGTAAGAAAGTCTAAAATGGAATTGAATTACTTTGTCACTGGTACCGGTACCGGTACAGGTTCCCTAGGGACAGTAAAAATGTGATTTATTTTCATTTTATATTATATTACACTTTCCTTGTGTCAAGTTTAACCTGGCGGGCGTATTGAAAACCTCCTTCAACGTACTAGATTTGTGTTACAGAGGTCTCAAGTAAATACCAGAATTATATCCTTTTTAAAAAAATCGTTACCGACGGAATTCGATCTTGTAACCACCGGGTCGGAAGATAAGTGTCTTGCCAACTGCAACGCAGTTCGTAATTATCGATTAGAATTTTCATCAATTTCGGAAAAATACAAATGTCAGTAAAAGTAAAACTTCCTTAAAATACGACAGAAAAGTATCAATCGATTTCGGAAAACTTGTTCACATAATATTTTACAGGTTGTTCACGCCAGTCAAGTTAATCGACGTAATATTTCTGTCGATACGTTCGATTATTTTCTCAAGAAATAGGAAAATGGACGATGAACCGGCAAATAGATTAAAAATTATTTTCGTTCCAATCTACACCTACACCAATACTCGTACATCATAACACAGGACCGCCTACAGCAGATACGTATTGAGACAGTACCGCATTTGTATAGACGGCGCCCTTGCACACCCGCACCCCCCCCCCCTTTCCTCTCCCACAAAACGTATTTAAAAAATACTTAGCCCTCGGCCACACAGGTAGGAGCCTCGCTTGATGCTTAGAACTAAGTTAGGCGACATATCCTAGCGAACCAACGTACCGCATACTATCGCAGTGGCCACACTGCACGCTTCGCGCCACGTTGCATGACGATTAGTCATCGAGTGAATCTCCTAGCGAACAGACGTGTTGGTTAATTTACAAGATGGCGGAAGTTTTAATGACAGCTGTGTATAAAATGGAGCCGTTGTTGAACACATCGAGCAAATTATACAAGAATGTACGTGTAATAAAATCACTTTGGAATGAAGTTGCACAGAAAGTAAATAAAATAAATAAATAAAATAATAAAGTAAATAAGTTGTAATGAAATTTGTAAGTTTTGAGAGTGACATCGTGTGTTGACTCAACCGCTCCCAACTGTGCAATGAATTTGTGCGCAGCACATTGGTGTGGCCAGGCATGAAGTCACCTAGTATATGAGTCATGTAAAACCTAGCTTAGCACCTAACGAAGCACTTTAGGTGTAGCCTCGGCCTCACCCTTTCCGTTTCAGATGGTGACTTTGGATATGATGATATGTGTATTTCGCGCCACACAACAAACTAATTGAATTCAATATTCACTGTTATGTCTGATTCCGTTGATAATATGGCTGGCTAATGCGTTTAGTTTTAGCGTTGATCTTAAATTAATATTTAATAGTTTCAATAAAGAAACATTACGTTTCGCGGAATAGTATGTTTAATGGTGTGCATTAATTAGGTAATGTAAATATTTGGATGAACAATGGTGTGCATAAAGTAATATCAATATTTGGATAAAACGTTATTAATTTTTATTATTAGTTTGTTAAGCTGGACCACTGAACAGTCGTGGGGTTATCTTTAGATTTTTAAAATAAACTGACGTGAACGCATTTTTCCACAAAGCATTAATCTAAATCGTTCTTGGACATGTTTTTATCTACTTATGAATGTTTGGGCGACCCCTTAGTCTTGGCGCCCCTACGAAAATGTCTAGGTTTGCCTGCAACCAAACGCGGCTCTACGTATAGATACGAGTATATTATAGTTCGGAAATTATAGGATGAGTCCTGTGACAGCTCACAAATTTGCTCCAATACAACCTTATGTAATGTATTAACATAAATAACTTGCTATTTATTAGAATTGAGGCTTATAGTAAAGTTGATAAAATGATTAAAATTACTGAACATCGTTACAAGGTTGTATTGAGGCAAATTTGTTAGCTGTCACAGGACTCATCCTAGAATTTCCGAACTATAGTATAAATATATAGCATCAGAACTATAAACACTTTCCGTACCTTAAATCATATTTCGAGTAATCAAACAGTAAACTTTATCCAACTTGATAAACCTTTATAATTTAATAGATTTTTTTAATCTTTTGAATAATAAATTATATACAAGAACAATATGACAGACTCTGTTGCCTAGTGGTCAAAATCAATCTCCCAATCCCTGGGGTTGCTGGTTCAATATCAGTTATTAAAACTAAATTTAAAAGTATAATATCATTCTGGTTTTCACTTAAGTATCTTTAAAATATTTTTTATTGATTCTAAGAGACTGCAACATAGCAATTAACCCGCTAGGTTATATATATATATATATATATATATATATATATATATATATATATATATATATATATATATATATATATATATATATATATATATATATATATATTGTATACAACGAATATATAACACAATTAAGTAAATTCGTTTCTACCATCCACGCTGTAATGGGGGATAGATGTCCCCATCGAGCACGATATATACAAACTAGAAAGTCGAAATATAATTTCGAAGAAGGAAATGCTCAAAGGGACTCATCCAGAGATGACACACTATGAGTGTGAAAAGAATAAGAACGCTTCTGGAAGAAGAAAAAGTATCCTCACTAAACGACTTTAATGACCTGGAGTTCAAACAGCTCAGCATGTTGTCAGCTGTTTGAACTCCAGCATTCTTCGACTGCTTGGATTACAGCCGAAAAATCATTTAATGCCACAAGATCGAAGTGGTCAATCGGGCCGAGGATGTGCCGATGTAAGGCTATAATACAATGAATAAAACAACAGATCAACGTTGAAATATAATTTCAAGACATCGAGAAAGTGGTACTAAAACATTTATACTCGAACCGTACAGTATCAAAATATAAAATAACACTCTGAAATGAGTGGAAAAAGACTAACACAAAACTGTTAAGGAGAAAGACTAAAAATACAGTACAAATGTGAATAGGGTACGTGGTAGATAAAGACCAAGTTAGGTATGGATGGAGCAAGTATATTTAGAAAGACAGAGAAATCGTAGGAGATGTATGAGAAAGTTGTATGGATGTAGAAACAGCGAAAAATGTGTTTCGCGATAGAAAAGTCTCGCGAAGTCTCCTTTTGCGTACCGCGACAGGAAGACGGCTTGATGACATATGCTTAATTGATTTTCATTACAATTCATTTAGAAACATTTTAATTATTTTTATATTACGATCAGCACATTTTATCTCGTATCTTATACTATGTTCCTTTTTAATAGATTTTAACATCAGTTGACTTAAGATTTACAACATCTTGCCGCTTGGCGTCGCTAAAATGTCATACGCTAGCGACTATTACAAATGTTCCGCATCACCGAACATTGATATTTGCTCCTCGCCACTTTTCTATAGTCGGTAAAAAGAAGATAAAGCAGAAAACTGCTCAATTTCCCTAAGAGGTTATCGCTGCGCTTCATAGATGGCGTTAGGTCGTTCTCTTGAGCTCAATCTCGAAATAAACACGCGACCGACCTAGACTTAACGGAGCAGAGCAGACACGAGAAAGCGGGCTGACTCAGTAATGCTGAACTGAAACCGATACGTGAAAGATAAGGATGGTAGCTGTAAACACGTACAAACATTGAGTCATCAATGTATTTATTATTGCTGTTTGTGAATATATATATTTCATTAATGTGTTATTAACAATCTTTTGATACAAGCGAAGAAATCGTTTGTGATAATTCACGATTTATATGAGTAACTTCAACGTTTTGAACGACTTAATTTAATGTAACCATTTTTTCTCAGGGTTTCCGTGGATTGGGAACATTCAAAATTCCATGTTATATAAATGTTTACATTGCACTAATAAATTTGTCAGAAGAATGTTTTTTTTTTCAATATAGTATTGTTATTTACTTTCTTTGTATGCAACACAACTTGGCGGGCGTATTGCCATTTGACAATCTGTTCCAACCAATCAGAAATATGTTAAAGAAACCTTACGTAAAAATCAGAGTAGAATATTTTTTTAAACATCTGGTATCCGACGGGATTTTAACCGGCAAACTCTGGGTTAAGAAACAGGCGTCTTATCAACTAACGTATCAATCAACAATTCCCGGGGCTTACAACCTGACGTGTTATACGGTAAACTCTTATTATTATTGCCATGCGGCAATCCGTTCCAAACATTCAAAATTGACAACCGTTGACAAAACTCAAGAAAATTTGGCATGGTCCCTGTGACGTTTGAAATGTCATGTCTCAAAGGGATGGGGTAAAATCGTTTTTTTTTTTACAAATCGAATTGTTTTCTCTAAACTGACATTTTAATTCCTAATTTTCATTATACTGACTTTCTAATATATTGTATGATTTGTATCTATCTTTAAATAGGCCAAGATCCACTATGAATTTATACTAATTACGAACATTTTATTTTATGTATAAAAAAAATCGAAAATCCAATTATCGTATACCCCATTCCTAGCCAATGCGGACTAACGTAGTGACTTTTGACGAACGTCACCAAATATTATTTGATTTTAACGAACTGCCACATTTTTGCTAATTTGTAACAAGATGTATTAATTTGTCATTATTGTTAGTTTTATGTAATGTATTTACCTAAATAACTTGCTATTTATTAGAATCGAGGCTTATATTAAAGTTGATAAAACAATTAAAATTACTGAACGTCGTTACAAGGTTGTATTGGGGCAAACTTGTGCAACGTCACAGGAACCATGCCACATTTTCTTTAGTATAGTTGATAAGCCGTCTGTCTTCTTGCCCAGAGGCTGCGGGTTCTATGTCCTTTGTTACCCAAATTATAAAAAAGGTTTTTAGTCTGGTTTTCACTTAGGGCATATTTAATTTCTGTCTTGAACAAAAATGCAATACAACACAGGAAGATTTTTAAAGAAAAATCAGGCTGAATCCTATTTTTTTTTAAATAATCGGATATCAATCGATGTCAGGCTTCAACCCCTGGATCAGAAGCAGACATCAAACATGCAGCATATAAAACAAAAAATTAAGTTAATATTAATAATTAATTATATTATTAATTTATTATTTCCATCCTTATCGACACGCTTTCTGATATTTTGGAGAAATTAAATACGTCGGATGACTGACTTTTGCCACAAATCCCGATAATGATAATTTACCTTAGAACTCATTAACACTTGACGACCACCGCTTCGGTTAGCAGTCCAGTCCAGTCCAGTCCAGTGGCTGTCCGCCGAGTAAACCGCTTCACACTTCAACAGGCACGGTTCCACTGCTATCTGGCACTCACTTTCACATCGGTGCACCAAATTGCTGTTTTTCTCAATGACCTACTTGCTGGAAATTATGAAATTCGTTCTTCATAAATATCTGGTATTTTTTCATTTGTAATTGGTACAGAAAAATCAGCATTATCTCTTAATACATTATTATACGAGTTATCCAAAAGGATCTTACGAAAACTTTGATTTTTAGTAATCTATTGTACAACTGTGCCTCTCAAACGTTTCATATACGACCCCCAAAATCTAAAAAAAACGAATGCATATTACCCCAAAGAATTTGTTTCTAGCGACCTACAGTATTTTACAATATATTCCATTGATAATTATTATAAGTAACGTTCTCTATAAGGTGTGCGCGTGTGTGATATCTGTTAAAAATTGTTCGCACACATGTTTCCATCTTCCGCACACATCTCAAAGAAAGGAACTTGTAACCATATTTTGTTTTGCGCAATTATATTTATTTATTTAATTAACGACACAACAGTGTCTTTATATACAAATGAACATGTGACAGGTTATACAAGTACTTAAAATTATTGACAAATAATACAACTTTATCTTAAACTAGCATGAAGTACAAAAAGCAGTAGTAATAATAAATTACAGTCATTGTTTTAAAATTATTTAATAATCTTTGAGTATTTTGTGGGAAATTTACGGATAGATATTGAGATGTAGAAACACATGGCTTCATTAGTAGAACGAGATGCTAGTTACTTTGCAGAATTAAAAGCTTCATACATGTTGATGCAGGGTTACTCAACTCCAGAGGCAAAGTATTGTCCTTAATGTTTTGTTTATATTACGTCATTTATATTAATAACGGAGAGCACACAGTTAGTAGCTATTTCTAAATATTGTTGGGATATTCTGGCGAATACTATATATACTTATATTAAAAATATCTAAATTGTTGCAAAACTCGTTTCCAAGTCTTTGCATACGAATTATAGAGGAGTTGATTTTACATTAGTATAGAAATTTAATGATTACGAATAAATCACTCATGAAGATCGTCGATCAAGGGACGGTCGATTAAGAGACAAATTTAAAAGGCCGTTCCTTGATTTGGCCGCCCGTGTGCACTGCACACATTGCACATAAGGATGCGTCGCTTCTGTGTATGGAATGTACAAAAGTCTTTAAGACAAAATATGACCAAAAAATGTCAATTTGAAGGACTTAATAGTTTTGCACACACGTGTACGTATTATATTAATCCCTGCTTTCGATTTTTTTAACGAACTCTTTTTTGCACAAATATATCAAAATGGGGAATATAAACTTCTTGCTTTTTATAATAGTTTGATACAATACTGTGATTAAAATGTGTTCACAAGGAAGATTATTAAAATCAACCAGAAAAATGTTAAACGGCCTAAAGTGAATACAGTTTGGAAACTTTAATTCACTCGTAATAAATAGTTTACATTCACTGACCATCCATTTCCACTGTATATACATACCATCACGCACTTTCCCTGCTGGGGTAGGCAGAGAAGTCAGAGTGCCAGACATTCCTATCTTGTCACACATATTTCTTTGACTTCTTACATTTTCTTCTTTCAAAGTATCATTTACTCGATCCAACCATACTCGTACATTCCTTGGTCTTCCTCTCACACGTCATCCACCGCATTTGCATAGTATATTTGTTTAATAAGTATTTCTTCATTCATTCGTTCGACGTGTCCAAACCATCTCAGAATGATTTCCTTCATCTTATTCAACACATCAGTCAGAATTTAATTTCTAATTCATCCTTAATCACTTCATTTCTTATTCTGTCGTACATTGGCACCCAAGAGCACGCGTTTCTACAATATTTATTCGGATTCTTCCAATTAGCAGATATTGATACTGTCCGGTTCTTGTATATATATATATATATATATTTTAGTGCCCCATTGACAGTGTTTCCTATCGCTAGACACCGTTTGGTATCCCTCGTAACTATTCCGTCATCTGAGAAAATACTACGTAAATAGTAGAATTTTTCAACTTGCACTTATCTTGCATTGCATTACTCGCCCATATATCACATTTACTTTTCCTTTCACACTGTTCTATTTCTTCCTATTGTTTCTATTGTAACTTTTAAAATACAAAGTCAATTAAAGCAACAAATTTTAAAAACACCAAAGGGAAACAATAACAAAAAAAACTTTTGAGAAAACTTGACAAGTTTAATGGAGGAATTGTATTTAATTAATATTGCACATAACTATGGCTGAATGATTGCTTCAGTTAAAATATGGGTATGTGCCGCGTGTCAGCAATTAATTTAATTTGCATTTCCATGTAAACACTCCGTCTTTTTTAACACTAGCGAGTCCTCGGACATAATTTGAACGGTGTCTGAAATTGAAAGTAGCCAACGCAGGGCTGCCAAGATATCCGATATTATTTTATTTATAAGTTATCAATCGAATCCGAATGTGTCACATGTCGGAAGATCTATAAAGATTCATGAAAAAAAGTCAAAATCAGAAGGCATAATAAGATGCTTGTCTTGAAACCCGAGGATTACGGGTTCGAACTCCGTTAGAACAAAGATTTATAAAAAAATATTCCAGTTTGGTTTTCGCTTAAGACGTCTTGAACGTGTTTCTAGTAGGTTGAATGTTAATGTCACAAGGCAATAAGCCCACTAGGTTATACAGTATATAACGAAAGTGTACCTAATATAACACAATACCAAAATCGTTCAACATGATAGTCCACAATAACATACTAGTACCGACATTGATGTATGGGAGTGAAACGTGGACTTGAAAAAGCACAGAGTATAACCGAATAAATACTTAAGAAATACGTGTACTGAGAAGGAAGAATACACGGGGGAGATGGTTTGAATATCGAGAACGAATGAACGAAGAAAGACTAACTAGATAATTATACAACGCAAATGTGAGTGGAAGGCGTGGTAGAGGAAGACCAAGGAAAGTATTGTTGAATGAAATGCATATGTTGAAATAAGGAAACCTAGAAAGTCAGAGAAATTATAGAGATTATATAAGAAGGTGTATGGATTTAGAAGATGTGGAAAATGTGTATTGCGATAGAAAAGTCCGGCTCTCTCTCTCCTCTCAGCCTGCTCCAATAGGGAAATGACGTGATAGTATACGTGTTTGTATGTATAAAAAAAAGGTTTGTTAACACCAAAGTTAGCTTTAGTTTAATTAACTTCTGTTTCCGTTAAATTTTAAAAAAACTTTTAAATTTTGATCTTGAGTAATTTGGCCCACCCAATCAATTCCACAGATGGCGATCTACCTTTATTGGTTGTAATTAAAATAATGTCACGGCGTGCGAGGACTGCCAGCCCTGGCCAGCCAGAGGAGTGCGCTGGCTGTGTGCGATCCTAACGCCTGGTGCGCAGACAGCAGACGGCAAGGCAACAGGCACTGTGGAGCGTGCGCCATGCGCCATAAACCTTGAGGATTAGCCTTCCTGGTGGGCTGGGCTTATTGCGCACTTGACTCGCTACTGCTACTTGCTGCTCGGCGCGCATCGCGCATCGCTTTATCTACGCGTTGTTTATTGATTCACTTCACTCTTAAATTACATCACGATGGACTTCCGTGACCTAATTGGATAGACGAGTGTCTTCCAATCTGGGGGTTTCGAGTTCGACTCTTTATTTTTATTTATTTAACACTTTTATTGCAATACAATCTGGCGGACTTATTGCCAGGCGGCAATCTCTTCCAACCAACTAGACAAAAGTAAATGAAGCAAGTTACGTGGTCGCATAAATCATTCAAATGACTATCCATCCTCACGAAATCCATAAACATATACGCGAGAACATGCCCACGAACCCCACAAAGACGGACAATCACCCGAACATTCTTTTTCATATAAAGTGAGATATCATCAATCAAAAGGAAAGGAAAGGATCGTGGAGAGGAAAAGGGAAAAAATTAGGAATGAAACACGTTATTTTACTGACTAGAAATTAAGAGTTTTTTCAGTCGCTTCTTAAAGCATGCCAAGGACGGAGCGAGTCTTATATTGGTTTGTAACTGATTCCAGAGTCTCACTGCATGGACAGTAAAGGACGACGTAAAGAAACAGGAGCGGTGAACTGGAAAGTTCAATAAACAATAGGTATCTGTTTGAGCGTAGCGCTAATCCATGATTGGAAAGACGTTGAAAATTTTCGGCGAGATAAGAGGGCGTGGCGGGGCAGTTAAGGATATTATACAATAGAGACAGTATGTGAATTTGGCGTCTATTTCTAACATTCAACCAGTTCAATGCCTTCTGGTATGAAGTTATATGATCGTACTTTTCATATATTAATTCAAATCTTCATTGTAAAACAATCTGGCGGGGTTGTTGCCAGATAACAATCTCTTCCAACCAAGCAGAATACATAAATTAATAAATTTACATTGTCGCAATACATATTCAAATAATTATTCGTCTTTATAAAATGTATGAACAATATATAATACATAGTAAAGGTAAAAGTGAGATATCATCAAACGAAAAGGAAAGGATAGTGAAATCAGGAATGATCGGAGGAAAGAAAGTTCAGGAATGAAACTTGTTATATTGTAAGATATCATCAATGGAAAAGGAAAGGATAGTGAAATCGGGAATGATCGGAGGAAAGAACGTTCAGGAATGAAACATGTTATATTGTAAGATATCATCAATGGAAAAGGAAAGGGTAGTGAAATCGGGAATGATCGGAGGAAAGAACGTTCAGGAATGAAACATGTTATATTGTAAGATATCATCAATAGAAAAGGAAAGGATAGTGAAATCAGGAATAATCGGAGGAAAGAAAAATCAGGAATGAAACATATTATATTACTGACTAGAAATTAAGAGTTTTTTCAGTCGCTTCTTTAAATATGCCAAGAAGGGCGCGAGTTTAACATTGGTTTGTCACTGGTTCCAGAGTATCACTGTATGGATAGTAAAGGACGACGTAAAAAAATAACCAGTGAACAATATACATGTGTTTAAGCGTAGTGCAAATCCATGATCGGAAAGACGCTGAAAATTTTCGGTGATAGAAGAGAGGATGGCGGGACAGTTAAGGATATTATATAATAATGATATGACGTGAATTTGGAGCATTTTTCTCTAGTTCAGCCAGTTCAGGTTCAGTCTGGTATGAAGTGATCTGATCGAACTTTGTCTAGTTCAGCCAGTTCAGGTTCAGTCTTGTATGAAGTGATCTGATCGAACTTTGTCTAGTTCAGCCAGTTCAGGTTCAGTCTGGTACGAAGTGATCTGATCAAACTTTGTCTAGTTCAGCCAGTTCAGGTTCAGTCTGGTACGAAGTGATCTGATCGAACTTTGTCTAGTTCAGCCAGTTCAGGTTCAGTCTGGTACCAAGTGATCTGATCGAACTTTGTCAGGTTAAAAATAAATCTTAGACAAACATATTGAAAACGATGTAAGCTGTTCCTCCGCAATATCCAAATAACGGACGTCCGCATACTCCAAAATCAAATAGCAGAGATTACACGAGTAAAATTTACATGGTCACAAGAATTATTCAAACCACCTGTACAAAATTTATGAACATACATAATAAAAATACTCGTATAACAAAATATATCAAAAGGAAGAGGGATGAGGTGGAGAGGAAAAGAGGGATGAGGTGGAGAGGAAAAGAGGGATGAGATGGAGAGGAAAAGAAAAACGGGAATAAAATACGTTAGATTACTGATTTGAAATTAAGAGTTTTTTTTTCATTCGTTTGCAAAACTTTATTATTTTATTAAAAAATGTACATAAACGGTCCCAGTTTAGCTTTCGACTTCTTAATTTTAAAAATAAAGTTTGTAGTAAACAAAGTTAAACACATATCATCACGCCGTCTTCCTATCGGGGTAGACAGAAATGAGATTTTTTATCGCAACACGCATCTTTTCATAGACCTTCTCATACAGCTCCTTCGAATATTATACGCTTGATCCAACCACCATTCCTTGGTTTCCTCTACCACGCCTTCCACTCACATTTGTGTTAAGTATATATTTGTTTGATTACTTCTCCGTTAATTTGTTTCGCATGTCCAGTATATTTCAATTTTAAAAATTGCGTTCCTATCCAGTTTAACCTAGATTTAAAACAAATCGAAATTTGTGGTTTTTTTTTTAGTTATTGTCATCAAATAAATGGCAGATGTAAAAAATATGAATTTAATATCTTAACTGCAAGTAATATTTTCACACAATCGAAAATAATTTAAATGTCCATGTACCACATATACAGAGATTTCTTAAGAGAGAGACTGTCGGACATAATCGGCTACCTTCGACTTTGTAGAGCGTCGTCTCTGTCATTCATACGTTTTGAGTTTAACTCTTCCTGTCCTGTGATGTGTAACTAGTACACATTGCTTCTAAAAACTTTAATATCTCTATAAACATATTAAATACTGGATTCAGATTTTAGGTATTCCTCCGTAATACATTTACGCATTAAATGAAAAAAATAATATTAATAATAATTAGCACTTATCGGCCACATCGGAGATGTTTTGTAAAAATCGAGAATAAATTCACCAATACAATCAAAGGTGTGCCAGTGTGTGCCGTAGGTATATTCATTCTAAAAAAACCGCTATGGGTGAGGAAGCGACGCTATTCACGTCTCACTCTCACTTTACTTCGGTATATGGGAACGCAAGTAATAGAATCTCAGTTCCCTCGCTTTTCTCGCTCAGTAGGTCGGCGGTTCTCGCTAGAGGTGGTCGCTTTACCCGTTTTGTGAACGTTGGCCGATGTTTTTTTTTCATGTTTTTAGCAATTAAAATTTCAATTATTATCACTTTTGATTTAAGCGATTGGCTATGAATATTATCTTTTTTCCGATTTTAAATCGTTCATTTTAGCATGTTTATTGATGTGTATTGAATACACAACACCGGAACTGGCGGATTTTTTTTAGCACAGGAAGGGAAAGGTTAAGCCCGATGTATATTACTTACCGCCGGGTACTGTACATTGTGGAAGGAGTTTCAACTTTTAAATTGAAATATTTTAGAAACATTAAAATAATACAGCGCCTCGCCACTACACAAAGAAGCATGGAAAGAAGTATGTTGGGGATAACAAAAAGAGATAGAAAGACAATTACGTGGATAAGAAGCCAAACGAAGGGCACAGACATAATGGAAAGAATACTCAAAAGTCAATGGGAATGGGCAGGACACGTGGCGAGAAGGGAAGACAATTAATATGTTAGTAACCAACTTGTACCAGAAACCCGACGACATCGCCCTCTCCTTTCAATTAAGAGTGTAGGAACATACACATATGATTTACGATTATAATACGTAACAAACGATGACATAAGACATATTTAAGACAGATAATTGTTTAACCTTTCCTTCCCTGTGTTGGGTATCTTCTACACGTTGCTTCTAATAACCATCAATATCTCTATAAATATTATAAATACAAGGTTAAGATTTTAGGTATTCCTCCATAATATATTTACGCATTGATTTAAAAAATAATATTAATAATAATCAGAATTTATCGACTACATCGTAAGTATTTTGAGAATATCGGAGACAAATTCGCATTTAAACGCTGTTAGTGCCTCGATCTTGGGTCTTGACGATAGGTGAAGAGTATGCGGGAAGCGCGACACTATATTCGCATCTCACTCTTGTATACTCCACTGAATTGCGAGGAGCTCAATTGTCTCAACCTCGCAAGTGTAAGCCACGTCCGGGTTAACCACCAACCCTGCCGCGCCCCAGTAGCTGTTGGGCTGGCAACGAGACTAGATCTACGCCCGTTCCGTGAGCGTTGCCAGATGGTTTTTTAATGTTTTCAGCAAATAAATCTCAATTATTATAATTTTTAACTTCAATTATAATTAATTAAGGGGATTATCTATGAATGTTCTTATTTTTCCGATTTAAAATCGCTAATTTTTGATCGCGTACTCACTACCCAACACCGGAGCGCGCGTTTCAATTTTATCACCGTAAGGGAAAGGTTAAAATCGACATTTTCATGCCCCACTTATCTCAAAGTTACAAATATTTCCAGAAACCAATTAAGATAATTATTGTATATTTACTTAAAATAATCTAAAATGGCCGACATGCACAGAAATTATATTATATAATATTTGTGAAGTTATAATTTATGGGTCTTACTGATAAGAGAGTTAACCCTGATGTTTGTTTAACCTGTTCACAGCGTTAAAAATCAAATTCCACGAATCCTGTGCGCGGCACAATTTCAGCGTTTTTTAATTTCTAAGTTTAAACACATATTTTGTTTAGAACCACTGATATTTGATTACAACACCAAATAAACATGACACTTAAGTAATTTTCTGATAATAAATAATAGTCATTACTCTTAAGGAGACTCATTAAATAAAGGAGATAAACTTAACATTACGTAAAATAAACAAAGGAATGCTACGATCAAATCAATGCTTCATGACACTCACCCAATCAAATGCATATAACACTAGTAATGTTTATTTACGTAAGAGAGACTTAGTAATGTTTATTTACGTAAGAGAGACTCATCGCAGGACTCGATCCGCGCGACAGGTCCTTAATGCTGGAAATATTGAGAAACCAAAAAAATTCGGCGCTCTGTTTATTCAACAATATCTCATAAACTAATATATTATTTGACAAGGTTTTCAGAGATGTCGCTAGAATAAAGATTATTTTAAATTTTAGTTCAATTTTTATTCCGGTTTTGTGTAATTTTTTTTAAGTATTTGTGATTTGAAACTTGGATTGTCGTCAGATCACAGGCGTTTGTGCTTCCCGCGGGGAACACGTTAATGAGGGAAAAAACTCATCACATAACAACACGTAGTAAGAATGATAAAAACTCATCACATAACAACACGTAGTAAGAATGATAAAAGAAACTTGATGTTATTTTAAGAATTGTATTGTTTTACAAATGATGTTACGGGTTCCATGGACAGCACAGCGAGCTAACTCCTCCATATAAATAGTTATTTTATAAATAGTTATTTCATCATTATAATCTCGAGACCTCTTAAACATATTTCTGAATGGTTGGAAGAGATTGCCACATGGCAATAGACCCGCTAGGTTGTACTTTATACAACGAAAGTGTAATAATATACAGTAAAATACAGTCATTGCCAAAAAAACTGTGATGTAGTATTTGACAAATAATTTATTATAAAAGCTGTATAAACGATTTGAAAACTATGGTAATCAATAACAACGATTTGTGATGACTCCATTTTATTCCTTTCAATACAATAATGTCTAAGAGAGATTTATGTCCATCAAACAAACAAACAAGGAAACAAATAAATAAGATAATCTCATGGACCGGAAGAGATTCAATTGGGAGGGAATAGGGTGTAAGGGTAGCCTTGCGAGGTGACAAACACAGATGACAATAATACGAAAAGGGGAAGGAGGGCAACAGGGGGTAAAGGGAAGATGTTTCTCCTAATAGTCTTTATCATGCATAAAAGACCCAACCCACATTTTACGTATTTTGAGATAATTGAGGAAATATCCAGCCGCTTTGTATATGATAAACTAATAAAGAACACATTTTTTTATCAGAATTTAGCTACGAAATATCCATTTTATTGGCTGGATATATTTGCAGCTTTTTAGTAGGCAATCCACCCATTTGTGCCACCACATCAAAGCTACGACGACCTCCGGGGCCTGATGGTAAGACGCTTGTCTGCCAATCCGGAGGTTGCGGGTTCGATCCCCGCTGGAACCTTGATTTAAAAAAATGGGATTCTAGTCTGGTTTTCATTTAGGGGCCATTAAAACATATTTCTGGTTGGTTGGAAGAAATTGGCATAAGGCAATAAACTGGCCAGATTAAATAAAAAAAATGTTATGGGTAATAAGATTCAATGTAATAAATTACCATAAATAAAAATCGACAAGTTTAGACAATTTATATTATCAACTGATCATAGCGTGTGAAAGGAAAAGTAAATGCGATATAATATATATGGGTGATTAATGAAAGTAAGAGCGAGTTAAGAATTCTGCAATTAAGGTACTTAGTATCTTCTCAGATGATGGAAGAGTTATGAGAGCTATCGAACGGCGTGCAGCGATAGGAAACAAAGTCAATTGAGGACTTAAACATATGTACTCAAACCGGACAGTATCAATATCTGCCAGGATTATAGTTCAAAAAAGTATTTAAGAACTATCTTTGATGTATAACAGTGAAACGTGGACATAACAGAATACTGAAAAGAACCGAACAAATTAACAATCGATGTCTAAGGCCTCGGCCGCATAGGCAGGAACCTCGCTTTGTGCTTAGAGCTACGCTGCGAGTTAGGCGACATATCCTAGCGAACCAACGCATCGCATACTATCGCAATGGACACACTGCACGCTTCACGCCACGCTACGTGACGATTAGTCACCTAGTGTCTTCTAGCGAACAGACGTGTTAGTTAATTTTATTGGGTCACCAAGTGATTTTACAAGATGGCGGAAGTTTTGTATAAAAGGGAGCCTTTGTGGAACCCATCGAGCAAATTATACAAAAATGTATCTGTAATAAAATCACTTTGGAATGAAGTTGCGCAGGAAGTATGTTAAATAAAGATGGTAAGTTGTAATGAAATGGGTTCGTTTTGAGAGTGGCATCGTTTGTTGACTCAATTGCTCCCAAATGTCAAATGAATTTGTGCAAAGCACTTTGGTGTGGCCAAGCATGAAGTCGCCTAGTCTATTAGTCACGTAACACCTAGCGAAACCTAAGTGAAAAGTTCTTCGAAGAAATCATTTTTGCATTTGTAGGATTAAGGTGTTCATTATTCAATAATTTGGTTAAACCTAATTTTTAAACAGAATAATTTTATACTGAAATGTATAAAAAATCTACACAATAAACGTAAAATAAAGTGACTGGGCTGTTTCCCTTTAAAAAACGTTTTTACAGTGCTTTTGTGAAGCAAAACAATACTGTTTTTTTTAAGTTTATTTTTTATTTGGTTTACTGTCACTTTCATTTAAGTTTATTATGTAATTTATTTTCTTACTTAAGTTAAATCATTCTGTTTAAATATTGAGTATGTTTGAAGTTTATTCGATAATTTAAACAAACAAAAAAATGCATTTTGTGGGCATTTAAATCCATTTTTGCTTAAAATGACTTTTTGATGCAATTTTACTTAAAATTAAAATATCTACACATGGAAAAAAAAATTATGTCCAAAAGTTATATATGAGGCGTATCCAGAAAGTAAGTGTACTGAGGCTCTCACGACCGGATGGATTTTATTTTCATGTTGGCTACACTTTCGTGTAGCCTGACCCTTCCCCTCCGCAACGAGACCGGTTTGAGGTCAGTAAGTTTAAGTTTCGTGAAAAATGTCAAACCAATCTCCCGCCAAGTGCGAAATTTTGTAAAAAGGCAAGAGTTTTGAGGTGCTGCAAACTCCATGGAGATGAATTTCTCCGCTCCATCGTTAGTGGAGATGAAACTTGGGTTGCACACTACACGCCTGAAACCAAAAGGCAGTCTCAACAGTGGCGTCACACCTCTTCACCCTCCGCCAAAAAATTCAAAACCACAATTTCGGCCAAGAAAATCATGGCATCCGTGTTTTGGGACATTTTGAGCTTACATATGTACTACGGTAACCACGTAATTTTTTTGTTTAAATAAAAAAATTGTAACCTGCAAAAATTCAGTACACTTAGTTTCTGGATATGCCTCGTAGTTTCGCTGTTATGAAAATTTTCACCAATAAAAAAATAAGTCCAAAACAGGTTCTTAAAAATAAAAAATACGTTTTTAAGTTACAAATTTTTTGTAGTAATTCTTATAAATAAATAATATGTCTTTAAATAACATCTGTTTGTATTTTATTTGATTAAAAACTTGATTTTACATCGCCTTCCGAAACTTAAATTAGATTTACTCGTATTTCTAAACTTAATACATATTTGGACTTTAATGCTTTTCGCAGAACAACGACGATATTAAAATATACTCGTACGTGCAAATAACAAACATTACCGACTGGAAAAAAATATTTTGTGTGTCTGTCGGATAGAGATGGTCTAGTTGGGATTTTACTCGGAGTGTCGGTCCGATTTATGGACACCTTACTCCTTCATCGGATGTATTGAACGGACTTGTTTGATTGATATTTGGGTGGTGGTGTGGAAAGTTTTTTTTTATTGAATTAGAGAGGAAGGATAGAAGTTGATACATATATTAAGGTTACAAATACATATATCGGGTACATATTAATATACTTATATTTATGTGTCACGAGCGTTCATAAATAATTATACAGAAAAGAAAGGATAGAGATATATACGTAGATATATATGTATTAAAATAAAATATATTACGAAGATAGGTGGGGGGGGGGAGAACGCTGTGACTTAAAAATAAATAGTAAATAGATAAATATGGGAGTAAAATAAACTACGTGTTATATATGCACTCTAGGCATAATTCGGCGCCTACCGTTGCGAATAGGTGGTCGGGGGGTTGTGCGAAGAATCTGCTTCGGCCTGGGGTGAATGATATTCGCGTTCGCGTCGTAGTCCGACAGTGAACTGATTAGGGGGTTTGGGTGGCTCGGGAGAGAACTGTAGAACCTCTCGGCCAGAGAGATCGCGTATTTTCGGATGGTGGGGAGATCTAAATCTTCATGAAGCCGTTTGTTGCTGACAAAGTAGGGCGCATCCATAATGATGCGCATTGCCTTGTTTTGCAACACCTGGAGTTTACGCATGTGGGTTTCGGCCGCGTGGCCCCACACCGGGATGGCGTACGTCATCTGGGGACGTATGATGGCCTTGTATAAGTTTAACTTGATACGAGGGGACATCCTACTGTGTCTCGGATAGAGATGGAGAAATATCTTCCTTTTGTTTCGTTTATTGGTTGATCTCCGTCGCATGGTCCATCTATTGTCCATCTCGTGTTCCACCGGTTTTATTGCCCTATTGTTATATTTTTACCGATGTTGTAGCTTTCCCACTCCGAGTTTCTAAAGATTTCTTTTTGAAACCAATAACAATTTAATTTTTTTTTAATACAGTAATTTACAAAATTTTATTTTTAAAATGAACGCAATATTAAGAAGACCGAGACTATATACTATATAATATTATTAAGATTAATTATAACAGTTTAATTTATTTGTTTAACACTTCCATGAAAATATGTGTACATCTGGCGAATTTATTACCTTGAACCATTTTTCTCCAATCAATTATCTTTTTTTTTTAATAATTATCATGGTCGTTATTGTACAAAATATTGAATGAAGATGGTTTTGAATGTATTATATCGTCGTTGTTCTGCGAAAAGCATGTAAGTCCAAATATTGAGTTTTGAGATAAATGCAATTTAAGTTTCGGAAGGCGATGTAAAATCAAGTTTTCAATCAAATAAAATACAAACAGATGTTATTTAAAGACAGTCTATTTATTTATAAGAATTACTACAAAAAAAATGAGTAACTTAAAAACATATTACCTAAAAATTAAAAATACGGACACCTGTTTTGAACTTAATCCTTTCTTGGTGAAAACAACTGTAAAATGATGAGTGAAACGCTTCTAAAATATTGTTTTTTCTATATTATTTTATTATTTATTCCCAATGACGTGGTTTATTAAGTCATGAACTCTTGTGCTAGTTGGCAGGGATGAATACCAACTATGGAATTGCTTCGGGATGATGTGTTTTTTTATCTTTTCTTAACAGCGAAACCATATAACTTTTGGGCATAAATGTTTTTTCCATGTGTAGATATTTTAATTTTAAGTAAAATGGCATAAAAAAGTCATTTTAAGCAAAAATGGAATTAAATGCTTTTCGCTGGACAACGACGATATTTTGTATTAATATGTGGTATTGCGTCATTATACGCCAAATGTATAGAATGTATTATAGTGAACGGTGCCTTGACTGAGGGATTTAATATTTCAAAAGAGGTTTAGCAAGGATGTAATGTCACCCTTGTTGTTTAATATTTAGGTACATTTTTGTATAATTTGCTCGATGGGTTCCACAAAGGCTTCCTTTTATGGTATATACAGTTGTTATTAAAACTTCCGCCATCTTGTAAAATCACTTGGCGACACAATAAAATTAACCAACATGTCTGTTCGGTAGGAGACTAATCGTCATGTAGCGTGGCGCGAAACGTGCAGTGCGGCCATTGCGATAGTATGCGGTGCGTTGGTTCGCTAGGATATGTCGCCTAACTCGCAACGTAGCTCTAAATACCAAGCAAGGCTCCTACCTGTGTGGCCGAGGCCTTCAAAGTGTCACTCAGCTGGTTCGACATTCATACACCACGCAAGTCTGAGCGTTTTAGCCATGATATTTATTCGTTCTGTAAATTGTAATGTAAGGATTGTCATTGATTGCTTCCTAAACAGCACCCATAATCTTGCACTAAGAGGCAAACTATTCCACGCCATAGGGCCAGCACCTATTTTAAAAGCATACCTAAAAACAAAAAAAAACTAGATATAATAATCTCCAATAACATGTCAAAGCACGTAAATAAAGTCATTATGACAAAAACGTGAGAATTTATGACACGGAAAAATAAGGTAAGTACACAAAAACATATTTGGAACCGGAACAAAAAATAAAAAATCCGGTTTGCAAAATCTGGTTATCTTGTTTGAACTGGAAAAAATGTGATATAGTCTCTTATCTCTGAACACAAACATGTTTTTTTTTTATTTCTAATCAAAACAAGGCTGGAAACCTTTCCTCACGACACAATATTATCTACAAGATGAAACTGGGCCTGTAAACAAAATTGACTCAGAAGAGATTTGGAGGTAAAAACAAAATTATTATTTTCAGGTTACAAACATACTTACATACCATCACACCGTATCGGTGTCAGGGTAGGCAGAAAGGAGGGAGCGCCTTATCGATGTATCTTACTTTTTTCATGCCCTTCCTTCAAAATATACACATATCGTCAACGAGACAATTATCACCTTTCGACTGTAAGTTGTATTACTTAAACAACGAGTTATGTAACGTATCGATTTAAACGAGTCGAAGACAAGCGCCTTAAAAACTTAACAACAGTCATAACACTCCGTTCTATTGAATACATACCTTCACGTCGTTTCCCTATCGGGGAAGATAGAAAGAAAAGAGCGCCAGACTTTCCTATCGCGACACACATCTTTCGCCACTTCTACATCTATACACCTTCTCATACAACTCTTTCTTTCTTCTTTCATCATGTATTCGTATCACATGCCCAAACCATCTCAGATTACTCTTCTTTATCTTACTTAACACATCAGCCTTAAGTTCACATTCATCCTTAATCACTTCATTTCTTATTCTGTCATACATTTTCACCTCATGTAGTCTTCCAATTTGGGTGCAGTTCTACTGAGTTGTTACGAGCTACAGTGAACATTACAAAGACTGCTATGACGTAACATTCGATAGAAGACAACTCCTCTAGAAGATGAAGTAAATTTGAAGAAAATAAACATTTACTTTATATAAGATCGATAACATTTTTATCAAATTCAGTGTTATTGTGATAGGAAAGTATGAAAGGAAAAATAAATGCGGTATATGTTTGAGTAACGAAAGATTGGAACAACTTGAAAAATTATGATATTTAGGTAAGTAATATTTTCTCAGCTGATGGTAAAGTTTCGATGTATATCGATCGGCATGTAGCGAAATAAAAGTCAATGGGACACTAAAACATATATATTCTACTCAAGAAAATGTAGCATGGTCCCTGTGACGTTTGAAATGTCATGGGGTAAAATCGTTTGTTTAACAAATCGAATCGTTTTTTCATAAATCGAAAAATTGTTTTTCTCTAAACTGACGTTTAAATTCCTAATTTGCATTATACTGACTTTCTAATGTATTGTATGATTTGTATCTATCTTTAAATAGGCCAAGATCCACTATGAATTAATACTAATTACGAACATTTAATTTTAGGTATAAAAAAATCGAAAATCCAATTATCGAATACCCCATCCCTAACCAATGCAGACTAACGTAGTGACTTTTGACAAAAGTCACCAAATATTATATGATTTTAACAAATTGCCACATTTTTGCTGATTTGTAACAAGATGTATTAATTTATCATTATTGTTAGTTTTGCGTAATGTATTTACCTAAATAACTTGCTATTTATAAGAATCGAGGCTTATATTAAAATTGATAAAATAATTAAAATCACTGAACGTCGTTACAAGGTTGTATTGGGGCAAATTTGTGAAACGTAACAGGGACCATGCTACATTTTCTTTAGTATAGAAAAGGCGATAGGTTTATGTCACGATAAAATCTGGCGCTCACTCTTCTCTGCATATCCCGACAGGGATACGGCGTGATGGTGTGTTTGTATCAAATATTTTTATTTTCCCCAGTACTGATATAAAACAAATGACGTATTTATTTTCGAAGACAACCGATTTGTCTTACAACGAGACAGATGTTTTGAAAATATCACAATGGAATATTAAAAAAAAACTATTAGTGCATCATTTTTGTGTTTTATTGCTGGTAATGTGTGTCATTCATTATCGCAATGATTTGGTACACAGAGATTTCCATAAAAGAACGATTTCTTATGAATATTTTAAATCTATTCAGTAAATATAATATTTCAAATCTTATCAGCTGAAAAGTTTTATTAGGGAAAAGGATACTTACTGATAAATATGATACACGAAACCTCATTTCTTACGTCATAGAAATACGTAGGTATGTGTAAACAAATAAAATAAAGTGAGTTTCAAGTTTCTGTTTGTATTTTATTGAATAATCATAAACAAACCTTAGTTTTATTGAATAATCATAAACAATCCTTACTTTTATTGAATAATCATAAACAAACCTTAGTTTTATTGAATAATCATAAACCACCCTTAGTTTTATTGAATAATCATAAAAACCCCTTAGTTTTTCCACCTTTAAAAATAAAAAAGAGCCTCCGTATTCCTGATGGAACATGTAGGATAATGATGATGTAACACACACACACACACATTAATCTCCTGAATAAGAATAATAAAAGGATAGTAAATAACGGCGCCGCGCCGTTTAGAGAACAAACTCTCCTCAACGGCGCGGCACTCTAAATCTAACACACACTCTAAATCGTAGACAGATTGAAAACGTTACAAAATAAATACATACAACTTGAGTTAAAGGATAGGGTAGATAAGGTACTTGCCCGCATTTGTGTATGTTCAGAAAATCATATTAGGTAAGAAAACCGCAGAAAACTTACCAAAGGAAGTCGTCGTCATTGCTGGGCCTCATAGTCAAAAATCCCCTCGCCATTCCAACGTCAACTCAATTGGGCAACGAATGTTTGCTTTAAACTTAATGTTTCTTTCTTCCTTTCTCCTCTTTAATTGAGTGAGCCTTTGCACACCAGCAAAATCACCAGCCAGATCATCTACTGGAAGCCGATGGCATGCAGAAGTGAGACGATAGAAACATACCGGCATGTTGTTTTCCTTTTTTTTTTAATTAATGTAACCGAAGTCACAGGTTTCCTTATATGCCCGAAGTGGAAAAAATGTCTGTGTCATTCGAAGGAGATCGCATATCCTCTCGTCTTCTTCTTCCCAGTGTCATGTCATGTCCCCCCAACCGTTGACTATCACCTGAGAGTAGGCATCTTTGTCCCCGGCAGCCCGAACAAAATCCCCAACGCTCCTTATACCAGTCCAATCACGTATATTGCGGAGCCATGAGATTTGCCTCCTGTCAACACCTCTTCGACCCTCTATTTTGCCTTGGATGATCAAGTTTAGTAATTTGTACTTTGCTCCTCTAAGTATATCCTCTCTACCTTCCTCAAAAGGGACACGAAAATGAAATGCAAAAAGAATGTACTAATTAAAAAATAATGAAATATTTCATTCTTTTATATTTTCTAAACATCTATCTAACTGGAACCCAAATGGGGTTGTCTTCTCAAATAAATAACCCATTTGTTTTGTCTCAGTATTGGTGGAAAAAAAAAACAATACATACATACCTTCACGCCGTCTCCTTTTTAGGGTAGGAAGACACATAACTTTCACCTCCTCTACATTCATACACCATCTCATACAGCTCCCACGATTTCACTGACTTTTTTAAAATGCCTTCTTTAAAAATATTATACACTTGATCCAACCATACTCTTTTGGCATACGTCAGCCTACTACTCACATTTAGACAATACATTTGTTTTGTTGGTCATTCTTCATTAATTAGTTCCACGTGTCCAAACCATCTCAGAGTGCTCTTCTTCATCTTGCCCAACGTAACAGCATTAACCCCCCCCCACCCCCCCCCACCCCCCGAATCAGTTCACACCGTATCCTGCCATACATTGTCCCCCATGTATTATTCTCAGTGCAGGCATTACTGCGGCATTTACTCGGCTTTTTCAGTCGTGTTCCACGTCCACATTTCACTCGTACATCAAAGTTGGTACTAAATACTGTTGTGGATTATATATAAACTTGGTACTAAATACTGTTGTGGATTATCATCTTGGTACTAAATACTGTTGAGGATTATAATTTGGTACTAAATACTGTTGAGGATTATAATCTTGGTACTAAATACTGTTGTCGATTATCATCTTGGTACTAAATACTGTTGAGGGTTATAATCTTGGCACTAAATACTGTTGTGGATTATCATCTTGGTACTAAATACTGTTAATGCCATAAAATACCTTTTCAAAGATTCTCACGGCATACATAATGTACACGTATAGTGAATGTACACGTATAGTGAATGTACACGTATAGTGAATGTATAGGTATAGTGAATGTGCACGTATAGTGAATGTACACGTATAGTGAATGTACACGTATAATGAATGTACACGGATAGTGAATGGTAGGTGTAAAGATTAGGAATTGATACTTCATGAAAATGGATTTAAAAGTGCGGATATGTTTATAATTGATATCGGAACATCGGCCCCTGCTAACGATAATATATTGTACAAAACAATGACTTGTGTTTCAGAAGTAAACCTTCTATATTACAGTGACTTAAAATAAGAACTATTGATTTATCTTTATATGCCGATATCTCGCGATAAGAAAGGCTGAACCAGATTGCAGTAAGGAGGTCGTGTTGCGATAACATTATACTTGCGTGGTTGCGACCACGTTGCGACCACGTTGCATTGTTTCCTATTCAGTTATGTTATACTATTTCTAAAACGATGGAGCTACGTAATGTGGAATATAAACAAATAATTATCGTCGCTTGTACATCGGTCATCGTACAAAGTCATCGAAACCAAAACTCTCTAAAACAATCAAGAAGTGACAGTTATCATATTTTAAATATGGGGTGTACCAAAAAAATGTATTTACTCTGAATAATTTTAATTCACAACACGAAACCCACATACGCCAACCCCAGGTTCCGAAAAACAAAGCTATGCGCACCATAATGGCAACACAATATTTCACGAAGACGGCCGAGAGGTTTTATAGCTCACTTCTGAGCCACCCAACCCTCTGATAAGCTCACCCTCAGACTTCCGAGCCACCCAACTCTCTGGTAAGCTCACCCTCAGACTTCCAAGCCATCCCGACCCTCTGATAAAATCACCTTCAGACTTCCGAGCCACCCAACTCTCTGATAAGCTCACCCTCAGACTTCCGAGCCACCCAACCCTCTGATAAGCTCACCCTCAGACTTCCGAGCCACCCAACTCTCTGATAAGCTCCCCTTCAGACTTCTGAGCCACTCCAACCCTCTAATAAGTTCCCCTTTAGACTTCCGAGCCACCCCAACCCTCTAATAAACTCACCTTCAGACTTCCGAGCCACCCCAACCCTCTGATAAGCCCACCTTCAGACAACGAGCGAATATTAATCGTGTTCATTCCCGCTCATATTTTTTTACAAATAACCCCCGTCCCCCGATCCGCAACGGTAGACGCAGAACTGTACCATGGATTTACAATGTATGACAGGATACAGAATAAAGGGATTAGGGACGAATGTGAACTTAAGGGTGATAAGGTGTTAAATAAGATGAAGAAGAGTACGTTAAGATAGAGGCACGTAGAACGAATGAATTAAAAAATACTAACAAAACTGATAAACAGTGCAGATGTACCTGAACGGCGTGTGAGAGGGAGACCAAGGATGGTTGGGTCAAGTGAATGATAATCTGAAAGAATTAAACGTAGAAAGTTCGAGTAATCGTAGAAGTTGTATGAGAAGGTATAAGGATGTAAAAGAGGATATGGTTCCGTCCTATCTGCCTACCCCGACAGGGAAATGGCGTGATGGTATGTATAAATTAAATAATGCAAATATTTACATAAACAGTTACTACAATATTTGTTTTATCAAACACTGTTTATTCCACTTTTTATGTAACGGTATAACCCTACCGGTTTTTTGTAACGGTATAACCCTATCGAGGTGAACATCTGGCAAACACATATATCCCAAAAATCTCCCCGCTGCTGACCGAAATCGTCTCATCCCTCCCTTCACCACAAGTCCTCAAACCCGAATGTTAATCGTTAGAAGCGTGTATCTCGGTACCAGTTCGAACAGAATTCAGTCTTGTTTGTGCTCCCCTGAAGATTAGGTGAAATCCTTGAAACCGGTAGGGTTATACCGTTACAAAAAAGTGGAATAAACAGTGTTTGTTACAACAAGTCTTTAAACCTCCACAATGTTAATGCCTTAACTATAAATAATATCATATATAGTTACTATTTGTTAGTCATTAGTTAGCCAAGCTGTAACATTGAACAGTCGTCCTTATCATTAGATTTTAAGTATAAACTGATGTAAACGCATTCTTCCATAAAGCTTCAGCTAGGAAAATGCCTGGGTTTGCCTGTTAGCAAACGCCACTCTGGATATACGTGTACTATATATCAATAAATAAATAAGAACCCGCCCAAATTTTGCACCCAGCTCCGTAATTTCGCAGGCCGGCCCTGCGGCTAATATATTCACAAACTCAATATTCCGCGAATGTATTTTTCGGTGATTTTTCTTACTCATAGACAAAAAATATAACAAAGAGTATCCGGGAATTTATGACTCACACACTCGCTCGGCAATATTTCCAGTTTCCACTCACTCACCTTCCTTAGTTTTTTAGTATTGCGCAAATATTCTAACAGTTTCAATACAACTTTGGAAATCAACAGTTAAAATGAAAAAAGGAACAAACTGACGCTAGGATACATCAAATCTATGCACAGTGTCTAGAATATATTTTACATATATTTAAAATGATTAATTTGCAATCGCGGAAGTTCTCCGTACAATAATACACATATTCGTACACTCCCGTTAATTTAAGCCTGATACTATATTCATTTATTTATTTATTTAACACTTTTATTGCAAATACAATCTGGTGGGCTTATTACCGGGCGGCAATCTCTCCCAACCAACCAGACATAAGTAAATTACGCAAGTCACGTGGTCGCATAAATCATTCAAATGACTATCCATACCCACGAAATTCATCAACACATACGTGAGTATATGTCCACAAACCCCACAAAGACGGACAATCACCCGAACATTATTTTTCATGTGAAGTGAGATATCATCAATCAAAAGGAAAGGACGACCTCCGTGCCCTGGTGGTAAGACAGTTATCTGCCGATCCGGAGGTTGCGGGTTCGATCCCCGCTGGAACCCAGATTTTTTTAAACAGGATTCCAGTCTGGTTTACACTTAGGGCCTATAAAAACAGCTTTCGGGTTGGTTGGAAGAGATTGTCACATGTCAATAAACTCGCCAGGTTAAAAAAGGGAAGGGATGATGGAGAGGAAAGGAAAAGAAAAATTAGGAATGAAACACTTTATTTTACTGACTAGAAATTAAGAGTTTTTCAGTCGCTTCTTAAAGCATGCCAAGGACGCAGTGAGTCTTATATTGGTTTGTAACTGATTCCAGAGTCTCACTGCATGGACAGTAAAGGACGACGTTAAAAAAGCGGAGCAATGAACTGGAAAGACCAATAGACAATCTCTCTTTGAGCGTAGCGCTAATCTATGATTGGAAAGACGCTGAAAATTTTCGGTTCGAGCGGTGGGATAGTTAAGGATATTATACAATAGAAACAGTACGATACTCAATCGAATAAGATTTATTCTGTGTACACATTTCACTTCCGCCTATGTTTGCTTGCACTGCACATGTACATTTGTTATTTCGGAAGTTGACGAAGAAGAATCAACACGTTCTTCAATAATTTATTCAGGTGTGTTTTTTACAATGCATTACATGAAGTTTACCAGGATAATATCTCATAATAACTTCGTTCCCCTTTTGTTAACTACCGTTGTATAGATCATTCAGCCAGAAGAGTCATTTAGCAATAGTGTGAGTAACAGTGCGTTTACAAAAACGTGTCACTTTATTTTTTTAATGAAGGGAAAAAGCAAAAAAATATAAAAATAATATTTTATATTCAAACATTGAAATGAACACACACGTTTTGTAAATTGAAAATGCTGTCAGCTTAAATTGTAATAATCATAAAAATAAAATGAAAGTGAGTTTATTTAACATATTAATTGTTTAGGCATGACAGATTCTAGGAAACATTAAATAGCAATAATTAAATTTTTCAACATTAAAAATAAATATAAGTACAAGTATTATAAAGTAAAAATGTTCGTCAGCTTTAGTTAAGTAAATAAATAAATACAGGTTTATTGATAGCAACATAGTATGTACATAATACATTTTGACACATTTCAAGAACACATTAAAAAGATAATACATTAAAAGAACAGAAGCTATCAAAAGGTCTGGGCTCATCTAATAACATCCCCCGGCCAAGATACACCCCACCAATATAGGATAAGCCCAGCCACGGGGACACCAGATGTTTTTCAGCCCACACCCTTGAACACGTAGAACAAGAGGATAAAAAAAAACAGAAAATAAATAGATGACAAAAAAAATACATTCAAGAGAGAAGACATTAAAAGGTCCGGGCTCATCCCACAAACATTCCCCCGGCCGAGATACACCCCACCAACGCAGGACGAGCCCGACCGCAAGTACATGGGGGACTTTCAGCCCACACCTCCGTATATCTAGATTTAAAAAAAAAAAACAAAAAATATGGCAGAAAACAAAATAAAAAGTAAACCCACATATAAACCACCTCAGGTGCATCTATTCTTCATCTCTCAAATGCATCTATTCTACATCTCTCGTTTGCTCTCAGAGTTATAATGCGAAGACAAAAGATTTAATTTCGCCGTGATTGGTAATGGTTCTCCTCTTCCGCTTCTTTTCCAATTTCCAAGAGCCCTTACACATATGCCCAGTGGACTTTAAATTTGAAAGCGCCTTTTATGGATCGTGACAATTTAACGCGACATCCCGTTGTATTTTACTATATTAGACTTCCGTTGTATTGTAGACAGTACCTATATAACCTGACAGACTTATCGCCACAGGATTTTTCCCAACCATCAAGAAATATGTTACGTTATGTATGGAATACATTGATTCGAACAACCATGCCAATAATTCGTTTTTATTTCTTACTAGCTGTACCCAGCCACGCGTTGCTGTGGCTCAGTCTGGTTAAATGTAAAAGAGAGAAAAGAGAAAGCACACGTTTCAATTGTGTTTAATTTCACAATGCGTATACAATATTTTTGATGTCTTGTATACAATCTGGGTATACAATATTTTTGATGTCTTTCAGGCACTCTCAGTCTGTCGCGTTTATCACCGTGCTTGCAAATGATCGCGTCACTCCAAGAGGTCAATTCACGATATGATTTGAATTCAAATCAAAGATCGATTGCAGTGAAAAAGAAGAAAAATAGTTATAACAAAAACATATAAAATTGCGAAACATTAAAAAACGAACTCAATAATATTGTTAACTTCGGATACATCTTTGTTCTTGCCGCCAACAATAGCTCACTTAGCTAATCGTGATTCTTATAATTGATTTGAATATAGGGAAATACTTTTTCAAACAATTCCTCTTTTAACGTCACTAAATTGCAGAAGTTCTATTACCGTCATTTACAACTGCATCTCGCAAATCAACGTATACTTCAGAGCGAAGCTTGGTCCGATTCAAACGGATGAATATCAAATTTTATCAACTTTAATATAGGCCTCGATTGTAATAAATAGCAAGTTATTTAGGTAAATACATCACATAAAACTAATAATAAATCTTGTTACAAATTAGCAAAAATGGGCAGTTCGTTAAAAATCTAATGTGACATTTGTTAAAAGTTAGTTGCATGAAACTTTTAATAATTCAAATGTATAAAACATACACAGATATATACCATTAATTCAAATGAAAATCAATAATAACAAAAATAACAAAAACCGGTTTTAAAAACCCGAATTGAAAGATATTTAATATTCGGAATTAAAATAAATTGAAATCTATATTGCGTGTGTTGCCGTTACATTCAACAGGGGGCGCTCTTATTATATTGTCTGTTTTATATACAACTGTTTATTAAATTTCACAATGCTTGTGGATAAACAATATTTTTTGTTAAAAAGCAATTCTTCTTTTGACGTCACTAAGTTGCAGAAGTTATGAGGCAATGAAATTCGTCCTGAGATCAGATCAACTGGTACCTTTCCATTTCCGATTTCCAGCAATTGATCTGAGAATATCTCAGCTGATCGATCGTTTTGCAACTGGACATGCATATTTGTAGTTAATTTCAACGTCTTTACGTGTCGCCACAAAATAGAGTATTTCAGGCAAGCATTTATTTCATCCGCCGGTGTCGATCGAGGAATTACAGGTAATGTTTGCCTGAAATCTCCTGCAAGCAATATAAATGCGTTCCCAAATGGTCTGATGTTTCCACGCAAATCTCGCAATGATCGATCAAGAGCTTCGAGCGACTTTTTGTGTGCCATTGTGCATTCATCCCAAACAATAAGTTTGCATTTCTGCAATACTTTTCCCATGCCGGATGCTTTGGAAACGTTGCACGTGGGAGTTTCAATGAATCGCATGTTCAATGGCAATTTCAAAGCGGAATGAGCAGTTCTTCCACCTGGTAGAAGTGTCGCAGCTATTCCTGACGACGCAAGAGCTAAGGCTATGCCATTTTGGGATCGAATTGCTGCCAGAATCAATCTAATTAGGAACGTTTTACCAGTTCCTCCTGGCGCATCTAAGAAGAAGATTTCTCCAACCCCTTTATTGACAGTCATTAGAAAGTCAGTATAATAAAAATTAGTAATTAAAACGTCAGTTGAGAGAAAACAATTTTTCGATTTATAAAAAAAATCAACAGCTTACCATTTTACAGTTGACAAATTTGCCCCAATACGATGTGCTGGGCTGAAAAAGCTAGGGTGTGAAAACATCTGGTGTCCCCGTGGCTGGGTTCGCCCTATATTGGTGGGGTGTATCTTGGCCGAAGGGATGCTATTAGATGAGCCCACACCTTTTGATAGCTTCTGTATATAATGTATTATCTGCAATTGATGTGTTTTAAAAGTGTTATTTAAATATAATCTGGACATACTATGCTGCTATCAATAAACCTATTATTTATTTATGTAACAACGTTCAGTAAGAAAAAAGAAAGTTAAAACATATAAAATTGTGAAACATTAAAAAAGGAACTGAGCAGCGTAAAAGTTTGTTTTAATTTTCATTCATACAATACATTAGAAAGTCAGTATAATAAAAATTAGTAATTAAAACGTCAGTTTAGAGAAAACAATTTTTCGATTTATAAAAAAAATCAACAGCTTACCATTTAACAGTTGACAAATTTGCCCCAATACGATGTGCTGGGCTGAAAAAGCTAGTGTGTGGGCTGCAAAACATCTGTTGTCCCCGTGGCTGGGTTCGCCCTATATTGGTGGGGTGTATCTTGGCCGAAGGGATGCTATTAGATGAGCCCAGACCTTTTGATAGCTTCTGTATATAATGTATTATCTGCAATTAATGTGTTTTAAAAGTGTTATTTAAATATAATCTGGACATACTATGCTGCTATCAATAAACCTATTATTTATTTATGTAACAACGTTCAGTAAGAAAAAAGAAAGTTAAAACATATAAAATTGTGAAACATTAAAAAAAGAACTGAGCAGCGTAAAAGTTTGTTTTAATTTTCATTCATACAATACATTAGAAAGTCAGTATAATAAAAATTAGTAATTAAAACGTCAGTTTAGAGAAAACAATTTTTCGATTTATAAAAAAAATCAACAGCTTACCATTTTACAGTTGACAAATTTGCCCCAATACGATTTGCTGGGCTGAAAAAGCTAGGGTGTGGGCTGCAAAACATCTGATGTCCCCGTGGCTGGGTTCGCCCTATATTGGTGGGGTGTATCTTGGCCGAAGGGATGCTATTAGATGAGCCCAGACTTTTTGATAGCTTCTGTATATAATGTATTATCTGCAATTTATTTGTTTTAAAAGTGTTATTTAAATATAATCTGGACATACTATGCTGCTATCAATAAACCTATAATTTATTTATGTAACAACGTTCAGTAAGAAAAAAGAAAGTTAAAACATATAAAATTGTGAAACATTAAAAAAGGAACTGAGCAGCGTAAAAGTTTGTTTTAATTTTCATTTTTTTTTGCGATATTTCTACGGGTACTTCTTTCTAATGTACCACCAAATAATTTATTTATTTAATTAATGACATAAAAGTGTCTTTATATACAAATGAACATGTGACAGGTTATACAAGTACTTAAAATTATTGACAAATAATACAACTTTATCTTAAATTAACATGTGTACTTTTCTTTTCGAAAAAAGTTAGGTTAACTTTTGAAATATGAATCAATAATGAAAGTTTTTCATCAAATATAATTCTTAAGTCCATTATTTTTTAAACTTACAACTTACCACAACCACTCAAGTCAATTTTATGACAATATAACTATTTTTTATTATTTTTTATGAAGTTTTTTATTAACGACGTAAGATCGCGTCACAATGATAATATAAAATGCGTCACAATGATAATATAAAGCTTGGTTCGTGTCTATAATAAATATATTTACGAAAAAAAAACCTGTATTATTTATAAAATTTATAAAATATGTATTATATATAAAATTTATTATTTAATATTAAAGATAAAATTATTTTATATTTTATGTATATAGACTTATTTGAATAAAAATATTCATCACGAAATGTCAAAATAGAATAACTGTCAAAATGTTTGTCAAAATAACTGTCAAAAGGTCAACTGTCAAAATGTTTAGTTGATAAAATTTATTATTTATGAAATATGTATTAGTTATAAAATTTATGATTTAATATTAAACATAAAATTATTTTATATTTATATTATGTATATAGACTTTATAAATATTAATTACGAAACGTCAAATAGAATATGGTCAACTGTCAAAATGAGATTCGTCTTGTCTCCGACAGGTTCGCATAGATATTTCTTTTTGATTTAAAAAAAAAATTATATACACTGATATATATATATATATATAAATAAAAATCAAAAAACATTTTTGTTGACGAATATTAACTTTACTCAAAATTTCAAAGCGATCGGTAGAGAACTTCCGGAGATTAGCTACCAATAATTAACGAACATTTACATTTTTATTTATATAGATAATACGAGTACCTATTTCATCCATTCTTAGAATAACCGTTGGGTAGTCCGATGTGATCATTGTAACACGTTTTTTTTTAATAATGTCAATGCAATGCAATGCAATGCAAATAATAAGAAAGCACGATCAGTTAGTTTCATTCTAATTATTTTTGTTTGTTCGTTCGTCACACACGCGCCATTGATTCGACTCAAATATAAAACGATGTTTTTTTTAGATGACGATGTCATACATTTGAGATGACGATGTCATGAACACTAGCGGTGTAATGAACATTGACGTTAAAATGAACACTTGCGGTATCATAGACCCTATCGATATAATGAATATTGGCAGTATCACAGATGCTGGCGGTATCACGAACACTGCCAGTATCATGGACACTGCGGTATCAAGGACACTGGCGAAATAATACGAGTATAACTTGTTCAAGATAAAAGTGCTTCGAAAAAAAATAGGTTCTGAAGATGAATGAAATATTTGATATGTTGTAATGTACGAGTATGGAGGTATTCGTCCGTGCAGTTGTAATGTACGAGTATGGAGGTATTCGTCCGTGCAGTTGTAATGTACGAGTATGGAGGTATTCGTCCGTGCAGTTGTAATGTACGAGTATGGAGGTATTCGTCCGTGCAGTTGTAATGTACCAGTATGGAGGTATTCGTCCAAGCAGTTGTAATGTACGAGTATGGAGGTATTCGTCCGTGCAGTTGACCTTAAGCGTCTCGAACTGCGAGAACTGAAACGATGACTGGAACTGAGTACAAAGGAATCCCAATAAAACGCCATTTATTGGCATCAAAATGGTTTTTAGTAAACAGTCAATGTTTTCTTTCTTTTTGATGGACGGTCACTATTGCCTAGTTGCTAAACTGGATGTACTCCAAACGGAGGTATCCGCTTCGACTCCGATGGTACCCAAAAACATTGTTACTTTTAGGCATTAAAATCATTCTGGTTGGTTAGAATTAATTGCTAAACAACAATTAACCTGTCTATTTATTTTATTTTACAACGGAAATGTAATAACGTAAATTCATTTTATAATAAAACAAAATGTCGATTTATCCATCACCAGATAGTAATGGGTCTGTTTTCATAACCGTCATACAGTATAAACACCCGCTTAATAAGAATCTCTTTGAATCACGCGAGTTAAAACGTTTTTGTATGAGTTAAGTACTAAAGCAATCACTTCTTGGCATTATTCACTGCTAAAACCACAAAATGTTTGCTTATACAATCAATTCTTGAATGCGCGTTAATTAAATATAAATCAGAAAACAAAATAAACGATGGTTTCATGTAGGTAATTAATTATACATACATACCATCACGCCATTCCCTCGGGAAGTAGGCAGAAAAGATAGAACGCTATACTTTCCTATCTCGACACATCCTTAACATCTTTCCACAACACGCCTCATGCAACTACGATTTCCCTGAATATTTACATTTTCTTCTTTCAAAATATTATTCATCTGATCCGACCACATTTTCCCGTTAGCCTTTCTCTACCATCCCTTCCATTCATTTACACTAAATATTTGTTTTATAAGTTTCTTAATTCGTCCAAACCATCTCAGAGGGCTCTTTTTCATCTTACTCGACACATCAACCTCAAGTTCACATTCATTCCTAATAACTTCATTCCATATTCTGTTATACATTGTCACCCCGAGTATTCTTCTCATTGCTAACATTTCTTCTCCATTTATTCGGCACCTTTCATTATTTTTCCACGTCAACGTCACACTTCCAAACATCGTACCCGAAACTAATTGGAAGGTCCTGTTTTTCTCTTTTCATCGATATGTATATAAATATTATTATTTCAAATAGTCGTACTATCATTTGCAGCACTATACCTCCCACCGGAGGTGATCATGTCCTTCCCTTTCCCCCACTTTCTCCGGGTCACATTTTTCATGGTGACGCTTCTGGACCTACTCTTCTTAAGTGTTCTTGGGTCGTACACTAAAAGATTCTCCTTTTCCGTCTATGAGTATCACGATTTTTCTCCTCTAGCATTTTTTTATCGTTCTATGTCTCTTCTATAGCATTTCTCTTTAATCGTTCTATGTCTCTCTTCTAGAATTTCTCTTTAATCGTTCTATGTCTCTCTTCTAGCATTTCTCTTCAATTGTTCTATGTCTCTCCTCTGGCATTTCTCTTTGATCGTTCTATGTCTCTCTTCTAGCATTTTTCTTTATACGTACTATGTCTCTCCTCTACCATTTCTCTTTTATCGTTCTATGTCTCTCCTCTACCATTTCTCTTTTATCGTTCTATGTCTCTCCTCTAGCATTTCTCTTTAATCGTTCTATGTCTCTCTTCTAGCATTTCTCTTTAATCGTTCTATGTCTCTCTTCTAGCATTTCTCTCCACTCGTCCTATGTCTCTCCTCTAGCATTTCTCTTTATACGTTCTATGTCTCTCCTCTAGCATTTCTCTTTTGTCGTTCTATGTCTCTCTTCTAGCATTTCTCTTTTATCGTTCTATGTATCTCCTCTAGCATTTCTCTCTTGTCGTTCAGACACTCCATTATTTCGCTACTGGCTCAGTCTATCCTCAATCGCAGTCCTGACTCTCATTACCATATTTCCATTCCAATCGGTAAACAAACTGTTGATGATTCAACTTTTATTCTCGGAACTACGAGTATCTCGGCTTAATATTCAATATACATTTTTCATTTTCATCAGAAAACAACTGTTAAATCGAATAAAAATATTAGAAATAATCGAGGATAAACTTTCGTAATAATTTTAACGGTGATAATTTACAATTTCCTTTTTGATTTATTCTCTGTCATTTCATAAATAAAATTCGTTTTAACCAGGCATACATTCATAAATCACTATTTCATTTTGTAATCAGTAGGTCATCATACTTTAGCGGATGTCCTAGTAGGACGTGCTGATGATTATGATTGTTGTTTGGTATTTAAAGAAAATACCTCGATTAGCAATGCGGAAAGTGAGAGTGAATGAATAGTAAACAGCGATGAATGGTCAAATGATTAATAATAAGTGATTCTTTATTTATCGATAAGTAGGTATATATACATTTCAGAACGGGGCGCGTGAGTGCGCCCGCAATATATTTTTATCTCACTCCTGTGCGTGTAGATATGGTTGCAGACGTTGCGAATAATATTGTGGGTAGATAATTTGTTGGCCCAAACGGCGCGATGCGTTCTCTTTCTACTGTGGAATGTATCGTAAATAGTATTTGCGGGTAAACAATATTAATGTTCTGGTATGCGACCTTTGGACATGTCCGAAGGTCGGTTCGTCGGTCGTTGACCGTGCGTGTTGACAATATTCAGGGACGACGGTAGTCCCTACAATACCATCAAGCCATTTTGACCGTCGAGGTAGTCAGAGAGGACAGAGCGCCAGACTTTCCTATCTCGACACACATCCACGTCCATAAATCTTCTCATACGACCTTTACGATTTCTCAGACTTTCTACGTTTACATCTTTCAGCATATCATACACTTAGTCCAATGCGACTCTCACTTGGTCAGTCCAACGCATTGGGATTCTTCCACTTATACTATACACCGTACTTCCACGCCTCCAGTAACCACAAACCTATCCAAACTGTCTCCTTGGTCACGAGCAATGTGTCCGAAAAATCGTAGAACTCGTTGAAAATATATTGTCGATAATCTGTCGGAGATTTTCAGTTCTTCGAGAATTGAGGCGTGAGTTCTCCCTTGCTGTCCGTGGGATTTGTGACATTATTCTCTTGAACCACATTTCAAATAAGTACACCTATTCTACGTCTATAGGGCGTTAGAAAGCACTCGTCAACGTATTTAAGTGACTTTGAATATATGTGTATGTATGTGTATATATGTGTGTATTATATGTATGTGTGTATGTGCATATACATATTTTGTTTACATCTTTACAATTTTTATATATTATATATAGTTAAGGCATTGTGGAGGTTTAAAGACATTATAATTTATTTTATCAAACACTGTTTATTCCACTTTTTGTAACGGTATAAACCCAGTTACTGTAACGAGTTATACCGTTACAGTAACTGTATAAGCCCAGTGACTGTCACGGGTTATACCGTTACAGTAACGGTATAAGCCCAGTTACTGTAACGGGTTATACCGTTACAGGAACTGTATAAGCCCAGTTACTGTAACGGGTTATACCGTTACAGTAACGGTATAAGCCCAGTTACTGTTACGGGTTATACCGTTACAGTAACGGTATAAGCCCAGTTACTGTAACGGGTTATACCGTTACAGTAACGGTATGAGCCCAGTTACTGTAACGGGTTATACCGTTACAAAAAAGTGGAATAAGCAGTGTTTGATAAAACAAATTACAATTTACAATTTTTGTATTTTTTAATGTAATTGGACTAAGTCTGTATTGAGAAAATAAATAAATAAATCGAATGAATGATATTCTACGAGATGAAAAGATAGATACATCGTAGAAGTTGTATGAATATACATACTATATAGAAGATGTTAAGGATGTTTGTCGTGATAGAAAAGATGCGCGCTCTGTCCTCTATGCTTATCCCGACAGAGAAATGGCGTGATGGTATGAATGTATGTGTGTATTAAAGATGAATGACACATGTGTTTATAACGAGTCCAGTTAATGTACTCCGCAAAAAATGACCTTTGAGTGAATCACGCCGGTGTAAGATTTGAAAACATCCAAATTTGCATTAAAACAGAGGCATTACCCTCAGCATTTCTCAATATGTAACCGCGGGTTTTCTCGCTTTTTTTAATCTTCTGGGACAAAGAAACTTTTCAGAGTTCAAAATCACGAATGTTTATTTACTTCTCAACGGTGCAATGTATAGTACATTACATTATTTATTTCTCAACGGTACAATGCACATTACAATATTTATTTCTCAACGGTACAATGTTCATTACAATATTTATTTCTCAACGGTACAATGTACATTTATTTCTCAACGGTGCAATGTTAATTACAATATTTATTTTTCAACGGTACAATATACATTACAATATTTATTTCTCAACGGTACAATGTACATTACAATATTTATTTCTCAACGCTACAATGTACATTACAATATTTATTTCTCAACGGTACAATGTACATTACAATATTTATTTCTCAACGGTACAATGTACATTACAATATTTATTTCTCAACTATATAATGTACATTACATTATTCATTTCTCAACGGTACAATGTACATTACAATATTTATTTCTCAACGCTACAATGTACATTACATTATTTATTTCTCAACGGTACAATGTAAATTACAATATTTATTTCTCAACGGTACAATGTACATTACAATATTTATTTTTCAACGGTACAATGTACATTACAATATTTATTTCTCAACGCTACAATGTACATTACATTATTTATTTCTCAACGGTACAATGTACATTACAATATTTATTTCTCAACGGTACAATGTTCATTACAATATTTATTTCTCAACGGTACAATGTACATTACAATATTTATTTCTCAATGGTACAATGTACATTACAATATTTATTTCTCAACGGTACAATGTGCATTACAATATTTATTTCTCAACGGTACAATGTACATTACAATATTTTTTAAATACAAGTAGTGAGGGTTTCACTCCTTATAAAGAAAAATAACCCGATAGTAAAAAAAATATTAACAATAAAACCAAGTAAAAAATACATTTACACAAAAAAACACACGTTTACAAGTGCTCAAATAACACACACGTTTACAAGTACACAAATAACACACACGTTTACAAGTGCTCAAATAACACACACGTTTACAAGTGCTCAAATAACACACACGTTTACAAGTGCACAAATAACACACACGTTTACAAGTGCACAAATAACACACACGTTTACAAGTGCACAAGACAAAATGTTGTCAAAAATACTATATACAAATGTAACATTATACATACTCGTAGATACATACCATCACGCCATTTCCCTGTAAGAGCGTTATGTCAGAAGTCTGGAGTAGATGCTGAAGATGGAAAAAAAATCTCCAACATTTTATTCAAATGACTTGTACAATGCAATATTTCACATTAGTACATTTACGGGACGGAACGTCATAATGACCTCGTTTCTCCCTGCTGCAAATGAATGTACCTAAGGAATTTGGGCCTTGTAGACCCTTAATATATAATATAATACTTTTGATAAAAGATATATCTTCATATCTTTCCAATTGAAAGTGTAGGAATGAAGGGTAAATGAGGTCAGATAACATATATTACATTTCGGATAAATACACTGAAACAACTTTTCTCGCGCTTCACTTATCTACAGGGACTAGGAGCTATCCGAGAACACTTATCTACAGGGACTAGGAGCTATCCGAGAACACTTATCTACAGGGACTAGGAGCTGTCCGAGAACACTTATCTACAGGGACTAGGAGCTATCCGAGAACACTTATCTACAGGGACTAGGAGCTATCCGAGAACACTTATCTACAAGGACTAGGAGCTATCCGAGAACACTTATCTACAGGGATTAGAAGCTATCCGAAAACACTTATCTACGGGGATTGGGAGCTATCCGAGAACACTTATCTACAGGGACTAGGAGCTATCCGAGAACACTTATCTACAAGGACTAGGGGCTATCCGAGAACACTTATCTACAGGGACTAGGAGCTATCCGAGAACACTTATCTACAAGGACTAGGAGCTATCCGAGAACACTTATCTACAGGGATTAGAAGCTTTCCGAAAACACTTATCTACGGGGATTGGGAGCTATCCGAGAACACTTATCTACAGGGACTAGGAGCTATCCGAGAACACTTATCTACAGGGATTAGAAGCTATCCGAAAACACTTATCTACGGGGATTGGGAGCTATCCGAGAACACTTATCTACAGGGACTAGGAGCTATCCGAGAACACTTATCTACAAGGACTAGGAGCTATCCGAGAACACTTATCTACAGGGACTAGGAGCTATCCGAGAACACTTATCTACAAGGACTAGGAGCTATCCGAGAACACTTCTCTACAGGGATTAGAAGCTATCCGAAAACACTTATCTACGGGGATTGGGAGCTATCTGAGAACACTTATCTACAGGGACTAGGAGCTATCGGAGAACACTTATCTACAGGGACTAGGAGCTGTCCGAGAACACTTATCTACAGGGACTAGGAGCTATCCGAGAACACTTATCTACAGGGACTAGGAGCTATCCGAGAACACTTATCTACAAGGACTAGGAGCTATCCGAGAACACTTATCTACAGGGATTAGAAGCTATCCGAAAACACTTATCTACGGGGATTGGGAGCTATCCGAGAACACTAATCTACAGGGACTAGGAGCTATCGGAGAACACTTATCTACAGGGACTAGGAGCTGTCCGAGAACACTTATCTACAGGGACTAGGAGCTATCCGAGAACACTTATCTACAAGGACTAGGAGCTATCCGAGAAAACTTATCTACAGGGATTAGAAGCTTTCCGAAAACACTTATCTACGGGGATTGAAAGCTATCCGAGAACACTTATCTACAGGGACTAGGAGCTATCCGAGAACACTTATCTACAAGGGACTAGGAGCTATCCGAGAACACTTATCTACAGGGATTAGAAGCTATCCGAAAACACTTATCAACGGGGATTAGGAGCTATCCGAGAACACTTATCTACAGGGACTAGGAGTTAAATACGACATGTTTTTTTTTTAATTTTGCAACATTTCTTCCCCTGTGAATATTGGCTAAGGCTTATATATTTCGAACAGCTGGTTTCAATAGAACAACCGTTAGGGTCGTGAACCATCCGTCTAACATGTTTATAAACCATCAGACCTAAATAGAACAACCGTTAGGGTCGTGAACCATCCGTGTAACATGTTTATAAACCATCAGACCTAAATAGAACAACCGTTAGGGTCGTGAACCATCCGTGTAACATGTTTATAAACCATCAGACCTAAATACAACAACCATTAGGGTCGTTAACCATCCGTCTGACATGTTTATAAACCATCAGACCTAAATAGAAGAACCGTTAGGGTCGTGAACCATCCGTGTTACATGTTTATAAACCATCAGACCTAAATAGAACAACCGTTAGGGTCGTGAACCATCCGTCTAACATGTTTATAAACCATCAGACCTAAATAGAAGAACCGTTAGGGTCGTGAACCATCCGTGTAACATGTTTATAAACCATCAGACCTAAATAGAACAACCGTTAGGGTCGTGAACCATCCGTGTTATATGTTTATAAACCACCAGAATTAAACAAATGTAACACCTGTGTAGGTCTTCCTCTAGTTTACCTTCAATACTGGTCCGAAGAAAAGGATTAAGAGCTAAATAAACGTTGTAGAAAAACTCTTTATTTCAATTCAGTAATATAACATGATGCAGTACCCGGCGGTAAGTAATATACATCGGGCTTAAGAAAGAGACTGTCGGCCATAATAGGCTAACTTCGGCTTTGTAGAGCGTCGTCTCTGTCGCTTGACAACGACTGACAAATCGCGACGGAACACGTGTATGAATGACAGAGACCACGCTCTACAAAGCCGAAGTTAGCCGTTTATGGCCGACAGACTCTTTCTTAAGCCCGATGTATATTACTTACCGCCGGGTACTGCATCATGTTATATTACTGAATTGAAATAAAGAGTTTTTCTACAACGTTTATTTAGCTCTTAATCCTTTACTTCGGACCAGTATTTAAGGTAAACTAGAGGAAGACCTACACAGGTGTTACATTTGTTTGAGTCTGATGGTTTATAAACATGTAACACGGATGGTTCACGACCCTAACGGTTGCTCTATTTAGGTCTGATGGTCCCGGTGTGTATTACGTACCGCCGGGTACTGTGCATTGCTGATTTTTCTTTCCTCTTTATTGTCCCTTTCTTTTTCCTTTGATTGATAATATCTCACCCTAATTTTTACCATGTACGAATATATTGTTTATGGATTTAGTAAAGATTAATAATAATTTGAATTTTTGCGACCGTGTGATTACTTATCTCTTTAGTATTTTAAATATGTTCATTTTAAGATAAAAATGATACGAATAAAACGATTTGTTGTGCAAAATAAGTCTTTATCCAAAAGATCACACTTTATGACCTAAAAGGTCGCACTTTCACCACCCTCGGCCTAGTTATTCTAAGAATGAAAGAGTGCATACAGGGGAGTTACAGACTTGCCACTTCACTGTGACATTTATTTTTTTTACTTTTGTCTGGTAGGTTGAAAGAAATTGCCACCGGACAATAAATAAGATTGTTTTGCAATAAAGCAAAACGATCAATATGCATATACGAGGCATATCCAGAAACTAAGTGTACTGAATTTTTGTAGGTTACAATTTTTTTTATTTAAACAAAAAAATTATTTGGTTACCGTAGTACATATGTAAGCTATTTTTCGACATAGTCGCCATTCCTCTCAATGCAGGTGGTGAAGCGGGGTATCAACTTTTTGATGCCTTCCTCGAAGTAGTTTCCCGCCAACCCCTCCGTCCACTTCTCCACCTCCTCCTTTACCTCCTCGTTGATTTAAAACCTTTTTCCACCCATGTGCAGCTTCAGGGAGGTAAAGAGATAGTAATCTGAAGGTGCTAGGTCAGGGGAATGCGCGGGATGGTTCAGGACATCCCATTTAAACGAGGCGAGCAGTTCCTTCGTGGCGTTGGCCGTGTGTGGTCTGGCATTGTCGTGCAGCAGGCAGACTCCCTTTGTCAGCATGCCTCTCCTCTTGTTCTAAATCGCCCTCCGCAATTTTTATAGGGTCTCACAGTATCTTGCAGAATTGATGGTCTCCCCTTGAGGCATATATTCAATTAAAATTATGCCTTGACAGTCCCAAAACACGGATGCCATGATTTTCTTGGCTGAAATTGTGGTTTTGAACTTTTTGGCGGAGGGCGAAGAGGTGTGACGCCACTGTTGAGACTGCCTTTTGGTTTCAGGCGTGTAGTGTGCAACCCAAGTTTCATCTCCAGTAACGATGGAGTGGAGAAATTCATCTCCATGGAGTTTGCAGCGCCTCAAAAACTCATGCCTTTTTACAAAATTTCGCACTTGGCGGGAGATCGGTTTGACATTTTTCACGAAACGTGTTGTCGCGTCGACACTTCTCAACGTACTGACTTCGAACCGGTCTCGTTGCGGAGGGGAAGGGTCAGGCTACACGGAAGTGTAGCCAACATGTCGAAAATAAAATCCATCCGGTCGTGAGAGCCTCAGTACACTTACTTTCTGGATACGCCTCGTACATACAATACTTAATTTTCCACTTTGTCAAAATCTCAGCCAGGTTACATCATTAGAGAATATTCTGGTTTGAGAGATGCGGCCAAGTGACTCACACTACGAGCGAAGCAGTTAACTAATGAATATTTCACGTTTCGTTTATGTTTTAGTGCTTATGTTATTGTATCTGACAACACAATGGATGTTCACACTCCACTCTCCACCTGGTATCGGCCGAGCCAAATCCGAAATACTCGTATCTCACGTAGACCGCTCGCTATTCATGACTCTGACCATCTTACCTTTATATAAAAAGCCGGTGTTATTTGTTTTCAACTTAAAATGTTTAAACTATGCAAACATATTGACAGTGCCATAAAATAATATAAGTAATTATATTCCAGTTCAGGGGGGAGGAACTTTTCATGTTAGAAGGCCGCATTAAGTTAGCTGTAACCTAATAAAATTCATATACTCGTATTATTTATAGTTAAGGGGTTATTATACTCTAGAGGCGTGAATTTTGGGCGTTTTTTTCTCAGATTAAATTTAAAAAAAAAAACTAAAAATATTTTTCGTGTAGGTACATTATTTTTACAATTTGTTTATTGATGATTTGTAAATATACAAATTTTTTTTATCAGCTGTTATATCTTGTAAAAAAAAAGGATGAGTTGGTCGACATGATTGAAACCCTTTCGTAAATCCTAAACAAAAATCATACTCAGTTTTTAATAAGAAATAATGTCTTTATAGTTGGTGTCAAAGAGAAAAAAAATCGTAAAATGACGGCTGTCCATAGTATTGTTTTACCTTTTTTAAGTTTTAAATTTTTTTTAAGAGTAAAAAATTTTTTTTTAATTTTTTAAAGTAGGGACGATATAAAAACATTTACTAAAGTTTCATACCAAATTTGAAGGTTTGGATAGAACTTGAGATTTTATGTCGACCAGGTCGAAAATAGTAGTTTCCAGAAAAACACGTTTAAAGTTTTGAGATTATTGGCTGATTCATATTCCTGTGCGGCGTAATTCCTGCTTGATTATAGCTATAACTTTGTAAATATTGAGAATTTTTAAATTTTCTTTTGAGAACACAATCTTAAAGGTCTAAACTTTAAGAATATGCAAAAAACAAAAAAAATGTTTTTTCTTCAAATTTCTCGCGTAGAATAAATACCTCCTTAAGGAATTGACATTGTGGAGGTTTAAAGACATTGTAATTTGTTTTTATTAACACTGTTTATTCCACTTTTTATAACGGTATAGCCCTACCGGTTTCAAGGCTTTCACCTGATCATCAGGGGAGCACAAACAAGACCTTGTTTGTGCTCCCCTGATGATGAGGTAAAAGTCTTGAAACCGGCAGGGTTATACCATTATAAAAAGTGGAATAAACAGTGTTTGATAAAAACCAATAACAAAATAATAAGATTCAATTAGATGCCCTACAATATATACATTATTTTGTAAAAATCTTACTGATGTGTACTGATTTAAAAAAATGTGATATAATTGGGTTTAGGACCAATAAATACATAAAAAAATTTAATTGCCTCCGTTTCGGCGATTTATTTTCGTGATAATTTATTTTGACCTAACAAAAATGAGGGGGTAATATTAAAAAAAGAACGTCAACCCAATCAGAATTTTGCCAAATCGCAAAAAACTATTTGCATTAAAAATATATGACATAATAATTCATTGTAAAAATATTTGAAATCCTTAAAATCGCTTAAGATGACTTGATTTGTTGTTTAAAATCGAATCATAATAATTAAAATACTTTATTCTAGTTTAAAATATGGGCATGATCCTTTTTGTGTGAACAATTCTACTTCAATCTTTTTTTATTGAACAGTTCTGGGAGATGATGTTTTTGGTTCGATTTCAAAAATATTTTACAAAAAATAATAAAAAATAATAAAGTAATTTATTTTTATTTTAATAAAATAAAATAAGTAAAGTGTTCTAAAATAAGAAGAAATATTACTATAAAACTATAAATATATGTAGGTAGATAAAGCTGTATAATGACATTACACTGCACGTACGATTTAAAACTGACAGTTGCTAGTGAACTGGTATGAAGTTAGACACAATCGGAAAGCTATGATTGGTCAATTCGGACATGATCTTTTTTGATTGGTTTAAAGCCTGGACACGATTCTTTTTGAGAAAGTACTGGTTTTTTATTATGATTTTAAAATGATTTATGTGATTTTATCATTAAAATGAAAATGTTAAACGGTTCCGTACCATCGATAAGAAAATATCTGCTTTATCAACTCATTTTTTGTATCCGATGGACTTGATCTTTTTTATTAATGTTATCTCCTCAAATGTATAATATAATGGAAAAAATTTCATTAAATCTTCTTTCACTCTTTGGTATTTTAAATATGTTCATTTTACGATAAAAATAAATAAAACCGAACAAAAACATGTCAACAAAAATAAAACGATTTGTTATAACAAATTTGGATTTATTCAAATGGCCACACTTAATAACCTACAAGGCCGCAGGTTCCTCCACCCCTGATCTATTTAAATGGCCACACTTAATAACCTACAAGGCCGCAAGTTCCTCCACCCCTGGTTTATTTAAATGGCCACACTTAATAACCTACAAGGCCGCAGGTTCTTCCACCCCTGGTCTATTCAAATGGCCACACTTAATAACCTACAAGGCCGCAGGTTCCCCCACCCCTGGTCTATTCAAATGGCCACACTTAATAACCTACAAGGCCGCAGGTTCCCCCACCCCTGGTCTATTCAAATGGCCACACTTAATAACCTACAAGGCCGCAGGTTCCCCCACCCCTGGTCTATTCAAATGGCCACACTTAATAACCTACAAGGCCGCAGGTTCCCCCACCCTGGCCTATTTATTATTCTAAGAATAAAATGAGTGCATACAGCGGAGTAACAGACGTGCCACTTCGCTAAAACAATAACAATAAAAGCTTAGGCAAAGATGCTGGATGCTGGATGTGGAATTAAATATTGAAGTGCGTGGCCGAGAGAAAATATTGTCTTTGCCCCCAATAATTGAGCAATAGGGTTTTAAATCTCCGGAGTAAGCACAAATCTCGCGGTTCGTAATAACTTTCGTGCGCTACTCGGCGGCTGATGCAAGTTTTTTATTTTTTTATTTTACACGACCTCTTATTTTGTTGGGACCTAATGGTCATAAGGAATCGAATCCGAAGCCTCCGGATGAATATCAAACGCCTTACTAGCTAGGCCACGGAAATCGTCTTTAGCAATCAGGATATCTCGAAAGGCACCACACTACCACGCACACTAGGTGAAACAATTGGAGTTTATTTTTTTTCAACATTTTTGCTTTATGCATATTTTTTTTAATAATATATATGACCGAAGTCATAGGTATCATTATACCCTCGAACTCTAGGCGAAAAAAGTGCATGTGTCGTTCGAGGGGAGTAGCACAGCGCGAGGTTTGAACCGACGACCTTCCGGACGGAAGTCCAGTGCGTTACCGCGAGGCTATGAACCTCACTATTGTCATTATTGTTTTTCCTTGCCAGTTTTGGCAAGCGTCCAAAAAAAGGTTTACTACTCCTGTTTTTAAGCAACTAATTAAAACATAATATTTTGTATAAAAGTTTGACCTAACCCTGACAGAGTTGTCACTTCGCCAAGATATTCTTTGCAAAAGGTCTTCGTATAATTGGAAAATAGTCATAAATACTGAAAAATTCCGCGGCCTGCTGTTCAGCTACATTAGCGAGGCGAGGCCCCAAGGCCCCAAGGCCCCAAGGCCCCAAGGCCCCACGGCCCTCAAGAACTTTCCTCGCTGAATTCTTGAACCATCTCCAAACATCTACTTACTTTCCTAAAACATTGGCTTTCTCTAATGGATGTAATTAAGCAAAAAGAGCTGAACCCACAAAACCAAATTAATTCAAAATCCTATCACACCCAAAAAAACACCTTTATAATATGTGTACGCTATTATAACATAACGACGCGACGGTATCCCTCCAAATCGCGCAACTCGTTTTAGCTTAATTTAATGTTTTTTTTTTCTTTTGTAAAGTTAATCTAATCTTACAAATATAAATTGATTCCTTTATGCGTTTCCTTGTAAAAGGGCGCTTTAAACGAGTGTAATTTCAAATACGAGTACCGTTATATACTCGTATTATGGCGTTGCGTTAAACCTGTGGAGACTGGAATGGGGCAATGCCGCATTTATAATATAAATACATTTTAATTTGTTTAATAAAACACTGTTTTTTTTCCAATTACGATAATGTGGTAAATTTTCTATCGATTCCAAGGTTTTATCCTCATCGGGGGAGCATAAACAGCATCAACTGAGAGGGTTTCATCAAACAAATTACAATTATTTATACAAGGTTTCAAATTAAACTTTGTGAAGGTCCATATTAAAATATTTTACGATAAATCGCTTTATTATCCGTCAATTAATTACATTAATCCTCGCTACCATCATTCCGCTATCAACACCACCGTCTGAAATAAGCCTCAGTATAGAAGACAGAAACAATTGTAACGGAGATTAATTTAATTAGGGTAATAACAAAGTTATTTATTGTTAAATATTCTAAATTACAATAACTTCAAGTGATGGAGAAGTATATATACGTGTATAGTATAAATATCAACTGTAATACTTTGGTTAAACGAATTAGATAGTTAAATTAGTTATTAAATGTAGTTAACTGACACCTACACACCCTGGTTAAATAAATCGCTCGGCACAATGGAAGGAACCTGCAGACTCCGAAGAAGGTAATGGCAACTTGTCCAAACAGAGTAAGTCAGTCAGCCACGAGCCGGGGGAGCGTGGTGTGAACAACCTCTCGATCGTCTTCTTAAGGTGTAGTATGTCCTGCATCCGGCATGATGGCTGATTACTTTTCCTTGATCCCGTCCACACTTGTTCACACAGTATCTGTATTAAAATTGTAACGAATGCTTAGATTTAGACACATACGTGTATATACGAGGCATATCCAGAAAGTAAGTGTACTGAATTTTTGTAGCTTACAATTTTTTTTATTTAAACAAAAAAATTACGTGGTTACCGTAGTACATATGTAAGCTATTTTTCGACATAGTCGCCATTCCTCTCAATGCAGGTGGTGAAGCGGGGTATCAACTTTTTTATGCCTTCCTCGAAGTAGTTTCCCGCCAACCCCTCCGTCCACTTCTCCACCTCCTCCTTTACCTCCTCGTCGGTTGAAAACCTTTTTCCACCCATGTGCAGCTTCAGGGAGGTAAAGAGATAGTAATCTGAAGGTGCTAGGTCAGGGGAATGCGCGGATGGTTCAGGACATCCCATTTAAACGAGGCGAGCAGTTCCTTCGTGGCGTTGGCCGTGTGTGGTCTGGCATTGTCGTGCAGCAGGCAGACTCCCTTTGTCAGCATGCCTCTCCTTTTGTTCTGAATCGCCCTCCGCAATTTTTTTAGGGTCTCACAGTATCTTGCAGAGTTGATGGTCTCCCCTTGAGGCATATATTCAATTAAAATTATGCCTTGACAGTCCCAAAACACGGATGCCATTATTTTCTTGGCTGAAATTGTGGTTTTGAACTTTTTGGCGGTGGGTGAAGAGGTGTGACGTAACCGTTTTTAAACTCGCGACACCACTTGTACACACTCGTACGATTCATAGCTTTATCCCCATATGCAGTTTTCACCTCATTATAAACCTCAACCGGAGGTTTTCCCTTCGAAACGAGATAACGGATGACGCCGCGTATTTTGCACTTGGCGGGAGATTGGATTAACATTTTTCACGAAACGTGTTGTCTCGTCGACACTTCTCAACGTACTGACCTCGAACCGGTCTCGTTGCGGAGGGGAAGGGTCAGGCTACACGGAAGTGTAGCCAACATGTCGAAAATAAAATCCATCCGGTCGTGAGAGCTTCAGTACACTTACTTTCTGGATACGCATAGTACAATGCCGCATTTATAATATAATATACTCGTATAGAGAGTGCCCTTAGGCAACTTGCAAATTCTGAACGTGAATCATTTAAGATGACTTACTTTCATTACATTTAGGAATTCAGTTACTGTGACTAACTATGGTACACGTATGTGTGCCAGTGTAGGCGGGGTGTTTGGAAAGTATGGTGGCATATAAGAATTAATCGATTGTTCAATGAAACTGTTTGCTTTAAGTAGTATATACTTCATACCAGAAGGTATTGGACTGATTGAATGCTAGAAATAGACGCCAAATTCACATACTGTCTCTATTGTATAATATCCTTAACTGTCCTGCCGCTCCCTCTTATCTCGCCGAAAATTTTCAGCATCTTTCCAATCATGGATTAGCGCTACGCTCAAACAGAGATTGTTTATTGGCCGTTCCAGTTCACCGTTCCTCCTTTTTTACATCGTCCTTTACTGTCCATGCAGTGAGACTCTGGAATTAGTTACAAGCCAATATAACTCCGTTCTTGGCATGCTTTAAGAAGCGACTAAAAAACTCTTAATTTCCAGTCAGTAATATAACGTGTTTCACTCCCGATTTTTCTTTTCATTTCCTCTCCACCATCCCTTCCTTTCCTTTTGATTGATGATATCTCACTTTATATGAAAAATAAATGTTCAGGTGATTGTCCGTCTTTGTGGGATTCGTGGACATATGCTCACGTATGAGTTTATGAATTTCGTGGGGATGGATAGTCATTTGAATGATTTATGCGACCATATATGTAACTTGCTTTATTTACTTTTGTCTGGTTGGTTGGAAGAGATTGCCGCCTGACAATAAACCCGCCAGATTGTATTTGCAATAAAAGTGTTAAATAAATAAATGTATATGCGACTAGATTCAATGTATATTATATATACATATTATTATTATTACTGTGTTCATTTTATACAGTACAACCTGATAGGCTTATTGCCATATGTCCATTTCTTCCAACCAACCAGAAATATATAAAAGAAGCCTTAAGTGAAAACTAGTATGGAATCATTTTTAAAAAAGAACTGGGTTCCAACGGGAATCGAACCCGCAACCTCTGGTTCAGAAGTTAGTTATCTTACCAACTAGCCCACGAAGGTTGTCATGCATAACTTCTAATGCATTCGAGTTGTTTAGTTCCAAAGACTGATAACTTATTTTTTAACTTTTTCAAGAAAAACACGGAGTAATAAATTCTCTGTCATATTTGTCTCTTCGAAGAGAATGTCTCTTACAAATCGAAAGAAAATTAATAATCTAAACAGCCAATAAATATAAATGTTAGGTGTCATTCAACTCAACTATATTAAGACCAGTATGGTCAATTAACTAGACAATATCCACACAGTGTCCAAAGCATGGGCAACAGTAACTGTCAAATGGCTACTGAGGAACGTCTGAGTGGAAACCCTCCCTTGAGCAAGCCAGAGCCCGCTGTGGGTTGCAGAGACAAATTGGGGTAGATATTATTCTAAAATAATGTATCGGTATGTTCACTCGTTTAGTATATCTCTCGAGTTGGGAATGCAACCAAGTATCCAGTGGTAGCTATTATATAATAGTTGCCAGACATGAGGTCGCCACAGTTTAATTGCTTTTGGCTATGACAATTTTGATGTTTCATCACAATTATTTTTAAACTTTATATGACGAACAGTAATTCGTAAACACTAATAAACTTTTCGTTAACACATTCAAATTTCTTTATTAATCTGACATTACCGTTATTTGTAAACCTGAAGAGAATTTTATTAGATCGTTAATGCATGTAAATCGTTCTTTAAACGCGAAATTTATTCAATTTCGTTTGCTAAATTATTATATTCCTGTTCAATTTTTTATTTTAAATGCAGAGGAAATAAATGAAATCACAAATAGCGTGATGTGTAAGAAAAACGTAAATTGAATCAATAAAATAGATTTTGAAAAAAAGTTACGTTAGAAAATTATGTATGACAAGATGAAAGGAGAAAAATATAAAAGAGCATATACCACATTAGTTCGCAAGGACATATAAATACTACACTAATTCGCAAGGAGATATACCATAGTACTACATTAGTTCTCAAGGAAAGCGACATTATGAGTACTTCTTCTTCTTCTTCGTCGACGTGACCTCAATGCTGAGGAACGTTACACAATTTTTTGAGCAAATTTATGTGGTATTCTAGAGAAAAATAATACGGTAGTTTCTCATTGCCTTCCGCACTCCAGTAGATATTATAGGAATTGTATACATGTTGTGTATATTGTGAGCCCTACTGCTAAGGAGCAGTGTTTTGTGGTGTAGTACTAGGTCCCAGATAAAATGTGCATTTGTAAATGTTAAGTGTGAGCAGATGTGCTATAGAAATGTTTTGGTATTTACTTATGTAGATAGAAGTAAGAAGGACTTTAGGAAAGAGAATAGGGAAAACACAGAAGCAGATATACCTAACATACAGGGTATACAGACATCGTAAGACTTGCGACTTCGAATTGGTGGTCGTTCTGGTCAATGCACTACTGATAACGTGGAATCGCAAATATTATGAATAATTTGTTTTGGTATTTAAGCGCATTTTCTTCCAATGACTACTTTTAGTTCATTTTCTGTTTGTTACCGATTATGCACCATAAACTTCATCTTTAATGAATCCTCATAAAAAAAGTTCATTGGCGTTAGATCCGAAGAGCGGGGGGATGCTACATCTGCATCTAATCCATATGTTCGACAAATCTTCATATTTTCATCACATCACGATGGTAATAAGAAGATGGAGATACACCATTATGTTGGAAATAAAAGTCCCTAAATTTCTCATAAATATGATATTCGTCATGTATGTTTAAATGTTAAATATTTACAGTACCCGGCGGTAAGTAATACACATCGGGCTTAAGAAAGAGACATAATCGTCATTCATACACGTGTTCCGTCGCCATTTGTCAGTCCTTCCCGGACCGGACTGTTAGCGCATCGTGCGACAGAGACGACGCTCTACAAAGCCGAAGTTATCCGATTATGGCCGACAGTCTCTTTCTTAAACCCGATGTGTATTACGTACCGCTGGGTACTGTATTCTGGTGTCATATCATTCCACCATTTGAACCGTGGTTATGTCGGTACACTTACCGTTAGAAGCGTTTATCTCGGTACCAGTTCGAACGGAATTCAGTATTGTTTGTGCTCCCCTGATGATGAGGTGTGCACCTTGAAACCGGTAGGGTTATACCATTACAAAAAGTGGAATAAACAGTGTTTGATACAACAAATTACATTACAAATAATAATTTAAACAATATTTATATGGTCTCGTTTAGAGAGAAAATTCTCTTCAAGACTGCTCCGACTCGGAACTTGAATCCACTATATTGACAGATTAAAAATATTACAAAATAAATATATATATAAGTTGAGTGTAAGGATATAAAGGTAGTGGCTGCAGCCATTAAATTATGTTCTTCCACGTATTAGCATATGTTCAGGAAAACATATTTTGTAAGAAAACGAAGACGAACTACAAAGAAACCTTTGTAGGTCTTCCGATATATGATAATAATACATTTGGATTTAGGTGTAGTGTAGTGGTCAACTACTAATATAAATTTTATTAAGACTTCCCAAAAAGGATTGTTTTGAAGTGCTTCGAAAAAATGTACGCGCCACCCATATAAGTAGACTATTCCACGCCAAAGGGCCAGCAACGGCAAAAGCTCTATCACGATACCCCGCCATGTTGGATAGATTTGGAACAATCAATGTATTTGAAGAAGATAATTGACTTCTTCTCAGGTTCATAGCTCAGCTCAATTTGTAAATATTTATTTTCTAATATATTAATCCCGAGTTAGGGCGCCTTTGAGAAAGGTTTGCTCTCTTATTGGCGTTACCCTTTTATTATTATGACTCGTGATCCAAAACATTCCATCCCCTTTGCTCGAGATTTGCCCGGCTTGACTATCCAGACCCTTCGCTGACCGCCCCCTTATCCCTTGCAGAGTGCCCCAGCGCCGCAGCCTCTACAGCGCAAGAAGTCCCTGCCCGACGTGCAAGGACTGCCGCGCGCCACGGACGCCATGAGCCGCGAGGAGGTCTCCATGCTGGGCTCCGCGCGCCGCGAGGAGATCCGAAGGATGGCCGACGAATCCGAGAGGCTGAGAGCCAACCCACTGCTGTATCTTGTTTCCCCGCAAGTCAAGGTTGGTATTCATCAAACTCTTTTACTTCAATTTATCAAAGGTGCTTTAGTTTTATGGAACTCCACATTAGACTATTTAACAACAAATTACTTTGTTACCCGGCGGTAAGTAATACACATCGGGCTTAAGAAAGAGATTGTCGGACATAATCGGCTAACCTCGACTTTGTAGAGCGTCGTCTCTGTCATTCATACACATGTTCCGTCACGGTTTGTCAGTCGTTATCAAGCGTTCTAGGGTGTGGTCGCATCCACTTCAAAGTATATAGACGACAGAGACGACGCTCTACAAAGCCGAAGTTAGCCGATTATGGTCGATAGTCTCTTTCTTAAGTCCGATGTGTATTACTTACCGCCGGGTATTACTGTATTATATTAATCCCCGCTACACGTGTTTTACCTCCTATTCGGAGACGCTCTTTAGGCGGAATTACTCTCTCCGTCTGAAGCGGAATGGCTCTCTTCGAAGCTTCTTATTCTGCCTGATGAGAGTCTCGTGTTCGCTACACATACTATATGTATGCATGCGCACCCTGCACACATGCATAACTTTTGATTTTAAACAGTTTATGTACACAGCTCTCGCCTCACTCACATACATATACCACGTCATGCATGCCCTCCCTTTTCTCATACATTTCCCTCAATTAAAATTTCTCCAACTATTGTTATATAAATACTTACATATATTTAATTTAAATATACATATTAATATATAATTATTTTAAACAATTACCTTGTTATTATTACTACTCCTTTTTTTGTATCTCCATGTTAGTTTAAGATAAAGTTAAGTAATTTTGTCAATAATTTTTAAGTATTTGTGTTAACTTGTCTTGTTTATTTATTTATTTAATTAACGGTACAACAGTGTCTTTTATATACAAATGAACATATGACAAGTTATACAAGTACTTACTTAAAATTATTGACAAAATATACAAAACTTTGTCTTAAACTAACACGAAGATACAAAAAGCAGTAGTAATAATAAATTACAGTCATTGTTTTAAAATTATTTAATAATTATATGTATATTTAAGTTCAATATATGTTATGTATGTATATCACAAAATATTACCAAATTTTACCAAGTAGACTTACGTAATTGTCGAAGACTTGTTTTATAGTGGTAAAGAACTTAGATTTGTTTTTAGTGGAACAACGCTTACATAGAACAAGAATAATTGGATTTTTCGAGAATTTTATGGATAGATCTTGAGATATAGAAAACACACGGGCACACTTGTAGAACGAGATGCAAGTTGCTTTGCAGAATCGAAACCTTCCACGTGTCGATGCAGGGTTACTCAACTCCAGAGGCAAAGTATTGTCCTTAATGTTTCGTTTATACTAGGTTATTTATATTAATATGTGCATTTATTTGTAAAAGACAGACTGTGTCGTAAAAGAATAAAGAAATAAAGAAATAATTCCATTTTTTAAACATTTAAATTTGAATATTAATAAAAAAAACTTACGCGCAAATTTTTTTGAGAGGTATGTGGCAATTATTGAATATGTCAGTTCCACTGCCTTACACGAGGCAAATAAATATTGCACGAAACCTTCATGTACAGGTATGTTAGGAAATCACAAGTATTATATTATACAAAAAGGAAACGGTTAGTTATGGAGGCATAATGAATTATATCCGTTTTCAAAACGAAGTAAAACAAAACATTTATTTTTCATGCTCATGATATCGGCCACCTTGACATATGTAACATAAGTAAGTGATTAAAACTTGTACTTGGCAGAAGGATTGTTGAAGAAGCGTGCACCGAGGATAATTCGTGGAGTGACAACATGTGAAAGAAGATAGATATCGTTTGTAAGGGAAGAAAAGAACGTTAAAATGGTTTGGATATGTGAAGAGAATGAATGAGAGAGCAAATATAAAAGTTGGAAGTGAAGGGAAAGATGTGCGTGGAAGAGGTAGACCGAGAAAAACATGACTGGATCAAATGTACCAGATTTTGGAATAAGATTAAAAGAAAAATATGAATAAATGAAGATTGTGCGTGACGAGATGTATGAATATGTAAAGAATGAATATGTAAAGAAGAATGTAAATGAATATGTAAAGAAATATGATAAATGAATATGTAAAGAATAATGTAAAGAAGGCGAAAATAATATGCTGGGTGAAAATATTTAGAGATTTGTTCTCTCTGTTTACCCCGTAAGTGACAAAGCGTGAAGATATGTATGTAGGATTCTATTTTCAATCCGGGGTTAGTTTAATTTTGAGTAAAGATTGGGATGGAAATCGTATAGAAAGTTCGTAAGTATTGAAATATAAATTTACAAAAACTATTTTGAGATAAATAATTATTCCTTAGTCTTTCTCATAACTGTATAAGTATAAAACACATTTGATTGGACCTAGAATATAAATCCAAAGTCGAGCCGTGTGAACCTCAAAAGATGACGTGTGACGCGTTGGAATACAAAGAACTTTGCAGTCACCAGATCGCATGGACAGTCCATGCCCAAAAAGATCACGCAGATACTGAAAACAGTTTGAATTGTTCAACGCTCTTAATTATTCATCGCTTCAGTCAATGCTAAAAAATAACACGCAGATACTGAGGACAGCTTAAATTTTTCAAATCTCTAGTCCAGCAATGGGTAACCTTTTTAGCTCGGTATGTCAAAATTCTGAAAAAAACTGGCTTGACCCGGATGCCGTGTCACATCTAGGAATATAATTAATTATTGCAGCCCTAGTAAATGAAAGAGTTTTGTTTTTGAACTATTTATTTATTATTATTAAAAAACAAAAACAAATAATTATTTACATTAGTGACTTTTTTGTTGCTGAATTGCATTTGCTAAATCTTCAATTGAAGGTTGGTATTTCGTACATTTTAAACACAAGTAAACGTTACAAACTTCATCAGTCAGTCGGTTTCTTTTATTGTTTTAATATTATTCAACGCAACGAAAATAAAGTCTCACAAAAGTACGTTGAGGGAAATATTGTTAGTAAAGCCATCACTAGATTTATCAGTGCCAATAGTGGTCGGTAATCGGTTCCAAGAATTCAAAATATCTTGTTCGTAGTGGCACTCTTCTTCATTCTCTAAACGATTTCTTTCTAAAATCATGAGTTTGGACCTCGATACGTGTCACCCAAAATGTCTTGGTGTGTCACCTCTGACACGCGTGTTATAGCTTACCCATCACTGCTCTAGTCCATGCTCAAAATGTCTTGGTGTGTCACCTCTGACACGCGTGTCATAGCTTACCCATCACTGCTCTAGTCCATGCTCAAAATGTCTTGGTGTGTCACCTCTGACACGCGTGTCATAGCTTACCCATCACTGCTCTAGTCCATGATCAAAATGTCTTGGTGTGTCACCTCTGACACGCGTGTCATAGCTTACCCATCACTGCTCTAGTCCATGCTTAAAATGTCTTGGTGTGTCACCTCTGACACGCGTGTTATAGCTTACCCATCACTGCTCTAGTCCATGCTCAAAATGTCTTGGTGTGTCACCTCTGACACGCGTGTCATAGCTTACCCATCACTGCTCTAGTCCATGCTAAAAAAGAACACGCAGATACTGGAGGATCGCTTGAATTGTTCAACGTTCCAGTACATGGTCTAAAAAAACACGCAGATTCTGAGTACAGCTTAAATAGTTCAACACACAGGGTTAATAGATCGTGGACTTTATTCAGTTCCTTATTTTATGCCATTGTAGTCTGGAACGATATTCGGATAAATTATCACATTTCTTAAGGTTAAAAAAAGGAAAGCATATACGTGTGTATTTTAAAATATATCCAATAATTCCTAATAGCATAGAGACAACAAACATCCCCATAGTCAATTAAGGGTAAAATGAGGCTTTACATTATTCATCTGCCCTACCATTGTGGACTGTGTACCTATGTAGCATAAAAAAAAATAGCAGAGGAAATGTTTATCTTCACGGGTTCGGACTACCTGCGCTACCCTCGAAAGGTTGTTACAGAACCTTCCGAGAATAGGATCATATTTAAAACAGTACAACGAATAATAAAAGCTTTTTCATAAAACAATCTTGTTTTTGCTTTTATTCTGCTTCCTCATGAATATATTTTCACGGAGATTACACGGTAGTTGTTATTTTTAAGAAGATTTTATTACGAAGACTACACAAAAATACGGATAATATAATGAAATATAAATAAATAAATATAGATTTATTGACAGCAGCATAATATGTACATAATATTTTTAAATAACACTTCTAAAACACATAAATTGCAGATAATACATTAAATACAGAAGCTATCAAAATGTCTGGGCTCATCTAATAACATCCCCTCGGCCAAGATACACCCCACCAATATAGGGCGAATCCAGTCACGGGGACACCAGATGTTTTTCAACCCACACCTTTAATATATGAAGTTATACTGAATTCTACCACCCGCTAGACTTGATACTATATTCCATACAATTTAAATTATCGACAACTTCAATTATCGTGGTTGATTGCATATAAAGTATAGCTTATTATACTTGTATGATACTAATATAATAAATCTATACATTATTTGGAATATTACACGCGATTTTATCGCATCTAGCGGCCAAATATGTAGCTATCAACAATAGTATAAGTAACTATAGCGGCCATATATTTAGGTATCAACAATTATGTAGGTAATTAATTATAGCGGCCATATATGTAGTTATCAACAATTATATAATTAACTATAGTGGCCATATATTTAGTTATCAACAATTATATAATTAACTATAGCGGCCATATATGTAGTTATCAACAATTTTCGTTTAAAACGCAATTTTCGTTTAAAAAAATTGGGCACCAACGGGGATCGAACAGGCTACATCAGGGTTGAGAGGCAGGTGTCTAAACAACTAGGCATATTCTTTTTTTTTCAGTCTTTCTCCATTAGTTGGTTCTACATGGCCAAACTATCTCATAGTGTTCTTCTTCATCCCGCTTGAAGCACTTATTTATAATTAAGTTTTCCTTTAATATTTATTTAAATATTTTTTTAACGACCTCTGTTACCTAGTTGGTAAGACACATGTCTTCCAACACAGAGGTTGCGGGCCAATTCTCTTAAGAACTCAGATTTAAAAAAAAAAATCCTATCTGGTTTTCACTAAAGACCTCTTTAATTCCTTTCTGGTTGGTTGGAAGAGGTTACCACATGTCAATAATCCCATCAGGTTGTACTGTATACAACGAAAGTGTAATACAATTCTATCCAATTGTTTACTAAATACGAGTAGTTACAAAGTTACAAAAAATACAGCTAATGTTCAATTATAAAATATCCCAGTCATGAACCTTATTAAATTATCCTGTATTTGCTTATTTTTTTCTATATTAGAGTTCCTTCAGTATATACGAGGCATATCCAGAAAGTAACTGTACTGAATTTTTGTAGGTTACAATTTTTTTTATTTAAACAAAAAAATTACGTGGTTACCGTAGTACATATGTAAGCTATTTTTCGACATAGTCGCCATTCCTCTCAATGCAGGTGGTGAAGCGGGGTATCAACTTTTTGATGCCTTCCTCGAAGTAGTTTCCCGCCAACCCCTCCGTCCACTTCTTCACCTCCTCTTTTACCTCCTCGTCGGTTGAAAACCTTTTTCCATCCATGTGCAGCTTCAGGGAGGTAAAGATATAGTAATCTGAAGGTGCTAGGTCAGGGGAATGCGCGGGATGGTTTAGGACATCCCATTTAAACGAGGCGAGCAATTCCTTCGTGGCGTTGGCCGTGAGTGGTCTGCCATTGTCGTGCAGCAGGCAGACTCCCTTTGTCAGCATGCCTCTCCTCTTGTTCTGAATCACCCTCCGCAATTTTTTTAGGGTCTCATAGTATCTTGCAGAGTTGATGGTCTCCCCTTGAGGCATATATTCAATTAAAATACGGATGTACAGTCCCAAAACACGGATGCCATGATTTTATTGGCTGAAATTGTGGTTTTGAACTTTTTGGCGGAGGGTGAAGAGGTGTGACGCCACTGTTGAGACTGCCTTTTGGTTTCAGGCGTGTAGTGTGCAAACCAAGTTTCATCTCCAGTAACGATGGAGCGGAGAAATTCATCTCCATGGAGTTTGCAGCGCCTCAAAAACTCTTGCCCGGCATTATTTATTTCGCACTTTGCGGGAGATTGGACTGACATTTTTCACGAAACGTGTTGTCGCGTCGACACTTCTCAACGTACTGACCTCGAACCGGTCTCGTTGCGGAGGGGAAGGGTCAGGCTACACGGAAGTGTAGCCAACATGTCGAAAATAAAATCCATCCGGTTGTGAGAGCCTCAGTACACTTACTTTCTGGATACGCCTAGTACTATAGTATATTCGCCATAGAAAATTTTCGATTGTAAAAATTGTATTGTATCAAAGTACCTCTAATGACCAACAAAATTCCCCTATATATACCAAGGTACAATACTCGTATTTATTTATTTATTCATCTTTTGGGAAATCGATTTGCTGAATTTGTCGATTTATTTTACCACAACCTGTTGAGGTATAAAATAAGGTTGATTGCGGAATTAAGAAAAAATGTTGATATGTCCTGTACTTTTCTTTCTGCGTGAATGTCAAGAGAGACTCCCGATGTGGTAAGGTGCGGACGGCCTGTCTCGAGACGGTTCAGTATTATATAATTAATAGTGTATATTGTTAAATTGTTATACTTTTGAAAAAAAAATGTACACTTACTTATGTGTCAGCTGAATTATGTTAATATGTATGTCTTTTTATTAGGTACGTTTTATTGTAAGTAATTGTTTTAATTTTTAGATAAATTTTCTTTGTGATGAATGAAGCACTCACTATTGATATATTTTTTAATATTGTGGTAGGGTACATTTGTACCGTTGATAAAAAAAAAACAAATATCCTACATCCGTTTAACTCATCCGATGGAGGAGGAGTAAGTTCTCTAATTAGACCGATTCTCCGGGGGCCATTATCAACAGTAAACGTTATCATGATAAGCAGCACATTATTGAAATACTCTTAAAACCGAACCAATCCCTTCACTTGACAAGTCGGAGAGATTTCGCAGGATAGAATTAGCGAACTCCGATTCTCCCGAGGCGTCATTATCTCATTTGACTTAAACTCTCGATTACTCCCCTCTTCTCGGAAAATATCATAACATAATAAATCATCTGTCATCCACATTTTCGGATTAATACTAAACCGGCTTAAGGAATAAATACAAGACTCAATACAGGGATGCAGGGACGTTAATTACTAATTAACTCCTCTGTAGGGGATTAAGCAACATTAATTACCGTCTTGTACGATACATAAAACATGTATCATGTAATTACAGATCACTAATACACACACATATTATTACATGTTATATACTCGTATATCTGTGCGCATTCAATAATGACCAACGTATGATTTGAGTTCTCTCTCCGTGGTTGCAGTCCTAAGACTGGTTTGCAGCAATTTCAACTCTTCTCCTCCATTCCCCCCTGTCCTGTGCGGCTCTTTTTAAGTCTGTATATGTTGAGCAGCGCACGTCTACCAACAGGTCCTCCAGGTACTCTCGGCGTGGGCGTCCCCTAGAGTTTGTCCCCTCGGTCATACCCTCCATTATGGCATGCAAGAGGCCCTCTTGTCGTATTATATGACCGATCCATCTTGCACGCCTTTCGGACAGGATCCTGAGCAGGTGCCTTCCTCCTTCGATTCGTTGGAGAACCTCTTCATTTGTGATGCGGTCTCTCCAGGAAATTCCTAATAGTCTTCTATAGGACCACATCTCAAAAGCCTCTAGTCTTCGTCTAACTCTTTCGGATAGGCACCATGTCTCGCAGCCGTACATCAAGATACTCCATACATAGGTCTTGATAATCTAAACAAGTATAGAGCCCGCAGGTAGCTCAAAACTCACGCGTGGTGAAGAAGTTAAAAAAAAAACGATATCTCGTCGAGTATACGAGCAAATTTGGTGTATACTCGTATAGTGCGAGGAGAAAAATATTAGATCTTGAAACGGATATTGCTGGAGAGAATTGTGGACAGAAGAAATACTATACGGGGAGAAGACAGGAAATGTTCAAAGCTGCTGCCTCAATGGTCATGATAGCCACGATGTTCGTCAACTTCCGAAGAGGGGATGAACTTTAAAGATAAAGACTTGGTTGTACGTAGGAAAATGAGGATACCAAATAAAGATGTCTGGATGGTGTGATAAGAGACTATCGCACTCTGGGTGTATCCAATAGGGGAAAAGAGTGCCGCTGATCGAGCCGATTTCTTCTTCATCTAATAAATTGAGTGTTTCAAATCGATCCAACAGGGTGAGTTGTTATGACAGAGCTTGGCCGTTCCTGGTACTGTGGCGTGGAATGGTCCATCTCTTAGTGTATACATGGATGGCGTGAGCAATTTTGCAGTAAGTACTTTGCAGCAAGATAACCCTTCATGGGAGGTTAAAATCATAATTTATTGGGGTATATGAACATTATGTTACACATATACACTACACCTAAAGCCGAATATGTTATTCTAATGCCATGTTTATACGAGCTTAGTATTTGTCATTAGTACCTATCGTTTGTACTAAGCTGCTTAGTGACAAGTGAGAAGATATCGTTTACACGTTGGTGTTAGGAAGATACGAGTATTAATATACTCGTATCTTATTGCTACTAATGTAGCACAACATCCGTCCGGAATGGACAACCGCCGTCGCCGCCTTGTTTTGAGAAATGTGTTCAAACATTATTTTATCAGCTATAACTTGAAAGATAAGCAAAAAAAAAACGGTTGTGGACAAGACAGTGGTTGCTGCGAAGAGATAACATTGGCAATACAACTCAATTTTTAAGAAAGTTAGCAACCGAAGATCAACATCGGAAGATTTACAATAGTTTATTTGTAGTTCGTCTTCCTTTGATAAGTTTTCTGCGGTTTTCTTACCAAATATGTATTTCTGTAGATGCGCACAGGCAGGAAAGTATCCAATCTAATATCCGTTGCCTTTGCCTTCCTATCCGTATAGAGTCAACTTATATTGTTTTTATTTTGTAATATTTTTAATCTGTTAACAACAGTGGGCTCGAGTCCCGAGTTGGAGCGCTTTTGATGAGAGTTTGCTCTCTAAATGGTGCTATGTAAATTATACTTTTATTATAAATTGGCAAAAATCTGCAGACGGCCTGAAAATCGCTGCTGATGATTCTGAACCCACTTGGACTTACCATTCAATAGTAAAAACATATTGCGTCCCCTCCACGCGATACGCCAATAGAAACGAAGAAAAATTTCTCTGTGTTATAAAGTTCTATTTTGACACCGCAGAATCAATACCATATCTTGGCCAGCTGTTCTCATGATATTTATAGCAGTTATATGCTGGTCTGCATTCTGCTACACGGTAGAATCGTGGACACTTCCGACTTTTCTAACATATGTTATTTTTCTAAGAATGAAAATATCCTTGTTTTCGTTTCTCAAAATATAACGAAACGTTACGACAGTGATGTTCAAAAGCAGGTGTGGTGAAAATGCATTCAGATAAAGAACCGTTTGATATTCTTATTAAAATGCATGTAAATAAATAATGTTTCAACATAAAGCACCTTCTAGCAACATGTGTAACCAACTACGAGTATCTACCCAGATATACAACTATTTTGGATATACTATAATCACGCAACCTACAATATAATAATATTGGTCATACCTTCGTGTAACCTATTATAACATTTATCATACTATCGTGCGCCCTATTATAACATTTATAATACCGTCGTGCAACATATTATTATATTTAATATACTGTCGTGCGACATATTATAACATTTATAATACCGTCGTGCAACATATTATTACAATACATTTATCATACTGTCGTGCGACCTATTATAACATTTATAATACCGTCGTGCAACATATTATTATATTTATCATACTGTCGTGAGACCTATTATAACATTTATAATACCGTCATGCAACATATTATTACATTTATCATACTGTCATGCGACATATTATAACATTTATAATACCGTCGTGCGGCCAATTATTACATTTATCATACTATCGTAAGCCCTATTATAACATTTATAATACCGTCGTGTAACATATTATTACACTAATCATACTGTCGTGCGACCTATTATAACATTTATAATACCGTTGTGCAACATATTATTACATTTATCATACTGTCGTGCGACATATTTAAACATTTATAATACCGTCGTGCGGCCTATTATTACATTTATCATACTATCGTACGCCCTATTATAACATTTATAATACCGTCGTGCAACATATTATTACATTAATCATACTGTCGTGCGACCTATTATAACATTTATAATACCGTCGTGCAACATATTATTACATTTATCATACTGTCGTGCAACATATTATAACATTTATAATACCGCCGTGCGGCCTATTATCACATTTATCATACTATCGTACGCCCTATTATAACATTTATAATACCGTCGAGCAACATATTATTACATAAATCATACTGTCGTGCGACCTATTATAACATTTATAATACCGTCGTGCAACCTTTTAAAATATTGGTCATATCATCGTTCAACATACGAGTATAATATAAAAACTCATTTTACAATACTTTGAAGCAGAGATTTTTTAAGGTTTTCTTTTAACATTATTATTCGTGTAAGAAGGATATAGAATAGCACAGCACTGTGAGAAGATCGGGCATGTACGAGTATTATATAACAAATGTAAGAAGGATATAGAATAGCGCAGCACTGTGAGAAGATCGGGCATGTACGAGTATTATATAACAAATGTAAGAAGGATATAGAATAGCACAGCACTGTGAGAAGATCGGGCATGTACGAGTATTATATAACAAATGTAAGAAGGATATAGAATAGCGCAGCACTGTGAGAAGATCGGGCATGTACGAGTATTATATAACAAATGTAAGAAGGATATAGAATAGCACAGCACTGTGAGAAGATCGGGCATGTACGAGTATTATATAACAAATGTAAGAAGGATATAGAATAGCATACCACTGTGAGAAGATCGGGCATGTACGAGTATTATAGAACAAATGTAAGAAGGATATATAATAGCACAGCACTGTGAGGACCTCCAATACCATATCACGAAGGCATCTATCATGTTTGTTTTGTTCCTTCTCATCGTCCATGTTTCCACTCCATACGGTACTGCGGAGAGTAATAGAGACATAACAAGACAGATTTTGGTGCTCAATACAGATCAGTTAGCCTATATCTTCATCAGACTTGTCATAGCTGCCTTTGCCATTCCAATTAGTCTTGAGATATCCGCTTCACATGGTTCATAAATAACGTATACTTGAGAAAATGTAGGATGGTACCTGTGACATTTGAAATGTCATGTCTTAAGGGGATGGGGTAAAATCGTTTTTTTATAAATCGAAAAATTGTTTTTCTTTAAACTGACGTTTTAATTCCTAATTTTCATTATACTGACTTTCTAATGTATTGTATGATTTGTATCTATCTTTAAATAGGCCAAGAGCTACTATGAATTAATACTAATTACGAACATTTAATTTTAGGTATAAAAAAATCGAAAATCCAATTATCGTATACCTCATCTCTAGCCAATGCAGACTAACGTAGTGACTTTTGACGAACGTCTCCAAATATTATTTGATTTTAACAAACTGCCACATTTTTGCTAATTTGTAACAAGATGTATTAATTTGTCATTATTGTTAGTTTTATGTAATGTATTTACCTAAATAACTTGCTATTTATTAGAATCTTATATTAAAGTTGATAAAATAATTAAAATGACTGAACGTCGTTCAAATGTTGTATTGGGGCAAATTTGTAAACAGGGACAGAGATCATGCTACAATTTCTCAAGTATAGTCAACATGAAATGAAAATAAAATCTTGTATTTTGACGGAAAGAAATGTTAAGTCTAAGAAATCGTAGAAAATATATGAGAAGGTGTACTACACGTATGAATATGAATCAGGTGGAAGAGGTCTATCCTCTTTATCGACCCCTAGAGAAAAATAACGTGATGATGTGAATGTATTTCGCATTTCAAAAAATATTTGAAAAGCACTGATCTGCAGTTGTAAAACATTTTGTGTTAAGTTATTGACATTGTCTCAATCAGTGCTTCTCAATTAAAATCTTGTCACTGATCCTTTTATATTTTTGTATAACATAAAGGAACGTCATAAATATTTTTAGCATAGCTCATAAAAAGTTAATCAAAATAAATGCGCCTTGGTATGGATTGTTTTGCTTCTAGGTCAAATACTTTTTTAGGAACGGTTGTTCCTTAAATGATAGATGATGAGGATGATTGTTGGTTTAATAAAACTCGTTGAAATCGGAATATGCAAAGAGGTATTTTATTGATAAACGTCGGTATTTATAATATTTGGAATGTGCGCGAGACGGAGCAAGAGATATGTCGCTGTCTCGTCTCCGCCTCACAATATATTTATTGTCATCACGTAGGGTATTCGTTGTTTTGTAGGACAGCGCGGAAGATATGTCGCTGTCTCGTTATCCGCTAATAGTGAGTTAAATGACCGAGGGGGTGAAGGTCGCCCGGTGCTTGTCTCGCATTCCTTGCAATGCGAGTTCGATGACCGGGCGGCCAAGGGTCGCCTCAATGGGTTCAATGACCGCACACATGGTCGCTACACCTTTATATTGAAAGCTATGTATTTCCGGGGAGAAGGCAACTCGACGTGTTTTGTCCTCTTTCATGTATCATAAATAAATGCAGCCGCCCCGATATACGCCTGTCAGGTAAACATGGTGGAGGTTTACTCTTTATTATATAATAATTATGATAAGGATGGTAACCAATCACTGCTGTTTCCTAGTTGCTTAGGTAAGAAGGTGCGGCATTATGCAGTAAATGTAATGTGCAGGTTCTGGATTACACAACCACAAAGGCAGTATCGTACACATGTTGCGTAGTAAAAGCGACCTGACCGAAATATGACCTCTTTCGCCAAATATAAACGTACATGCAATATGCTTATATTTTGTAATTTATTTTTATCAAACGCCATTTATTCCACTTTTTTGTAACGGTATAACCCTACCGGTTTCAAGGTGCACACCTCATCTTCAGGGGAGCACAGACAAGACTAAATTCTGTTCGGACTGGTACCGATATACATGCTTCAACGGTTGGGGGCTGAGGGGTAAGGGAGGCATTGGACGATTTCGGCCAAGAGCGGAGAGATTTTTGGGATATAACCCTTACCCCTCAGTCCCCAACCGTTGAAGCGTGTATATCGGTACCATTCCGAACAGAATTTAGTCTTGTTTGTGCTCCCCTGAAGATGAGGTGAAAGCCTTGAAACCGGTAGGGTTATACCGTTACAAAAAAAGTGGAATAAACAGTGTTTGATAAAAATAAATTACAATATCTTTAAACCTCCACAGCGTTAATGCCTTAACTATAAACAACAATGCATATATTTTAATGAGTATTTTTTTCGCGATACCCTTAATTTTACCACACAGACCCCCTGGTTTCCGCGGAACCTTATTCGGGAAACACTGATCTAAGTGGTAAGTTGCCAAATATGCCAACCCGTAGTCAACCAAGTCTTGTTCGTTTCTTGAAAATGTCTCTTTTCAAATAAGAGGTCTCACTAAGCTCCTGATAACATTGGAAGGAAGAACAATTGCCCGTCTGAGATTATTTATGACATGTCTGTGTCTGTGTCTGTGACAGGGTCATTTCAGCTTTTTGACAACGGTTCAAGGCTTTATTATTTAAGCTTCTTTTAAAACTTTCCTTTTGGCAATATATCAATGCTCACAGTGGAGGGCTGTTAGGCACATTTAGAGAATTATACAAAAAATGTAGTATTGTTAAAGTAATTAAGCGAAATACAAGTACGTGTGCAGCGAAGGAACTTTCACATAGCATCAACATTATTTTGCACGCTTTACAATTTCATTTCTCCGTTTCATCTTCGCGAGAAAAACGAATGCCTTTCAGAACACGGATGTTCTCTTCGACCATGCAATAAGACTCCTTAGGGTACCCAATACATCACATCACACCACATTATACATCTTCATTTGCGGTTCACTCGGCGCGACTATAGAACGAACATCCAAAATTTGTCAGATGTGCACTTTTTTTATCCACTTTGCACGTATTTCTCCTGTTACACAAAGAGTGTCTGCTTTTAGCGTTAGCTTATTCTTATATCTTAAACGTAAATAAGAAAGTGCACATCTGACATTTAACTCTTAAACGTAAATAAGAAAGTGTTCTACATACCAACTTATAGGACGAATATCATGGCTAAACACTCAGTCACGCGTGGTATAGAGATATTGAACCGACTGAATGACACTGTGGATATATTCTCGGTACCGTCTAGCAGTATGAGAAGAATCCTGGCTGATATTCTTCATATTTGTATCCAATAGCCATCTACAAACAAAGACAATCCTTTTTAAGAGGTCTTATCCAAACGGCATGATGTTATATGAACACTATGTGTAGCCAATAGCCATCTACAAACAAAGACAATCCTTTTTAAGAGGTCTTATCCAAAAGGTATGATGTTATATGAACACTATTTGTAGCCAATAGCTATCTACAAACAATGACAATCCTTTTTAAGAGGTCTTATCCAAAAGGTATGATGTTATATGAACACTATTTGTAGCCAATAGCCATCTACAAACAAAGACAATACTTTTTAAGAGGTCTTATCCAAAAGGTATGATGTTATATGAACACTATTTGTAGCCAATAGCCATCTACAAACAAAGACAATCCTTTTTAAGAGGTCTTATCCAAAAGGTATGATGTTATATGAACACTATTTGTAGCCAATAGCCATCTACAAACAAAGACAATCCTTTTTAAGAGGTCTTATCCAAAAGGTATGATGTTATATGAACACTATTTGTAGCCAATAGCTATCTACAAACAAAGACAATCCTTTTTAAGAGGTCTTATCCAAAAGGTATGATGTTATATGAACACTATTTGTAGCCAATAGCCATCTACAAACAAAGACAATCCTTTTTAAGAGGTCTTATCCAAAAGGTATGATGTTATATGAACACTATTTGTAGCCAATAGCTATCTACAAACAAAGACAATCCTTTTTAAGAGGTCTTATCCAAAAGGTATGATGTTATATGAACACTATTTGTAGCCAATAGCCATCTACAAACAAAGACAATCCGTTTTAAGAGGTCTAATCCAAAAGGTATGATGTTATATGAACACTTTAGGTTTAGTGCAGTGTATGAACACTGCACTAAACCTAAAGCTGAATTTGTTACTATCATATATCGAAAGATCTGTTATACAAAGGTTTCATTGTAGTTCATTCTTCCCTTGGTAATTTTTCAGCGGTTTTCTTAACAAATAAATTCTTCCGAAAATATCTAGATGCGGGGATGTGCCTTATCTTATAAACTGTAGTTATTTCTTTTCTGTTTATTACGCTCTATTAATATATATTTATTTTGTGATATTTTAAATATGTCAATAATAACGGGTACAAGTCCCGAGTCGGAGCGCGCTTTAGGAGAGTTCGCTCTCTAAACGACGCTACATAAATTGTTCATTGATTTAATTTTTATTGGTAGTGGACCTTGTTGTTCAAGTGTGTTAAATCTATATGCAGAACGAACAAAGAAAGACTCAGTTTGCAATTAATTTACGTTACGGTTACGAGAGTATGTGAAATGTATAGTATATTGCACAAATAACTAACCACTCGAGATAATTGTACGCCATTAATGACGGCTGCTGGAAATCATATATAGTAGTATTGTTTCCATATGGTGTGGCGTGTAAAACGACGTAGATTTTATTGTATTATTAAATACCTCATTGTACAATGTACGATATGACGTGTTTTTTGAAATCCTGTTTTTCTTCTATTTTAAGAATCTTGAAGGACCAATATCGAATAGACTTCAGTCAGGGCCGGCTTTGAAACTTGCGAGGAAGGGTGCATTGTTTAAGCGCAAGGGTGAATAATGAAAGATCGAAGCGAATTGAGGAATTCGGCTATTTGGCTAGTATTTTCTCAGATGATGGAAGAGTTCAGAGGGATATCAAACTGCGTATAGCGATAGGAATGGGATACTTAATGGGATACTAAATAATATATTCTCGAACCGGACAGTGTCAAAATCTGCTGAGATGCTAGATTAACAATATTATTTTGGTGCCAAATTATGCTAGTGAAACGTTGATGTAAAAAAAACACTGAGTGGTGCCAAATAAATGCTATATGGTAGAAATGATTTCATTAAGAAGAATAATACATGGAACGATAACGTATAACAGAATACGGAATAAAGTGATTACGGATGAATGTGAAACTTATGGGTGATGTGTTGAGTAATATAAGAAAAGCACTCTAAGATGGTTTGGCCATGTGGAACGAATGAATGAACAAAGACTAACAAAGTAGATATATGGAGCAAATTTGAGTGGAAAACGTGTAAGAAGAAAACTAAGGAAAATGAGGATGGATATTATTAATGATATTTTGAAAGAAAGAAATGAAGAAAGTCAGAAAAATCGTAGAAGTTGTACAAGGTGTATGGATGTAGGAATAAGTCGAGATAGGAAAGTCTGGCACTCTGTCCTCTCTACTTACTTCGATAGGGAAATTGCATGATGTTATGTATTTAAACAACATATTAAATGCCTTTAACATATTAAATGCCAGTACCGCAAAAAATGCGAAAATATATAAGTCAGTACATCGGTCCGAACATCTGTTGAACAGTTATATCCCAAAAATCTCTCCGCTCTTTGCCGAAATCGTCCCATGCCTCTCTCACCCCTCAGCCCCCAACCATTGAAGCGTGTATATCGGTACCAGCTCGAACAGCATTAAGTCTTGTTTGTGCTCCCCTGAAGATGGGGTGAAAGCCTTGAAACCGGTAGGGTTATACCATTACAAAAAAAATGGAATAAACAGTGTTTGATAAAAATAAATTACAATATGTTTACATCTATATAACGGTGAAAAACGGACCAAACATTGCACAAATATTTACCCTCATAAAAGACTTTTTTTAAATGTACTTATTAATTTAGCAAAAATGTTATCATGAATGCAATAGATTACACGCAATAGATTGGTCATAAATATATTAAATAAACTATACTTGAGAAAATGTTGGATGGTCCCTGTGACATTTGAAATGTCATGTCTCAAAGGGATGGAGTAAAATAGTTTTTTTTACAAATCGAATCGTTTTTTTATAAATCGAAAAATTGTTTTTCTCTGAACTGACGTTTTTATTCCTAATTTTCAATATACTGACTTTCAACGTATTCTATGATTTGTATATATCTTTAAATAGGCCAAGATCCACTATGAATTAATACTAATTACGAACATTTATTTTAGGTATAAATAAATCGAAAATCCAATTATCGTATACCCCATCCCTAGCCAATGCAGACTAACGTAGTGACTTTTGACAAACGTCATTGAATATTATTTAATTTTAACAAACTGCCACATTTTTGCTAATTTGTAACAAGATGTATTAATTTGTCATTATTGTTAGTTTTATGTAATGTACGAGTATTTACCTAAATAACTTGTTTTTTATTAGAATCGAGGCTTACCTTATTATTAAAGTTGATAAAATAATTAAAATTACGTAACGTCGTTACAAGGTTGTATTGGGACAAATTTGTGAAGTCACAGGGACCATGCTACATTTTCTCAAGTATAGCTCCGTCAATTTCGGAATGTATCACGAATAACAATCAAATGGCACCCAAAAAGATAAAGGTATTTCAAAATATACGAATTACAAGAATTACTGGGGCTGAATATATGATATTAACCTATATTTTTTTTAAAATTACTTTTCATGAGTGTGGGGTCTCGCTAAACGCGATACTAGGTAAGACTGCACCCATTGAACCTGTCTCAGGTTGACCCTGACCACAGTCCTATTAAAAATAATCATCATCTTCAACAAAAATGACGCCATAACATCTTAAGTTCAAATATTATATATTCGTTTCGTATTAATTGATTTGTACGAGTACTGTAGAACTATTTTAAAACGTAATTATTTTATACTGAAATGTGAAAAAATTCTACACAATAACTTAAATTAAAGTGACAGTTTGACAATGCTTTTGTAAAACGAAACATATCTGACACTTGAAATTATTGTGTATTTCTTTTCCCATTTAAATATTCGTTTCGTTTAACAATTTTTTCAAGAGAAGCAATGCAGGCTTCTTATAGTTAAATCTTTTTCCAAACATTAGGATATGCATGCTGAAACTTGGACGTAGCAAAATATGACGAAAGTAAATGTTGTAGAAATTAAGGTGTTGTGACGGTGACTGTGATGTTTAACTAACATCAAGAGTGTTTCGACCATCTGAGAGGAGAAAAATACCACTTGCTAAAATTAACTGACAAAATCGAAGGACGACACGAAATCGGTAGAAAGCACCTGTTATGGTTAAGTTAATAGACGAGTATTCAGACAATTGAACTGTTCCCTGCCGCCAACGACAGGTATATTTTCCTCAATCCAGCCGTAAGTTTACTAAAAGAGTTATGAATGTCAATATATGTTGTTTATAGTTAAGGCATTAACATTGTGGAGGTTTAAAGACATTGTAATTTATTTTTATCAAACACTGTTTATTCCACTTTTTAATGACGGTATAACCCAACCGGTTTCAAGGCTTTCACCTCATCTTCAGGGGAGCGCAAACAAGACTAAATGCTGTTCGAACTGGTACCGATATACACGCTTCAACGGTTGGGGGCGGGGGGGGGGGGGGGGGGGGGTGAGATGTGCTGACTGTGATCATTTCTATATAGAAAAGACAGGAAGATCTTTTGAAAAGAGATTTCGTGAACACAAATCCGCCTTAACAAATCCTCTAATTTATTCTAAAATGGCTAATCATTGTCACCGCGAGAATCATACTTTTTCTATCAATGATGCCAAATTCTTACATATCAGTGGTAACGGAAATAAATTGGACAGATTAGAGGCCCTAGAAATTTCTAAATCAGTACACCGATCGGAACATCTGTTGAACAGTTATTTACCCAAAACTCTCCGCTCTTGGCCGAAATTGTTCCGTGCCTTTCTCACCCCCCCCCCCCCCCCCCCCCCGCCCCCAACCATTGAAGCGTGTATATCGGTACCAGTTCGAACAGCATTTAGTCTTGTTTGCGCTCCCCTGAAGATGAGGTGTGCACCTTGAAACCGGTAGGGTTATACCGTCATAAAAAAGTGGAATAAACAGTGTTTGATAAAAATAAATTACAATGTCAAGATATGTTACGAACCACAAGTGATATGTTAAGAACCGCCCGCCCATCCATCACATTTCCATATTTACACAACTTTTCTTTTTTTTTAATATTTATTTTTAATATTTCATAGTGGGTTGGATTCCAGAGCTAGAGCGCCCATGGGGAAAGTGCCCTTGGGGGCAGTGCCCTTTAAATCACGCTTTATAAATATTATTTTCATTATTATTATTATTACAATTGTTAAATATAAGTTGCAAACTCCAACTGTTTTGACCCGAGTTCCTTCGAATAAGATTATTAAAAATGAATATAATACAAAATGTTCTCTCGTTTCAGGAATGGTTCTCCCGCCAGCAGTTGGTCATGCTGGTGCTCTTCATCAACATTTCCCTCGCCATCATGTTCTTCAAGCTGCTCACGTAGCGCCCGCCCCCCGCGCCCAGCGCCCCCCACGTCCCCAACGCCCCCGCCCTGACACCTGGAGTAGTCCGCCACACAAGATTGACCATCAGAGCGGGCTACCACCACAGGGCAAATACTTGATCGACCACCTCTGAACCTACCGGATATATCAAATTATACTACGAGTAATCGTATCAGCCGATACTTCAGCTGTTATTCAGATAAAACAGCTGATGTTAAATTAAACTTGTAAAAAGATCTGTCAAGTTGTTTGGCGCCGTGCGGAGCTTCAGTCTTTGACCAAGATTTTTTGTCAAAATTATTGGACTGATAGTCTCTTGAAAAAATAGTGTTCTCAAAAATAAGAGCGCACTTTTTTTTATAAACACATGTATAATATAATGCTACCGAATATAAATATGAGTATGATACAATTTGTTTGATCAAGTTTTTGACCTCAAAAGTTTTTATGTATGTGGAAAAAAAAAAGTAATACAAAAGACTCCTAAATGATGAATAGAAAAATTACTACACACGACTTATGTAATCACCTTTTACCCAAAAATGTTACAAATACATATATTGCGGATGATATCGCTTATTTCACGAATTAACAATTTTTGTGTATTTTTCGAATAAACGTCATTCGATCGAAAGAAAATAATTGATCGTTTGAACTGGCGTGTGTTTAACTTAATTAGTTAAGGTATCAAATACATTTGGACCTTATAAGGCAATTCATATACACATTGGACAAACGAATTGAAAAAAAAAAATGACATCAGTAAGCGAATGTTTGCTTGGGTTTGAAACAATTTTTATATAATTCGTTACTTTTTTAACGAAGCTGTAAAAAGTGCATTGAAATTGCATACAGAATTGCTTGCTACTTAACGAAATTAGAAAATATTCTTGTTCATTTTTTATTTCATGTTTTTTTTTTTTTCAACGAAATAAATATTCAATAATTATATTCAAATCTCTTTTTTGAATGGCATGTTCGTTGTGTACATGCCTTCGATATAAATATATAATATTTATTATACAACTGGCAAGAATTCAATGAATAATTTTAGTATGAATGACTTTGAAATTGTTTAAATGTAAGGTTTTTTTGTCAATTCATCTAAATTTAAATTAAGAGGATTATAATATATTTATAAATGTTATATTTATTTACCAAGTGCAAGAAAAAAAAAACATTTATTAAATTATTAATACTATTATTTGTTTTTCTTTTTTTTTATGACAGTAGATATTTTAAATGTTATGTGTTGATTATCGTGACGTCATATTGATGGTCGGCTGATTTTATTTTATTTTAATGTTAATGTTAGGAGGGGTAGACTGTAGGAGGGGTAGCGGTTGAATCGGTTTCAGAAAAATATAACTAAATGGAGAAGATGTGATTTGAATAACGCATATTTTTTTAACATTTTGATGGAATTATTTCAATTTAAATCATTTTTGTCAAAAAAAAATCAATTCACTCGAGACACTTAACGGAAATTTCACAGAAATACTTGAAAAAGTTAAAAAAAGGGTTCAAATTAGATAAAAAAAAAGTAAAACAATTTTATATGACACTAAAGTAGGTTTCCGTAAACAATTTTTATTGTTAGAGATTTTGAATTGATTAATAATCGTTAAATAGTTCCCATAGAGTGTTTATTACATCGGAACAAAACTTTCTACAGAAGGTTGATACAATATTTATATAACATATTGTAAATATACGTGTGTAACTTTCGAGAATGACGAGGTCTTGAATCTTTAGGCTTCTTGTTGATGGTCGGGTAGTATTTCGGAGATGGGCGGAAGATGGGAATTAGTTCAATTCTATTATATAGTTAACTTATGCTGTTACACTTTTTTAATGGTAATCGTCACTATATTTTTAAATAATTTCTTCTTAGAAATTAGTCTCAAAGAGGTACTAATCATATTTACTACCGGTCACCCCTTCCGCATATCTCTAGAATGCTACCCCCTACATATATAAATTTATATCTAATAATATTTGACATAGAAAATATTTTTACACCAAAATATATCTTATCTTTGTAAAGTATTAATAAATTTTTCAAAAATTTTAGGCTTTTATAACAAAATTTTCTCATTTTATAAATTATGAAAAATTTAGCGTACTTTTAAATTAATTATACATATTATATTCATATACCTATCAATATATATTATATATATACATACATATTGTTAAAGTATGGGAGAATGGAGTGTGACGGTGTTAAAGTATGGGAGAATGGAGTGTGACGGTGTTAAAGTATGAGAGAATGGAGTTTGACGATGTTAAAGTATTGAAGAATGGAGTGTGACGATGTTAAAATATTGGAGAATGGAGTGTGACGATGTTAAAGTATTGGAGAATGGAGTGTGACGATGAGAAACGTGAGATTTTCGGTGAAATCAGAAAATGTATTCATTTACTGTGTACTAGGAATATTATTTACCATATTCAAGTAATATTTTTCCCTGTTATAAAATATACATGAAAAAGTATTTAAAAGTAATCGTAATATTAAAAAGCACTTATTATATTTTGATTGAAATCTTCTTCTATGTCATTTCTTCCATGTTCGGATCTAAACACAAGAAATGTGTGCCTTTTTACCAATGCGGTAAAATTGACATTCAAATCATTTTAGAGAATATTTCTTATTTTTTAATAAGAGCTACCTTAACTTCAAAATTATTTCGAATTTGTCAAATATTATATAACTTTAATAAAAATATGTAAAAGCGCTTGTAAAAAAAACATAAAATGAAAATCTTGTTTCATAATAATACGATATTTTTAGTTAGTAGATTTTAATTGTTCGTACATAAACGTTAGAATTTTTATTTATTTGTCTAACACATATTTCCTTTTTACCATTTGAATTATTAGTTTTCAAAATTTATATTCATATTTTTCGCATTAACGTTTTTTTATGTAAAACTTTGAAATAGCTAGACATAATTTATGCAATCGAATATTTATCTGATTTGACCGAGAATCACACATTAGTGTTGGCATTTTTTTAATATAAACTTTTCTATAATATTCGTACAATGAGTACGAGAAACACGAGTACACGGTACTTGTACTGTATGAGTGCGAGAAACACGAGTACACGGTACTTGTACTGTATGATTAGTGAATATTATATTTTGCAGGAACGTATATTTCTAGTTCACACTGACTATTATAATTGACAACACTATGAAGTTATTCCCAATTAATTCGATCATTACGGATTACGGAAATGGAAAATATTATATACTTTACATTACAGGCTTGATCTTATTTCAGGAACTGAAACCAACGTGACCCGGAAGTCTATGTTCATCGAGGTTATGTTTGCGATACTGCGAGTTTTCATATGTACGAGTACATGTCCTACAGAGATATAAGTATTGCCTTCTAAGTCATATTTCGTATGTGAAGTGAATTCGTGTTTCAAATATTTCGAAATAATGGAGTCATAACGACGGTTTATCAACCGAAATTAATTAACGTATTAATTTATAAATTATTAAACCCTTTATAAATGTACGTTTCACTTTCACAATAAAATCATTAACCCAAGTATAGTCAAAACAATGCCTACATTCCTATATACCCGCGATTTTTTTTTCATTATTGAAAATAACTACCCCCGTGGTTTGGTCGGTAAGACACTTGTCTACCGACCCGCGGTTATCGGGTTCGATTCCCGTTTGTAGCCAAATTTATTTAAAAAGAGTTCCAGTCTGGTTTGCACTCGAAGTTTCTTTAACATATTTCTGGTTGGCTAGAAAATATTTCCACCAATAAATAGAAAATATAAGCCCTTCAAGTTTCGTCGAAACAACAAAAGTGTAATACAATAAATCAATGGCGACATTAAAATGTTGATCAAATAAAAAAAAATCACAATAATCAAATATATTTTAAACTAGTAAAATGCATTATTTATTTCTAATGTTGGCTTAACGATTATCATAACATATTGATTTCCATTTTCTTTACTGACAGATGCCGAAGAAATATTTTTTTGATATGTTTTTAAGTGTTATCACATTATCGAAAGATTAAATCAACTTTTAAAAAATATTAACATATAAATAATTCAATGTAGAAAATAAGTTTAAAAAATTATTTGATAAATATTCATTACTTGATTTAGTATAATATTTATATTGTTCAATTTCATTTTTAAACAGAATAATATGAAACTTAAATTTGAATAAAAATCTGTACCATAAACTTAAATTAAAGTGACAGATCTTTTTCGCTTTACAAAAGCATTGTCAAACTGTACTCGATACAATATTATGTATATAGTCAAAGCATTGTCAAACTGTACTCGATACACTATTATGTATAGTCAAAGCATTTACAAACTGTACTCGATACAATATTATGTATAGTCAAAGCATTGCCAAACTGTACTCAATATAATATTATGTATAGTTAAAGCATTGCCAAACTGTACTCGATAGAATATTATGTATAGTCAAAGCATTGACAAACTGTACTCGATACAATATTATGTAGAGTCAAAGCATTGTCAAACTGTACTCGATACAATATTATGTAGAGTCAAAGCATTGTCAAACTGTACTCGATACAATATTATGTATAGTCAAAGCATTGCCAAACTGTACTCGATAGAATATTATATATAGTCAAAGCATTGTCAAACTGTACTCGATACAATATTATGTAGAGTCAAAGCATTGTCAAACTGTAGTCATTACGTATTGACTACAGTTTGACAGTGATTTTATAAAGCGAAACATTTCTGTACTATCATTTAAGTTTGTTCTGTAGATTTTTTTCACATTTAAGTGTAAAATTATTCTGTTTAATAAATATGTTATTTAAACACCGCTTAAAATGCACATTTATTAGAACTTGAATATGGTGCCAAAGAAATAAACAATGCTTTCTTTTAGACAATCAAGCAATGTAATGTAAGGTATATATAATATAATCATAAAATAGTTTATTGAGTTATGTATAATGTAATATTTTGTTAATAATGCGAGTATGATTAGGCTGCCAAACAGAGAAAATATAAGTGTTAAAGCTGATATTAGATAGGTTTGTCAAAGGAATATTATATATAAAAAGGTTTATCTGACAGATTAAAATTTTATCCAATATATATTATATTTTATCTATATTCAAATATCTTCAAACTTTATAAATAATCTACAATAAAGATGTTCTTCTTACCGACAATAAATTATTGATTGTTGACTATGTTGAACTGAGTGTCATGAAATGATTGTTGAATCAGTTCTACTAGTAAGAGCAAAGTATATTTATTGCAGAACAATAATATTGATCGTGTACTTGTATAAAGTCTCGAAGAATTATATGAGTGCATCAGCAAAACGGATTGTAGGCAGACTGCGTATGGTGAAATGATTGCAGCTAATAATCAGGAGTATTTATTGTATACCAATGATAATGATTGTGTATATAATATTGAATAATACAACACGCTGATTGTAGGCAGTCTCGCGTATGATAAAATGATTGTAACTAACCAACAAGGTTATTTATTGTTTCTTATTTTATACACTAATTTTGTATATAATCCTTACAAAGATCGACCATCATTAAAGACAAATTTTAAACAGGTTGCGTAGTGAGAAATTATTGCAGAATGGCCGTTACATTAAATCTTCAGGCGTATTTATTGTAATTTATTGTACATCAATGATATTGATTGTGAATAATCTGACGTTTATTGCACATTATAATAGCTGATTGTAGATAGGCTGTTTATACATTGTACGACAAATTGTTGGCGGTTTTTTATAGAAAGGTGCCAGAAAAAAGTACCTACAGCGTTGATGCTGATTGTAGATAGGCTAAAATTGTTGATTGTAGGCAGTCTAAATTTATTATATTAGGTGTTAACATAAGTTGTGTCCGTTTTTTTTTTCAAATTTAAAAATGAGCACCAAAAGTAAAAAAATGGTAAATGTTATACGTCAGTCGAAAGAAAATTTTCTGCTCTACAAGATATTGTGTTTGCTTTTACGTTACATATATTATTTTATTTGATTACAAGCCTTCAAAATGGAATGTCAAGTAGACGAAAGTGAACATTTTTGAGACCTTCTGTTCGCGTTCAATCGAGGGAATAAAGCTGCTCGCGATATTTGCGAAGTGTACAATGAAGATGCTATGAATGAAATGACAGCTCGTCGATGGTTTTTGCGTTTCAAAGACGGTAATTTTGACCTGAAAGACATGTAGCGTTCCGAACGACCAGTGGACTTCGGATGAGGACCGCTTAAATCATATTATTCATGAAGATCCCCTTCAAACCACCGTAGAATTGGCTGAGCAGGTGAATTGTATTCACATGACTGTATACCGCCATCTACCATCTGTCCTTTCATTCATAGCATCTTCACTGTACAATTCGCAAATATCGCGAGCAGCTTTAGCAGTTTTATTCCCTCAAATTAACGCGAACAGAAGGTGTCGAAAATGTTCACTTTCGTCTACTTGACATTCCATTTTGAAGGCTTGTAATCAAATAAAATAATATATGTAACGTAAAAGCAAATACAACATCTTGTAGAGCAGAAAATTTTCTTTCGAATGACGTATAACATTAACCATTTTTTTTACTTTTGGTGCTCAATTTTAAATTTGGAAAAAAAAACGGACACAACTTATGTTAACACCCAATATATTATGCGGAGTTTAATTAATATGGGAACAACACTTCTACAGTTTTTACAAATTACACCACAGGAGCATAAATATATAAAAGAAACAAATATGTAATATATATAAATTTTTTAAAGACTTCTCTTTTTATAGCTAAACCGAATATTTAAAATAAATCGTTAGAGTTAAGTTTTTTCAGTGTTTTAAAGTTTATGTAAATTATAATGCATATCAAATAAGCGATTCCTTTGCGCTGGGTTGGATATTATACTATATACTATACTAATTACCTTCCTGTTCATTTTTTATTTGTTATCAAAATGTGTATTTCAAAAAGAGTGAGTGAAAACGCGTGCCTTCTGATTCTACTTTTTTTTTCTTGAAGCATAATTATATATTTTTATGCAAGACGAACATCAATGAAAAATGGTATTCAATGTGGTGTAAGATGATAATTGTGACAATATATTATTACATATTATATAATATGTTGTTCAGCGTCGTTTTGCCTCGCTTCCAAACATCTTCTGTGAGTGTTATTCTAGCTATAGATAAATATTGTTCAGCGTCGTTTTGCCTCGCTTCCAAACATCTTATGTGAGTGTTATTCTAGCTATAAATAAATATTGTTCAGCGTCCTTTTGCCTCGCTCCCAAACATCTTCTGTCAGTGTTATTCTAGCTATAAATAAATATTGTTCAGCGTCGTTTTGCCTCGCTTCCAAACATCTGTGAGTGTTGTTCTAGCTATAGATAAATACTCTTCAACATGTTGAAGAAATAACAACATTTAACTACATACATACACACGCCATCTCCCTGTCGGGGTAAGCAGAGAGTAGGGAGCGTCAGACTTTCCTATCGCGACACACAACTTTCACCTCTTGTGCATCCATACACCTTCTCATACAGCTCCTAGGATCTCTCTGACTTTTTACATTTCCTTCTTTCAAAATATCATACACTTGATCCAACCATACTTTCCTTAGTAACCAAACTTAACACTTTATATTTTTTTTTGTTCTCTATTCATTCGTTTCGCATGTCCAAACCATCTCAGAGTTCCCTTTTTAATCTAGCTCAACAGTTCAAGAAAAAAAACTGTTGTTGAAATATTGTTACATAAATACATAATACCATAACGCCATTTCCCTGTCGGGGTAGGCAGATATATTATTGTATATTATATATTGACTGGTTATTTATATATTATTTTTATTACATTTTAGCAAAATCTAAATCAAATTAACCTTATCTATAAAATGACAAAAAATGTAAGTTTACATTATTTTGCTAAAATTCTGATGAGTCGGAAGAAATTTCCAAGTAATTACAAACTCTCGATGGAATATAATAAAAAGGGCACTATTTTGGTTTCTCAAATAAGACCTTTTAACATTTTTCTGGTTGGTCAGAAGAAATTTCTAAATGGCATTTAGTGAAACCGATGTATACATTAAAATAACAGAATTTATCCACTTGTCGAATAAAAAGTAAAAACGCGAAAAAAAAAACATTTGTGCCAGACGATCGTTAATATATTTATCTATTTTACAAACATCCTCCGTGGCCTAATTGTTAAGACGTTGTATCCCAATTTGAGGATTACAGGTTTGATTCCCATTGTATCTCAGTTTAAAAAAAATATACGACTATATTTCGGTCTGGTTTTGTTGGTTGGAAGATATTGCCACATTGCAATATGCTAACCAGATTGTACTGCTCATTAAACAAATGAAATTAATAAAACGCTTTTATTTT